>WQNJ02000093.1:8457500-8947500 GCA_016584745.2 Phylloscopus trochilus trochilus | reverse complement strand
TTTTGTGGGACGGCAGGCAAGATTTTACCTTGAATTTTATCCTAGTCAGCTGAAAAAGAAAAACCCCAAAGAATACAAATCCAGCAGTGAAATGGGTATTGTTGCCCAGATCTGCTGCTGCTTAGAGCAAGCAGGGGAAGAGTGCTCCTTGCTTTGAACAGATAAGTGCAACTGTTGGGCTTGATGGGAGTTCGACTCAACGA
The DNA here is from genome assembly GCA_016584745.2 of Phylloscopus trochilus trochilus. Lineage (NCBI taxonomy): Eukaryota > Metazoa > Chordata > Aves > Passeriformes > Phylloscopidae > Phylloscopus > Phylloscopus trochilus. The sequence continues at coordinate 8,947,297 of WQNJ02000093.1, read as the reverse complement.
TCCTTACGGATGCCTCCCAACTCAAGATATTCAATGATTCTATGATTACAAGCCTGCTCTGCCACTGTGCTTTTTGACCCATTTTATATGCTTGTGGAGTATCTATTTTGCTGTTCTATGGCTCATATTTTGAGGAGGGACCATAATTCATGAGGGGTGCCTGCCTAGATAACTCACAAGTGGGATATACATGTCTGTCTCTAACTGAACCACATTTTGCTGCTAATATGTATTATATTTGTACCATGCCAGAGGGGGTGTCTGCAGGTCTAAAAATGTTGGTTATAACAGCTACTCATGCTATTAGTATAGTTGTAGATATCATATGATTTATTGATGTGTTTTTATTTCCCACTGGTATGGTATAAATATATTTATTTCACAAAAGTGGCCAATAAATTTCCCTTATGAATCCTGTTATCTGCACCATTAACCATTGATCATTTTTATGAGGTCACAACTTAAGGTGTACATGAATTTACACCTTAATTTGTGACCCTTTCCAAAATAATACATAGCCACTTCTGAACTATTCACCTCACAAGAGGCACTGCTCATTTTTGCTGCTTCCTTCTGCTCTCAATATTTGTTTCTCATCAGACAGTGTCCTAGCATCATGAGCCATTCAACTGTTTCATCCTCTCAACACATACACAGAAAAATGGGTAAACCACTAATGACATGAAACTTTCCTGTACCCAGTTCATTCCTTGTGGAACTCTGGAATTTAACAAGAAAATAAGATGACAAAGTGACACTAAATAACCCGAAGACATGCCCTCGTCTCCCTGCTATAAAGACCAAGATTTCCTAACAGCATCCAAAGAACAATAGGAATGCCAGAAATTCAGATAGTCCCGAGAAGCCCTCTCTATTGTCTCATTTTTTGTTGTCCTACAGGTGATGTTTAGGATGTTGGGCAGCATGAGACCAAGTCTCTCCTTGTGTCCTTCACCAGTTTACTCTTTGATTTGTAAAAAGCACTGAAACTGGGAGTATTGCATCTTCATTTGTTGTCAGACTCCCCTGTGCTCATGTTTTAGGGTGAGGGTTGCTCTTCAAAGCCCTGGATTGGATGCAGCATTCCCCTGTGCTGTTGATGACCTTCACCACTGGCCTTCCCTTTCTCCAGCTCTTCACAGAGTGCTTCATAGACACTTGGCCGTCTCCAGGTGTTTGACTTTCACATTACCTATTCAGCTCTAATCTGCCACTGGTCTTGGTTGTTCTCTCCTTTCTCTGGGAGTGCCTCATCACAGCATTTGGGACATTTTCAAGCTATGGCCAAAGCTATGTTCCCCATCTCACCTCCAGAGCTGAGCTCCCAGTGAGCTCCTTTCTCAGTGACAGACAATGGCTCACTCCTCAGAGGTCAAGCAAATCTCTCCTTTCCTTTCATTCAACCCCTTCTCCTCCCTGGAGCTGTGTTTGCCCAGCCATCCCCTTGCCTTAATGCAACCCTTTTTGTCTCTGGTCGATCCTTCTTCATTGCTGGTCCTTCACATCTGCTGGGCAAGTTCTCACACAGGCTTGGCAAGTCCATCCCTACTACTAGAATTTGTCTGGAGAGAACATCCCCACTAAGCTCCAGAGTCCCAGCATGTCCCAGGGGTTGTACAGGATGGCTCTGTACACACCTTGTGGGGCAGGTGGCTGTGCCAGGTACACGCACAAGTCCCACCTGTGATGCCAAGTGATCAGGAGTCCCACAACCCTTTGAAACCTGAAAACCTTTGATGCCAAGTGTGTGCTGCAGCAGATTAGTCCCAGGTTTTAAACAACAGGCACAGCACGAGCCAGAGCCCTCCTTCCCCACGCCCCCTCCATAGCTCTCTTCTCACCCAGAGTTTGGTTGCACAGACTTTTTATTTGCGCACAGTTATCCTTAAAAATAATAAGTGACTATTTGCCTGTTCAAAGCCAGAAACCAGTTGACCAATTGCTGCTGTGTTTTACTTCAGGGTATCCATCTAAAGGCAGGGAGAGAGAATCAGGCTATAATGGTTTGCCTGGCTCGAAAACTCCATTTTGGGCCGCGGAGAGTCATATTTCAGAGAGTATTGATCACAGTGCAGTTTGTGTTTCCTCACGTCCATGATCCTGTTTGCAGCCCTGTAAAATAATAACAGTACTCATGTCAGTAAGGTAATTACCATTGATCTAACACACTGTGACAAATTTTTCAGTCATGCCACTTGATTCATACTTAAAGTTATGGCACTGCTGACTGCTCCTTAAATAATTGAAGGATGCCCTTTGTAAATCAGCACACTCTTGCCAAAAAGTGGCAGTTTCTTCTTTGTTCCAGGCCTTGTTTCTTAGCTTCATCAGGGATTTCAAAATTAAACAGACAGCTTTCCACAGCCCACATAGTTCACACTTGGAGCAAATATCATCTGAGCTGGCAAATCTCTTATGACACCTTTGTTCGAGAAAAGCGGGAAAAAAAGAAGAAAAAGGTTAGACTACAGAGAAGATCAGAGTCTCTGTGGTTGGTGGGGAGGGTTGCTAGCAGGAGGTAACAGCAAGAGAGACAGAGCAAAATTTGGTTAATTCAAAACAGCCGTGAAAGCACTCATCATCCTTCTGTGGTTGGGATTCCTGAAGGCTGGAGAAGAGCAGTGGGGACAGTCCTGGTCTTCTGCTCCTGGATCCACTTGGATCCACCTGGATCCTGGAGCCCTTGAGCAAAGCTTGTCAGCTTCTCCTCTGAGAATTGTTTTGGGATCTGCATCTCCACTACACCAGCCCCCAGCATGCTGAGGGGAAGCACCACAGCTTCTTGACCTGGGCTCTCCAGGCTGGTGCCCCCAGAAAATATTTGAGTCTTTGACTTGCTTGTAACACAGACCTTAAATAAGACTCTTGAGCTGCCTTTGGGAGATGGTAGCACTGCTAGGCAAGAGGAGTATGGTTCTGAGGGGTGGCACCCTTTGGCAGCTAACCATAAAGCAGTTTTCCACTAGTGAAGTGTGGACACTCTTCAAGGTGAGTTTGGATGATTTCACCACAGTTTTCATCAAACCATCCTCCTTGGTTGTCAAGGAAGCCTTGGAATGAGTTTAAACTGAACATCAAACACCATGAAGGACGCATTTCTCATCGACATTGATGCAAAGATATTTACTTTGGCTCTAGAGAACCTTCTGGAATAGCCTCTCTCATTTTCCATAAAATATGAGGACCATATAGGGAGATCACCTTGCTGCTTTCCAAAGGTATTTCTCAGGACAGCAATCCATAATAGACAGAGGTGCCTGTGGAGCAGTCAATAAAAGCTCCATCTTTGCTGTCCCAGCAGACTGTCCCCAGTTAGCAGACCCGTTCTTCTCAGCTCTCCTATTTAGGGACCTCCCTTTGCAGTGTATGCAGGACTTTGCTGCTGACCAGGGGTTTGCAGCTCAGGTTCAAAAACAAACAAGGAAGGACTGATCCATAAGTCTGTCAGTGCCACAGCTCAACAGCTTCACCCTCTGCTCCCCTTGCTTAGGAAGAAAATCTTGGCTGTGGTGAGGCCCTGGCACAGGCTGCCCAGGGGAGTTGTGGAGGCCTCATCCCTGGAACGGTTGGATGGGGCCCTGAGCAACCTGGACTGGTGGAAGGTGTCCCTGACCACGGCAGGGGGGTGTAATAAGGTGATGTTTAATGTCCCTTCCAACACACACCCTTCTGTGATTCCATGAGGTTTGGTGGGACTCCTGTGCTCAGACCTGCAGCAGCCACCGTGGTGTTACAGCCTTTGGAGAAGGAATTGAGTGAACTGTCTGTCCTTCAGGAGAGCCTCAAGCCTGCCCCTTTGGCATTGTTGGGACACACAAAGCAGTGGCTCTGCCTTTGATCCACTCTGCTACCTGTAAAAGTGTCCTCTTTTGTGGGCATTCTTGTACCTGCTTGAGATGAGGCCAGAACAAACAGAAAGCACCTTAAAGGAGCTTACTAAGTAAGTCTAGGATTGAGCAAACAGCATATTCGAGGGGTCAAATTTAATTCCTTCCTTCCTTTTGTATTCAGATTAGAGGCCAAGGTAGATTTGTGGAAGCCAGGACTCCTCAGCTAATGCTGCTTTTGCACTTAACCTGCAATTTACCTGTCAGTAACAAATGCATAAAAGGCTGGCTAAGCTCTTCAAACTTCCAAACAATTTACCACACCATCAGATGGGCTCTTTAGCCTCCAAGAGCACAACAGTCTGCTCACATCTAAGGAAAACATCTGCTGCCTGAAAGGACCCTCCTCAAAAATGCATCTGGCGAAATGAATGTGCATATTTAAAGGAACATCATGTTTTAAGTCAATCAAACCCATCAAAAATAATAATAAAAAGCCTTCCAAAGAGACTACTTGCCCGTGATGTATTGGCTTGGTTAAGAGGGGCTGTGTTTTCAGAGCCTCCTAAATTCCTCAACTCAAGTGCTGAGTGGAGGTTTATTAAGTGACCTGTCTGGATGTATATCAACCTTGTCCCTAGTGGGGGTCCTATGTTAAATTCCATCATTAAAACCTATTACCGAGCTATCAAAACCCGCTGTAATTCCATCTAATGACCTCATTTCCCTAAGCATAACTCAGCTCGGGGTTTGCTGATGTGGAGTTAGCTCTTGGTGGGCCGCAGCCCCTGAGCAGAGCAGGGGGCGGGAGGGGAGAGAGGGAGAAATCAATGTCTGCGGAGATGACAAGGCACACGGCCGGAGACTGGGGACCAAGAAACTATCCAATATCCCATTTCCTATCCAGTCTATTAGCAGCTGAAGTCAGCCAGGGCTCCGGGTTTGATTGAAGGCTTGGCTGAGACCAGATAGAGGAGGAGAAGCCCAGGCAACATGGCCACCAGGCGAGGCTCCTTCCCAGCCAGCTGAAACCGCTGCTGGAAGTCGCTGTTCGTAAAAATGGATTACTGCATTAAAAGTTCAAAATGTTCTTTTTATTTCATTTTAATTTTTTTTTTCTCGGGGTGGACACAAGGAAAAAAAAGGAAGGGGGAAAAATAAAAAAAGCCCTTCCTTTCTTTCTTCCCCCCCCCTCATTCTCCCTTCCACACACACCTCTACTTGCCATGAAATCATTTCGTAAATACAAAAAAGGCCCCTCAGGCTATTGGTGCCCAGACACTCATTTTTAGAGTGGATAATTGACTCCTTTCAGTTGATAATTCATAGCTTGCATATGCCAGCTAATACATCAGTGCCCAGAGACTCAGCGAGAGCCCCAAGCACAAATGGGAGAGAGGGAGAGGAAAAGGAAAAGAAAAAAAAAAAAAAGAAAGGAAAAAAAAGAAATATTTCAGATGATAGATGAGTGCATTACGGCTTTATGAATGAATTATGTCCTGCAAATACCTTGAGCAGGAGAGACTGTCGGCCTGTATCTATACTAATCTGGGAGGAATTATGACGATTTTCACATTAAAAAGGGAAAAGGGAAAGAATTAATTGAGCAATTGGGCCATTAAAAATGTATGTCAGCGTGTTCTGTATGTCCATTTTCCAATTTATCATACGCTAGGAAGCTTCCTCCCAGGGTGACTGCCATTTTTCTTCTCTTTCTTGTGTTTGATCTTATTTTTTTATTTATTGTGGGTCCCTGTCATACAAAACCAGCTCAGGATCGTTTTGACAAAGTCTGAGAATTTTTTGCAGTGAGGAGTTTTCTTTGTGCTCGTGGTCTCTCGAAAAATAGGGGTGAGGGAACCCTAATGAATTTCTTCGTTGCATCCCACAGCTCCTACAGTCGGTTCCTAACTTAACAAAAAGAAATTATTTCACCCCGTAGATCTATTATTCATTTCATAAATTCTACTTTATTTTTATTTTCCATCTGAGAAAGTTCGAGACGAAGTCACCTTATAGGTGGGTGGACAAAGTAGATGTTTTATTTAAAAACTGGTTTGCTAGGGCTGGCTCACCTAAAAAGCACTAAGGGTGAGTGCCAGCACATGCAAACACCTGCTCTGCACACATCAGTGAAGTGCCACACGCCACTGCTTGAAAAATTCTCTGACACCGATGATGCATTGCCTGGCCCTGGCTCTGAGCTGTGGCTCATACCCATTGTTGGCCAAAAATGCCTTCTGGATGGTTGTGGTGTTTGTGTTGCACATAAGCCCGCTGTAGAAAGTGTTAATTATTTTCAGATCTGAGGAATTATTTAGTAGATTTTAAAGTTTGCCTATGGGAAAATGTTTTTAGAATAGCAGCGATGTTAGGAATTGTTTCCAACTCTATAATTAGTAGGATTTTTTAAATAGCTGAAATAAGAACAATTTTTTTTTCTGCTTTCATATATGCAATATATCCCATTATATTGGCTCAAAATTTTAGTACCCTTAAAAAACAAACCAAACAAATATCAGTAATTCAATCAATGTAAAAAAAAAAAAAAAAAAATCCCGTTTCAGACCTGCCAGCAAATTTCAAGCAGCCTGACCAACACATATTGTTTAACCAGTGTCTTCAATTTTCTAATCCAGGAATTATGCTTCACCTGAACTTCCTCTAATACAATTAGAGTGGTGTATTTGCTGAAACATAATGCCTTTACAGAATAATGTTTTATGCTGCAAAGCATATCTAATCTCTTCACGCAAGCCACTCGATGGCAAATCATTTTATAATGTGCAGAAAATTTTTGATATTGTTTATGTTCTCGTGTTTATGAGGTCTTTAATTGATTGTAAGCTGCTTTTTAAGTACTTTAAAGATGTTTTTTAAATCCTATTAATTTTTCTTTTCTTCTTTTTTTTTTTTCCCCCAGACTTGTTAAATATTTGCTGATGTGGTGGCTGAAACGCGAGAGTGCTGGAAGAGAAATTCAGCAAATTATTGTGTTTGTATTCAGGACTTTTATATGCAGATTTGTTGTCTTATTTGAAATGCAGCAAGCCCCTAAATTTCCCTTGATCGTGGTGTACCTGGGACTGGGAATTTCGCTGTGGGTTTGATTTAGTTATTCTCTGCTCTGGTACACAATGAAGAGGTAAGCACGTCTCAGTGCAAATGTCACCCTCCTGGATATCAGTGCTTTTTCAGCAGCTACTCTGCTGTACAGAAGCTTTTGGGAGGTCTTAACAACCCCTGTGAGAAGGCTGATGTGTATAAAAGGGATGTGAAGCAGATTTCTGCCACTGCAAATCTTTCTGCTCTTTGAACGATACCTGCATTCCCCGAGACTCTGCAGTTTTATGCAGGGGAAAAAAGGAGAGACACCCACTGAGCAGCACCCAGGAACATCTCCAGCCCTTGCTGCCACCTGACAACGTGCCCCATGCTCCCTGGCAGATCCCAACCCAGTTATTTCCTCTCCTCCCACTCAGGTAGGAGTCCTCTTCTCCAGCTGGGCTGGCCTTAGAGAGCTTGCATCCCTGTGGACAGCTTTGTCTTCAGCAAAACGACCCCACAAAGCATTTTGTCAGTAAATCACGGCTCAGAAAGAAAATAGGAGGGGATATCAAAAGCTACCAGCCTCCCCTCTGACCTTGCCTATGGCAGCAGGCTCACCACCATGGCCAAATGTGAGATTTGGGATCCTACATGGGTGCAGCCTGGAGGGATGCAACCTGAGTGACAGCTGGGAGAGGCAGGACACGGCTTTTACCTCTGGGTTTCCACCAGCAGCCTTCACTCCAGCTCCAAGAGCTGAACTGCTCTACAGAGATGAGGCTGAGTCACACAGCAGGAGAGGGACAAAGGTGTAGGGTACACAAAAGAACCTGCTGGGTTTGTGCCAGGCCATGCACGGGTACCAAATCCTGCTTGGGCCCTCCTGGGACAATGGGATACAGCATGAGATCAGCAATGAGCCACAGTCCCATCCCCAGTCACACACTGACTGGCTCTTCTTGTCCTGACCAGCAGCACAGGAAGTGTTGCCACGGTTTGTGCCTGCCATGTTTTGGTTTCTGGGAATTCTGTTCCCAAGACAAAACTGCTAAGCAAGGTCATGCTATTTGTAAGCTAAGATGCTTTTCCACATGCTTTCCCATGAGAGAGACTTTGCATGATGGTCTCTACAAGTGACCAATAGTTCCAGGAGTCCCCACCTCTGAGGTGGGTGCTTTGTGAAAAAGTATAAAATAAGTTTAGACAATAAACCTCTAACTCCCTCCTTGGAAGTCCAGCAGCCTTCTGAATCACGAGTCTGCGTCTCCTCCTTTGTGTCCCACAGTGACAAGGAAGGATTTCACTGTAGGTTTTGCCCAGCAGGGGGAAAACACCCAATAATACTCACTTCTTCTTTCTGGGGATCTTAATTTTCTAAACCCTGCATATCAGAAATGAATCAGACAGTGGGACATCTCCATGGAGTGCCACTGAAGAGCCCTCTTCAGCACAGCATTTCTGGCCATTCACCTTCTCTGCCTGTGCCTCCATCCCCCAGACAAAGGATGAGGGAATGAGTGCCTTCCCCGCACAACCTCTGGGCTGGGGATGGCTCCTTGATCTGGCTCTGCAGAGCGAATCAGCCCAGCAGGGCCCTCCACACCATGGCAACTGAACACAGCTCATCCAGAAACCAGCACATCAGTCTTGCTGATTGCACACGCCTTCTTCTGGAAGCACACATCTCAGTGAAGGATTAACGACAGCCGGAATCCCATTAGGGGAGAAACACGAGTTCCCCAGCTCGCTGAGTATCAGCTTTCTCACACCTGGCTTGCTGAAGTAGGATGCAACCTGCAGAATATGAAATGTCCTGTTCTTGCCTTTGCCACTGCCATGCAGAGAGAGGTGTTGTGAGGAGCAGGTGTTTGTAACCCAGCCTCCCTCAGAGCTGCTAAGGCATGCATGGACCTGAAGGACCTGTACATAACCCTTCAGCAAGGCTGCTGCTCTGCTCTTTCTTTGATTTGGCAGCTCCTGTTTCAGATGGAGGTGCAGAAATGTGGCTTTTTTTTTCTTGGTGGATCCCACAAAAAGGCAGCAGTGAATGGTTATGCTGGACAACTCTGTGAAAACCACACACACAAAGGTCTCAGGTGGCTGAAGCATCAAAGACACCAGTGCTAGGAAAGGCGTGAGCATGCAGGTCCGATGGTTTCTCTGCATCTCTCCTCTTCTGCTGGAATCCAAGGAAAGCTGTCCAAACCAGGATATTGCTTATACACAAAGAAACAATTCCCATGGTTTTTTGTTTGTTTGTTTGTTTTTTCTTTTTTTTTTTTTTTTTCTCATGGCCTTTCAGTGGGATTTGGGTGCCTCTAACCTCAAAGCTATCTCAGACCAGACATTGCTGAAAATGTTCCCCAAATACAGCCTGAGTGAGGAACAAGTGAGAGCCTTCAAAGTCAAAGAGACTTCTCCCTGTCTTGCTTCCTGGAGGACTTTACCTGGAAAAAAAATCACCTTTAGAGGAGCTCAGTTTAGTATCAGATGATTTTATGCCTTTTGCCTGATGTATTTATCATTTTATAGTTACACCAAGCAAGAGAAAGGCTAAATAAATGTAAAGAAAGAAGTCAATGTGCTACAAGGATAGTAGTGTTTTTCTCATTTTTTTTCCCTGAGATGAAAGAGTTTAGCAACAGACTAAAAAATATCGTTGCCTTTTGTTCCATTTAAAACCAGATTATTTGCCCTAAAAAAATCCTCAAGTGTCACATTTTAAGAAGTATCTATGAGGAGTTTTAACCCTTGTATCCCAAAAATACGGAACAGAGTCTGTTGACCTACATTGTAGGAAACACACAAAGATCACTGCATTTCCTGCGGGGGGGAAAAAAAAAAAAAAAGAAGAAGAAGCAGAAATTAAGTAAAAGTCAGGATATCTGGAGAAGCCCTTGCAATAGGAACAGCTTCTTGCTGGAGTCAACAGCTACACCCTGACTCAAGTGAAACTCTGTCCTGCTGTTTCAACACCTGAGATGACTCTGTACACTCACGATCCTGCTCAGCAGGATTTAAGAATCAATTAGGCATCATTTGCCTACTTTTTGTCAAGTATGACCAGCAGTGCCTCCCACTGCATTTCCACAGGGGCACAGAGCAGAGCCTCAATGCCTGTGTGGGGCTGAGGTGTCCATTCATCCAGCCAAAAAAAAAAATGGGTCAGGGATGTGGCACCTCTCTGAGGCCAAGCCAACACTGAAACCCACCAGAAAAGCTCCCACATCCAATGCCATTCCTCCACACAGCTTTCTATCAGGTTTTTTTCTGCAATGAGATTTTTTTTCTTTTTTTTTTTTTTTTTTTGAGAGAGAAGGGTGCATTATTATTAGTGATAATGAAATCAGCCATGCCCTTTTCTCCACCTGCCTCCCCCAAATCTCTGTTTGGTTACCTGCTGCTTCAGGGATCCCACACTCAACCTGTGCTGATAACTCGGGGCTGGCACCTTTCTTATTGAACAAGGTGGGGAAAGCAGCTTCCAGTGTCAGGAATTTCTTCCAGACGTTCAGCATCTGTATTTAAATTAAGAGGCTTAAAGCTCTCCTGAACTTTTCCAGGCTTTTAATTTTAGTTTAACTTCAGGAGTGAAGTTTTTTAAGCCCGGAATGTCATATCCGGAGTGCCATCTACCGCGTCTTCCAGGGACTGCCACCAAACCAGGAGCGCAGCTCTCAGGAGCAGCTCGCCTGGAACTCCTCACGCAGGTGTTTGTGGGCAGGCAGGGACGGGAGAAACTCAGCTGTCTGCTCAGGAACACTGAAAAGAGTGTGAACAGAGGCTTTTTTTTTTTTTTTTTTTTTTTTTTTTGGTTGTTGTTGGTTTGTTTTGTTTTGTTTTGTTTTTGTTTGTTTGGGGTTTTTTTGGTTGGTTTTTTGTTTGTTTGTTTTTGTTTTTGTTTTTTTCCAAAGAAGGTGAGGTAAATGTGGGTTCACCCCGGTGGGCAGCTCAGCACCACACAGCCACTTGCTCACTGCCTCCCAGGGGGATGGGGGAGAGAGAACTGGAAGGGTAAAAGTGAGGAAACTCATGGGCTGAGATAAAGACAGTTTAACAGCGAAAGCTGTGTGTGCAGGTAAAGCAAAATACGGAATTAATTTGCTGCTTCCCATGGGCAGGCAGGTGATGAGACATCCCCAGGACAGCTGGGCTCCATCATGCCTAAAAGTGGCTTGGGAAGACAGATGCCATCACTCCAAACATTGATCTTTCCTTCTTCTTCACACTGCTTTTATTGCTGAGCACATCATCGTGTGGTCTGGGTCACCCCTGTGGTCAGCTGTCCTGGCTGTGTCCCCTCCCAAGCCCTTGTGCACCCCCAGCCTCCTCACAAGGAGGTGGGAGAAGCAGGAAAGCCCTTGACTCTGTCTAAGTCCTGTTCATCAAGAGCTACAACATCCCCACAAATCCACAGCAGAGTACCATCCAAACTACTTGGAAGAAAATTAATTCTATCCCAGACAAAACCAACAGAGATAAAGAGAGAGGAAAAAGAAAAAAAAAAGAAGAGAAAAGAAAAGAAGAGAAGAGAAGAGAAGAGAAGAGAAGAGAAGAGAAGAGAAGAGAAGAGAAGAGAAGAGAGAGAAAAAAGAAAAAAGAAAAGTTTGCACTTCTTGCACCTTGAAGTTAATGCAAATGTGCGAAAATAAAAAGAAAAAAGAGCATTTCAATGGATTAAAAGACAAAATAACAGATTAACTTGCCCTTTAAGCTCAAGGCATTTTATGATCACCTGGCACACAAAAGAGTTCACAGATTCAAGGCCCCAGTGCTGGTGAAGTGAGATCATGGCCAAAGGAGGTGGCCAGGGCTCCTCCAGCACTGCCACATCCATCACTCACAGCCACAGCTTTCCTGTCCTCGAGAGGTGGCCGGAGCACCAGAGCTCCTCTGTCAGGTGGGACACCTCAGTGGGACCATTGGGAGCTCAGCTTTTAACCTGCTGACCTCAAGCTTGCCATTTGGGCCAGATGTTTGGGAGCCAAATCTCCTTGAGGTCTTGCCTGGTGGGGCAGGGATCCTCTGACCTTATTGGGCAGCACAAGGAAGGGAACCACACCACAAGGAACATGGTAAAAATGGAGATGGCCGGGATTTACCCAGACTGAGAGGATGCAGCGGGTGTGGCACACCTGCCCCAGCTGTGGGTGAGCCGGCAGCCCTCAGCTCCTCAGGGTGCGGGGCACCCACAACCTCAGAGCAGGCAAATCCCAGCTCCAGGTGAGGAAATGCGAGGGATTGCTCAGACCAGCGGAGCGAGCTCCATCTGCTGCCCAAATCCATGAGAGCAGCAGGCAGAGCCTTTCGCCCGCATCCTCGGGGAAGGAAAATCCTGTTCTCTGCGGAGCAGGACCCGCTGCATCCCATAAGATTAATTCCTAAGCCTGACCGTCCTAACTGGGAGCCTACTGCCACCAGCTTGCCCTCACCCAGCCCCTGCTGCCCCCCAGCATCATGCCTGGGGAGCTGGGGGTACAGGGCTCAGCCTGGCCTGGGCAAAATGCTCCCCAGGTTTCAAGCTGGTGTGGGGGGTTCACAGCACATTGGGGTCACAGCATGTTGGGGTCACAGCACACTGGGGTCACAGCACATTTGGGTCACAGAATGTTGGGGTCACAGCACACTGGGGTCACAGCATGTTGGGGTCACAGAATATTGGGGTCACAGAATATTGGGATCACAGCATGTTGGGGTCACAGCATGTTGGGGTCACAGCATATTGGGGTCACAGAACATTGGGGTCACAGCACACTGGGATCACAGCATGTTGGGGTCACAGCATGTTGGGGTCACAGAATATTGGGGTCACAGCATGTTGGGGTCACAGCATATTGGGGTCACAGCACGCTGGGGTCACAGCATGTCTGTCCACCTTCAGCCAAGTGGAATATTTACCCTGTCTCCTTGTTGCTGCTGCCAGCCATAATTAATTAGAGCACCAGGGTGAATTTCCTGTCTTCTGGGTGATTTCTGGTGGGTGGATCACGTGGGTCTGTGCAGCTATGTGGGTCCCTGGCTTTGGCTGAAGGATTGCTATAATCCCTATAAATTCATTAGCATTTATCAGCTCCCTGTTTGTGGCTGCACTGCTCTGTCTCCCCCTTTCTTGCCCTTCTCCTTCCAGGGAGCAAGAATTTAGCGCTGCATTAAAGCTGGAGAGCTGGGGAAGGAGGATAATTCTATTACTTGTCAGGGTGGTTGAGGGGGAAGCTGTGTGCAATAACCACGGCTCAGAGCACAGGCTCCAGAAGTCCAACCTTTTGAGATGGCACAGGGTGGGGAAAGAAATGAGAATAAAGAAGACCAGACACTGGGGTGCCCAGGGCTGGGGTTTTCCTCAGTGGATGTACAGGGCAGGGACAGAGCAGGGAGCTGCCTTCATTTAAGGGTTGAACTGGGTTATCCTTCTGAATCCCTTCCAACTCAGAGTAATCTGTGATTCTGGGACACTATTAACAGACCCAGCAGGAAATCAACGTTTTTGCAGGAGAAAAGATGATCAGATGAGACTTTCAGCCTGATCAGGTTTGTGGTATTGATGGGAAGCAGGGGTCAGCTATGACAGTGGAGGCAGGACCCTCTTCATGGCAGTGGGGTGGACTAGGACCAGCTGGAAGTGACTGTCAGGCCATGGGCCAGCTCCTCTGAGCTCAGGCTGGCCTGGATTAGAGTGTGCCTGTCTCAGCTACTCTGTCAGCAGCCACTCACATTTTGCTGCAAAGTTTGAAAGACAACTGTTCCACGTGCTTATCCTGGGCTAGTGCTGGTGATCAGAACCCGTCCCAGAACCACTCTCCTTTACTTTTAGCTGTGCTCTCAACAACCAGCAAATTTGTGGACAGTAACTTTAACAGGAGACAAAAGACACCACAGCTCTCTGGCCATCACTGAACCGTGAGCCCAGACTGGCCGGTGCAGTATTTGTGTTTCCCCCGGTACTGTGCTGCGCCAAAAATGCACACCCCGAGCCGGCAGCGAAGGCTTGATATTGAAATCTGAACTGAGCACTCCTGCTGCTCTTCTTCCCGTTGTGCTTACTGCTAGTGACACCTACCAGCTCCCTCTGGTAGCACAGGGAGTGAGAACTGCCACATCTCCGTGTGCTCTGAGCAGGATTTGTGTTTCCTGCTGCTCTCCGTGCCCGGGATGCAGCATCAGGTCTTAGCCAAGGTTGTATTTTAGTCTGAGGGTCCCTGTTCAGCCCCAGGGTCTTTTCCACCTCACAACTGCAGCAAAGTTCTCTGGCTGCTCTGCTTGGGGGTGTCAGGGTGTGTGCTGCTTTTTGTCAAGTGTGGGGAAGGGTTCTAGGGATGAGGCTGGGATATGGGAAATAAATGACCTCCAGGGTTGTTCTGTGAGCCTGGAAAGTCCCTGGCACCTCTAGATCTGCATTGCTGTGGGCTAAATTGCCTCCAGGAAAATTCTTCCAGCAGTGTTTGGCTCTCTCCTTCGTGCATGAGGTTTTTGAGGCATCAAATGCTCGGGCATCACCCATCACTCACTCACCAGAGGCTGTTTGCTGAGCTGGGGGCTCCCCTGGCTGATGGCAGCTCCCCACGGGGCTGTGCCCAGCTGCTGGGGCCACCCTGCAGCCTCACAGCCTCCCAGTGCTCTGTCCCAGGATATTTCTGACCTGGCCCGTGCAAAGCCTGAGAACTGAAATGCCAGTTCAGGATGTTTGCAAATTGTCAGGTCAGAGGCTTTGGTCTAGAAGCTCTGCCATGCTCAGGGAGGTCGGTGTAACAGCAGGATGAGACCTGGTCATCTACCTCCAGCAATTGCTGCTGAAGGGCTGAGGGGATTTATTTCCCAAGGACTTCTCTTGCAGCCTTGGGTATAAATTTCCTTCCGTTGGTTCATTAAAGGCTCTGCTCCTGTGCTGTGTTTAGGCTGTCAGCGGTTGCCTTGGACATTTAGGTCAATCACAGATATTATTTCTGTCTCTGAAGCTGGCAGCTCTCATCCTGGCCTTTCAGCTTTGTGCCTTGCCTGTAAATAAAGCACCATTCATTCTCAGGGCAGTGGGAAGAGGCAGTGACCAGCTGGAAGTGCTCCTTCCATGCAGAGGGGTGCTCATTTTGAATCACTCCACCCCTTGAAGAATTACCAAGCCCCCTATTAAGCATCCCAATTGCTTTAAAAGGAAGCCTGGTGAGGATTAGAGGTACAAAAACTGGCGTTAGGGTTGTGGTGTAAGGCAATTTGTATTTGCAGCTTGTCATTCACAGGCTGAACAGAAGTCTGCGTGGTGGAGCCTGGTGAATGAGGACAGGCAGAGCCTGAGGGATGCAGGAGCTCTTGTATTTGCTGGAGTCCTTGCAGGTGCTGGTTTATCACACAGCTGATGTTCCTGGAGGGAATGAGCTCCTAGAAGCAGGAATCTCACCAATCCAAAGGCTTCAGGACCATGGTTCAGGTCGGTCAACACTCTTACTGCTGACAAATACCAATCCCCAGACCCCATCTGACAATAGGCTACTGAGTCTTTTCCTCTGCAGGGGAGTATATGGACACTAAAAATCCAAACCAAACAAGTTTTATATCCAAGTCCTAAGAAGGGATGTCTTCTGGTGGATGCCAGGTTGCTCAGCTCAGAGGGTTTCAGATAGCAACTGCAATAAATAATTGTTAATTTGGGTGGGCATCATTCTGCAGCCATTTCTGCTCAAATGGGCTATGAATACAAATCTATGCCCTGGAAGAGGAGATACATAGAAGGGACCCAGTCTTTTCAAATTATCCTGGTTACAAACAAATTTGAAGCATTGTCTAGGAAAGGGAAATGGGAAAGCTTGCAGAACTGCTAAACAACACATCAGGCAGGTGTCTTTTACTGTAAATTACTCCTGCTCCAAAGCAGCACTGATTATAAGCTCTAGGTTTTTGTTTAATCTCTTACTTCCTTAAGAGGGCATGCATTTTGTTTTGGTGTTCATTGGAGTCACTTTGCCAAGTGGATCATGGGTGTTTTCACAAAGGGTTTACATTGCACATGACTGACTGAGAAGATTCCCTTCCAGATGCTCACGTGTCTCCCAGCTGCATGTGTTAGAGCTGAGCACTTTTTATTTCCTTTCAAGGGAAATGAGCTCTGACAAACAGAGGTGAGATGAACATCACTTTATTTGGGGGCTGAGACAAGGGCAGGGGCCAGAGATAAGAAATTTCTCTGGGTTTGCCTGGGTCTATCTCTTATTTTCTTTTTTTTTTTTTTTTTACACCCCCACTCTGTACTATTTGTTTCGTACATTTAAAGAATATCCCAGGCACCTGGTGATTACTGTATTACTGCACTGCAATGCTCAGAACAACTGACAACCCTCTGCCTTGGGTTTCCAACCACAACAGTGAAGTGTGGGCCAGATTTTGACAGGAGGACCCCGAGCAGCTGCTGAGGGGGAGGATTGTGAAGCACCTGCTGTGCCTGAAGCCAGGTGGAGCAGTCCTGCTGCCACGCTGCAGCTCCTGCACCCTGAGCTTTGCCCTTGGCCCACTGCATGGTCTGGTCTGCCACGCTGCTCAGCATGGGTTAATTCCCCCATCCTGCCCAGAAAGGCACAGATTTCCCTGTCAGCTGCAGCTCCTGCTCCTGGATGATAAATCCACCTGTGAGAGCCCCAGCTCTTTCTGACTGGTTTGTGTGTCCCCCCCTAATTAGTCCATATTTAACCATTACAGTTAATAAAAGGCAGGGATGTGTTGCAGCCATCCTTGAAATCATCTTTTGTCCAGATGGCCCACAAAGTACATTATAAACCTCATTAACAGATTGCACCAATTAATTAACTGATATGGGAATCACTTTGCTTGCCACCCAAGGCAGCTGCCTCCAGGAGGGAGCACAGCCAGGGAAGGACTGACAAAACTCATCCCCAGCCAAAGGCCAGGGAAGGGATCAGGGTCAGCAACACCAGACTTTGCCACTGTTTTTCTCAGTGGGTTTTCCCCCAGTATTTTTTAGATTTATTATTTCAAAATCTGATCTTTGGGGGAAATGCCAGCCATTTTCCTGAAAGATTTCCCCATGTCTGTCCCAAACTGGGAAGCATGGGGCTGGAAATGGATCTGCTTTTCAAACCTGGTCAATAACAGGGAGCAGTTCCCTCGTAGCCTTAGATGTATCTTTAGCTGTGTGAAGTTACATCTTTTTCTTACTCCAAAGGAAGCAGATTATAAAACACTTTTTTCCTCAGTCTAAAACTCAGTACCTATTGATAAGTCTATAATGAATTTGTACTCCAGGCTATTAATTGCCTTGCAGATGTTTAACCATAGGATTCCAGTGCAGGAGGAGATCAATAGATGTTGAAATTAAATTATCCCAGTGTTTCAAAACCCAAATAATCACTGCTTGAGCTTGTTTGGTTTGGGCCCAGGACAAAAGTCAATTCCTTCCCTGTGGACATTTCTATAAAATACAGTTGACATAAGAAATGACGAGACTCTGGAAAACTAGATTGAGCCATAAATATTCATCTCTGCAGTGGATCTGAGAACAATAACTTCACTTCCTTTAATGCCCAGCTCTCAGGGTGCTTAACAAACTCTCTATTCTTGGCAGTCCTCAGATGTTTAACAATTCAGAGCCCCTAATCCATAACTTGGGAGGGAAAAATTAAGATTTGGTTAGAATAAATCCCTGGCTGATGGAGTTAGAGGAGCTTCACTGTGGCATTTGCAATCAGTTAGAAAGAAGAGAAAAGGATGGAGAAGAGTGTCCCTGCCTCTGTAGCTACTCCAGATAAGCTCTCCCTACCATTTTTTTTTCCACGCTTTTAAGTTACTACTTCCTAGGACAAGCATCCTCTATAAACATTTTCATGCCCTTGCCAGCAATTTCTACCTCCTCTCCCTTACCTGAGCCCTCCCTGGCTCTTTTCAGCCCAAGGAACCATGGCAGCCCCTCTCCTGCTGCTTAAGCATCTATGCTCGGGGACAGGGGAAACCTTTCCTGGCCAGGATGTGGCATCCATTTATCCTCTGCAGGTGCCTGGTTGGCCCATCAGAGTCCTTGACACCTCCCTCCCTCCCGGCTGGGATGGGAATTCTGCTCCGTGGATGAGTCTGGGAGCAGCCCAGCAGCTGGGGACCAGCCTTGCCGGTGCCGGGGTGTTTTCTGAGCGTGGCTTTTTCACCTGAGCGGGGCAAACCTTCCCTGGGGAGATCTGCTCTGTGTGTGCTCGGTGGGGAGGGTCCTGCAGCACGCCCCGAGCACCTTTGGGACTCGAATCCCTCCTTCGTGCTCTTCTGCTCCATCCCGCCCCTGGCAGGGATGAAGCGGCACAGGCAGGGCTGGGTCTCGCTGCTGAACTCTCCCTTGGTTTTCCCCTTTTTTCCTTCGCTCCTTGCTGGCAAAGAGCTCGGTTGTTGTTATAGCAACCTCGGTGCGGTTAAGCCTCTGGAGGCAAGGTTTATAGGGAGAGACAATATATTTTATTAGACCGCCTGATAAAGCTAAAAGAGGGATATAAAAGGGGAAGAAAAGGAAGAGAGGGGGAGAGCAGCTCCCTGGTTCACAGGCTCATTGCAGGTCCCCAGGGCTGTGGGCAGAGGGGAACAAAGCAGGCACGGAGGGGAAGGAGGTGACACTTGGGGGATTTGTGGACATCAGAGAAGGGGCAGGCCTGGCACAGGCTTGGCCAGGCTAACAGGACAGCAGCCCAATAGCCCAGGAGTTCCAAGGATGCTAAATCTGGTTTTATCTGGTGGGAAGCTGCAACTCAGTGGGAAAAAGAGACTGATAATCAATGTTGTCTCCTCCTGCCAAATGCCAGCACTGTGCTGGTTTGCCTTCACTGCCCCGGTGCCTTCACAGCATCTCTCAGGCACTGGCAGCTGCACTTGCTGCTGCAGGAGCCACTGCATCCAGTGCCAAAATGACTCCGGCCCTCCTGAGGCTCTGTGCATCTGATTTTAACCTCTGGTGAAGCAGACCTTGGCAGCACCCAGCCTAAATGGTCCTCTTGGGTTCACTCCCCACCTGATGTATCAAAGGCAGCAGGAAACACTTCTGGTCTAATCCCAGCCTCAGCTCCAACCCCAATTCCAGCCCCTTGGCTGTGCCTGCTGGCTCTCAGCTCTTCTTCCAGTGCATCTCCAGCAGCACCAAGTGTCTCCTTGCTCAGATCCCACCTGATCTGCTCTGCTCCTCAGGATCTGATCTCTGGCATCCATCAAAACCAAACCACTGCTTTAAGGTGCCTCATCCCTCAAGCAGACAGCTCCTGATACTGGCACCTCCTCATCAATCAGTCTGGATAAAACTGACTTTCTATTCAGCTGGTGCTTCCCTGAATGGGGTTTATTTCCTGTGCTGACTGCTGGGGAGTCAGTCATTCAGACTGTCAGTTTTCAGCTAAATTCATGGCTTGATGATAATTTTATGTAAACACTGAACTCAGGGCAAAAAGCTTTGCAGGCAGTGATGTAAGAGCTCTTGTCTTGCTGTCTGGTGCTTCTAAACTTCAGTACTGCTGGATGGGTAAGTCACCTTTCCTTTTGCATATTCTGTTCTATTTAATGAGGTCTTTGTAACCCCCTGAACATAAAGGCAGATCAGGCAATAACTCACAGCCTGTCTGCTGAAGCAAACACAAGCACTTAAAAGAAATGTAAATTAATTCAGCATTAAACTGGTGGCTCTGGGGAAGGATGGGCTTGCAAGAATGACGTAGGATGGAGTCAGCTCCCCAGGGCCAAAACCAAAGAGAAGCAAGACCTGTGATCTGTGGTGGCTGATTTCTTTTTTTGTAAGAAGGGGGGAAATTACACAACTTTAGCTAAGTTAGTGCAAGGCTTCCTATATTGTAATAGCTGCAGGAAATTTTGGTTTGACAGTTTTGGTGGCCACAGATGCTCAGGGATGACACCATCGTTTGAGGTGATGCTGGGTGTTTCTGGGTACAGTTTGACCCTTTAAGTCTGGCCTAAGATGGTAGGGATTGGACTCTGGCAAAAGGGCAGAATCCAGACTGAGACCAGCAAAGAGCTGTGCAGACAAAAGCACGCAGAGAATGGGGAAAACAGCAGCTTCACTGGTCCCTCCATGAGCACCTTTGGCAGAGCATCAAAAAAACACAACAGGGAGAATCCATGTGCCAATGAGACCTTTCCAGCCCCTCCTGTGTGCCCACTGCAGTCTTGGCTGATGAGGAGATGTCCTAGGGTGACTTTATGATGCTTGTATCCCCAATCCTCTGCTCTGTTTGGGCTGTATATTAAGTTCTGTACCTTTAAAATGGTTCTGGGAGTGAAGGGGGAGAAAGAAGCAGCTCAGTTTGTTTTGAGAAATCTGCCTGATTCCCACACGGCCTGGCTCTGGCATTTGTCTGAGGGCATGGACAGAGGCAAGAGGTTTTATTGTTTCATATTATTAATTTTTTTTTTTTTTTGCTTGTGGGCATCTTGTTTGTTAAATAAATAGTTTTTTCCACTTTTCTCCGAGGAAGTTTTTTCCTGGACTAGCTGGGGGGAGGGGCTGTTTGGTTTTGCTTTCCAGAGGAACCCCCTTTGGAGGTTTCCTCCCAAATTTTCCCTAAACCAGGAAGAAGAAAACCCTCCCCAGCTCACAAACTGTCCCCCAGGTAAGTCCTCAAGGTCATAAAGGGCAGGAATGGGGACCTGCTGGAGTGGATCCAGAGGAGGCCATGAAATGCTCAGAGGGCTGGAGACCCTCTTTTAGGAAGACAGACTGAGAGTTGGGGTGGTTCAGCCTGGAGAAGGGAAGGCTGTGGGGAGACCTCATTGCAGCCTTCCAGTATTTGAAGAGAGCTTATAAAACAGAGCAAGAGAGACCTCTTTACATGGCAGATAGTGATGGCACAAGGGTGCTTGGTACTGGTCGCACCAGCACTGGTTGCCCAGAGAAGTTGTGGCTGCCCCATCCCTGAAGATGCTCAAGATCAGTTTGGATTGGGCTTGGAGCAGCCTGGTGTGGTGGAAAGTGTCCCCTGCCCACGACAGGGAGTAGAATCTGGATGACCCTTGAAATTTCTTGGCACCATAAACCCCTTTGAAGGTTGGAAGAGACAAGCAGGCTTGTCTACGTGACATGCAAGAGTTACAGGCTCAGCCTTTTGCAGACACTGAAGTGCTTTTGGAGGACTTTCACCTTAATCACAGAAAGGGATTGACAGGATCACATGGAAGGATGATGACACTCTGCCCTAGATGGGGAGGTTGCAGTCTTCCAGCATTGCATTTCCTTGTCCTGAGTGCCACTGCACACAGCCTGCATGGTGCTATCCTGTACTTCTACTGCCTAATTGGATCAAACTGGCTCTGATTGCATTTAGGGAGCTGATAAATGGCATCTCTGAAAGCCACTGGTGCGTTACAGCCAAAGTGTCTCTTGCTGCAGGGAGTTAATTAAAGTCAAGGCTACAAAGCTCTTTTTGCTGCTGTGGAACTCTGCTTTTAGGGGTGGCTGGAGGCATCAGTCTGAATGGAAATGATCTGAGGAGCCCACACGGGCTTGCTTGTGTTCAGAAGCAGAGTTATCACAGCAGTCCCAACAACCCGTGAAGCTGAAATGTGAAACCTTGCTCAGAGCTTGTCTAGAACTCATCACCAAAGCAGGCTTCATTAGAATATGTTGGCTCCCTGAGACTCACATATTTGGTGAGAGTCCTCAGTTTCCAACACATTTTTTCTGCAAGAGTATCATTGGTCTAGGACATTGGACCCAGAGGGGAAAGGCAAGGTTAGAAGATTATGAGGAAACCGCGAGAGTCAAATGAGCTTGAGGTATTTTCTTGGCTCACTCATGTGAAAACCAAAAAAGCCAGTTCAACCCTTCAGTCCACCCTTTTGGTGAATCCCCTTCCCCCAAGGCTCCCTTGCCCCATGACAGCATCAGAGATCTGTGAAATGTGGACTGGGATCACCCTGAACCCACCTGTGCTGATGGCACCTCCAATGCAAAGTCACAGGCTGAACTTCTGCAGTGCAGGGGCAGACAGACACCAGTCCTGGGCTGCAAGGAGCAGGAAGGCTCTTAGGTCCTCCCTGGGTGCCAGGGCATGTGCAGGAGCCCTGTGGCAGAACCTGCAGCATGCCCAAGGCCCTGGAGAAGGCTGTCCAGCAATAGCCACGTGCTGTCTGCCACAGCTCTGCTCCATGGGACACACGAGCTGGTCACCTCACCCCTGTGCCCATGGGGATGGACTCAGTCCATCAGGCAGCTGCTTGTGGCTTGATACAGGCAAGTTCCTACCCCATCACCCTGCTTCACACATCATGAAAGAGGACAGACCACTGCTGTTCTCACTCTAGACAGCCCATCACCTCCTCTGAGTGACTCTTCACTTTTATTCACACAGATCCATGCTCATGAAATGCAGACCAAGTGCCTTGGATCCTCCCCTGCCCAGACCCAGGACACGTCTGCAGGGTCTGTAATTGCTGTTCCAGGCAGCTGCTGCTCATCTCAGCAGATATCATCTTCCTACCTTTAGAAATGTGTTTTATCACACTCCTGCTCTCCAAACTGAAACACAACCTTATCCCCAGAACTCATAAAAAAAACCAGATTAAAAAAGTCTTACACAAACCCAGCCTCCCAGGCTAGACTGTGGCACTGTGGATGTGAACTTTTGCTCTGCCACTTTCCTGCAGGTGCTGAGCCTTGGGCAGAGGAAGGACAGATGACAGGGAGAGAACTGTTGCACTTCTGTCACCTCAGCTACAAGTCAGTCTGGAGGGGTAGCCATGTGCCTCAGCAGAAAGCAAATCTAGGGAAGGGGGAAGTCTGGTGGGTGAGATGCAATAACTCAGGCTGTGTTTTCACCTCTGCCATCAAATCCTTATGTGACCTTAGGCACATCACTTCATCTCCTGGTACATCCATTTCCCTACCTCCAAAACATCCCTTTTGCCTATTTATTTCCACCCAGACTCCCAAGTTTTGTTGGAACTTCCTGCCACTCTTTGCACCTATGGATCCTAACACCTCTGGGTCCCTACATCAGTCTGAGCACTGATGTAGTAAAACCCAGAGTGCCTGTCTCTCAAATGCCCTTAAAAATGAGAGGATCAAGATGTATGCCCTTAGTCCTATCCACTCCCTCCACCTGCTGCTGCTACCTTTTTCCCTGTGGGGAATAATGAGGCAAAATATTTCACACAGAAAGGGCTCTCTCCTGTTCTCTCCTCAGCAAACACACTTAGCACCTGCTCATTAATGAGTGTGCACCCTGCACATCGACTGGGGCTGGTGCTGAATTGAACTTTGAATGCCTTTTCAGTGCCATAGCCTGGTTAATAATTACTGCTATGACTCACTCAACTCCATGCTGCTGGAGCGCCATTAGGAGAATTGACAGCAAAATAACAGAAACATTAAACCTAATGATTTTGTGAGTGTTAAAGTGTTCCTGGTGTCACCAAAGAAGAGCCTTTCCCTTTAGCAGTTGTCCCTCCCAGGGGGGTGTTTTTTTCCCATCCCTGACATCGCAGAGGAATGTCAGCTGGGCTGGTCCTTTGAGTTCTGGCAGTGGGAGTGTGGGGTGCCCACGTGTGCCTCGTGTGCACAGGCAGAGGTCTCCATTTCAGAATAGAATCTATTGGGCTGGAAGGGACAATAAACAACATCCAGTTCCATCCCTGCTGCCATGGGCTGGGATGCCACCTGCTAGACCAGGTTGCTCAGGGTTCCACCCAACCTGGGCTCCAGCACTTCCAGGGATGGGGCATCCACAGCTTCCCTGAGCAACCTGTTCCTGATCCTGATCACCTTCTGAGTGAGGAATTACTTCTTAATATCTAAATATCTCCTCTTTTAGTTTTAAAAGAACTTCTAAAACACTTCCACCCTGTTCTATTATTATCTGCCTGTGTTAAAGTTGCTCTGACAAACATCTTTGTTGCCAACTCTGCAACAAACTCTGACAGGTTGAGTTGAAGTGTGATCTGGCAGCTCCCCACTGCCCCTGCATCCTGGGATGCCCCTCCACCAACCATGCCCTGCCAGAAGCCCACAGGCTCACTGTTAGCTTGCCTAAATCCTCAGGGAAGACACACTCCTGGGTTTTCCTCCCTGTTTCACAGGGACAGAGGGTTACCCTGCTGATGGGTAGGTGATAACAGCCATTATCACAAAGATTTCTGAAGGTGGCAACAAACCCTAGAGACTTTGGTTCAAAAGGAGTCCCCCCCACTGCTATTCCCCAAAGCAAAACTGTTTCTGTGAAGTAGGCATTTCCTTTTCTTTCAACAGGAAAATTCAATTTCTCTTCCCTTTTTCTTAGCCAGTTCCTCCTCTTTGCCTTCATTGCCACAAATTCCCTAATCTCGTTATTTTTGCGTGTTGGAGAAGTGTAATCATCCGAGCCATGAAATCAAAGACAACAGCATCACTTCCAGGGAGGTGACTTAAGTCAGAGGAATTAATTCTCCCAGCAGACAGCTCTTACTTAGAACAAATGTGATTTTCAGAACTGAAGCTATGTATTTAATGAGGCTCTATGAAAACATGTATAGCCCAGAGCTGCTGGGAAATTCAGCCTTGTGGCAAAGAAATGCACCAGGTCAGGAAAACAACATCCAACAGGATTTTGTTCAGTCAGTTCATCTCTCAGACACCTGCAGGGAAAAACCATCTCTGTGTTTATCAGAGATTGCTGCCCTGAACAAGGGAATCTACATGCATTTATTGAGTGTCTGAATCTGGCCTACCCAGAAGGTGTATTTTGAGGTTTAATCAGAAAAAGGGATGGTGTTTCCTCCCTTTCCTTCAAAGGAAGCCAGCACACACGAGCAGGTGGATCTCCACACAACACAAGAATGAGGTAGGGAAGTCCTTGCCCTGGGATGTTACAGATGTTGAGAGTTGTGGCTTTGTTCTTTCCCTGGGAAAAACTGAGCTCCCCCTTTTCAGCCCTGTTCCTTGCCTGTTTTCTTTCTCTTTACCCAGAGCAGGGACTGCCCTGCCTGCACCCACATCAGGGGCATGGAAGGGGCTGCTGGTCACCTACGTGGTGTCAGACCACACTCAGAGGGATTTCCAGAATTTTACAGCCATGAGAATCCATTTATCCAGCAAGGATGCAGCAAAAGTTTTGGGGCAGGCTGGTGTTTGCAGACAAAGGATAAGAAAGAAAAGCCATTTATAGACCACCACGTGGGATGAAGCTGGAAAGGAAGCCTCAGGGAGCTTTCTGTGCTCTGCTGCCTGGGTTTACCTCTCTGGAGCAAACAGCTCTGCCACTCCCAGGTGCAGCTGTGGCTGTCAGATAAAGGTTATTTTTCTCCAGTGAACCCCATGGCCCTGTGAAAGGTTCCCAGAAAACAAATCTGGCTACTGATTTGCACAAGCAGCCTCGGGGTGCAGGCAGCCTGTGCCCACCCCTAAGCGAGCTGCAGAAGCCAGCAACGTCCTTCACATGTAAAATCTGCCTCCAAAGGGAGAGTGCAGAGACCTGGAGACAGCAAATGGGATAGAGCACCAGCTGCTTGCCTTGGGAGAAGGAGGATCAGCTCCTAATGATAGCACCATGTTTGCCTGGCTCAGCTGGGGATAAAAAGATGAACTATAGCTCACAGTGATTTCTCATGCCAAGGAAACAACAGAGAGGGATTTGTCTCCAAAAGAAGCATCTCTTCTGCCTACATGCCAGCAAAAGAAATCATTTTTCTGTCTGACTTCATAACTTCATCAAATACCCATCTGGCAGCAGGCCAGAGCACTATGTATGAAGTTTTATTGGCTGTCACAGCAGATGGATGTGAGAAACTCCCACAAAGATTTCAGCAGGAGAGACCTACTGTGGTGGTTGGGGAGGGCACACAGACCTTCAGAGCCATGGCTCATTAAAAGCACAGTTGCAGAGAAATCTGGCTTTTTGGATTTGACTGAAAACAGGGGGTCTGATAAGGAGCTGCAGTCCCCAAGCTGCCTTAGGGGTTTGGTCTTTATGTGGAGACAGAGTTCAGCAAGATCTTTTTTTAGGGGTGCCTGGAGGATTGAGTAACAGAGCAACACTCAAGCGTTTGGATCGGAAATTTCATCTGGAACCTGGGAAGTTTATTTCCTGGCAAAAGCATCATGAGAACCAGTGTATTCTCAGGACAGGCCAATTTCAAGAAATCAAAATTTCCAGATGACTTTGGGCTCCCTGGAAAAACTGCTGGGGACTCTGTGTGCGTGGATGCCTTGAAAAACCTCATCTGTCCTCCCAGCACTGTCTGTGCTCCGAGAATTCAAAGCCATGTCTGTGTGTGCAGGTCCTGCAGGGACAGGCTGAGGGTGATGATGAGTAGCAGGAGATCTCCTGGTGGAAACAGCGAAATCTCCTCTGCCCAGGCTTTGTAAATGAGCTGGAACAGAGCCATGGAAGGAGCCTGAATGGAGCAATCCTTGCTGACCTGCCCTGCCTTCTGCAGCCTGGGGGGTTCCCTGGGTGGGCTGTGGCCACCTCCTTGCTGGAGCTCTCTGGGTCAGCACTGGGGGCAGCTGGGACAGCAGAAACCTCTAGACTGGCCACCACTGCATGGGGTCAATCTCCAAGACGTTCAAATTCATTTTAAAGTTAAAGAAGTCAAGCTCCTGGCTTCCTTTAGGAGATGTGTGAGGGCAAAGTGTGTAAGGCAACAGCAGGTAGAGGCTCCACATCCTTGATGCATTCAGAGGGCTGTGCTGCTGGGGAGGATGGACACCAGCTGTGGCTTCACATCACTCTGGGGACACGTGGCAGGGTATCACTCTGAGGCCACCCCAAACGAGGAGCTCCTTGGGGTCATCAGTCTGAAATCCAGGAGTTTTAAAGAAATATTCCAACCTCTCCCAGAACATGTTGTAGTGGGGCTGCTGCAGGTGTCTGAGGGTCTCTCCCACAGCTGCTGAAAGCTCAGCTGAGCTGACAGCATCTGACAGTTAGAGAAAAACAGCCTTTCAACCTTTAAATTGAGCACATTTGCAATGGACTCAATGGAGACTAATGACATAAAAGCTCATTTATTTTTTTTTAACAGAAGGACTCTGCAAATGGAAATGCCACATTTTCATGGATGTTTTTGCTCTTTCAGGGATTTGTTTTTCCTCTTCCTTTCCTTATCCAAGGAAAACGCCCAACTTCTTGCACAAGACAGACCTGGAAGGTTTGTACTTTGCTGGGGACTTGGGAGTCCTGCAGAAGAATGGCTGTTCAGGAGCATTCATGGAGCTCCTGAACCAAAATCAGAGGAATAAGGCAGAGAGAAGTAAGGGCTCCTGGGCAAAGGTGAGCATTCCACAGGAGGGGAGGATGGAAGGAGTCAGCCAGCTCAGCCTAATGAAAGAAAAGCTCTAGGAGATCTGCAGTGTACCTAAAATGTTTCAGGGATAAAAATTTCCAGGAGGTTAAGAGGTATCTTGGTTAAAAGCCCTTGTTGGTACAAGGATAAAAGGAAATAAAGCAGCCGCGGATAAATTTGGGCTGGAAATTAGAAACAGCTAATTACATTTCATGTAATGTTTCTGGTTTATTCTTCCAGATGGAAAAGAGAAGCTCAGGTTAGTGCAGAGCTGCTGCTGTGGCAGGAGTGCTACAGGCTGCAAGTCCAGGAGGGTGGCAGGGGATGCTCAGCAAACCCTCCTCCGTTCTTTTCTCCCTGGTCCCACTTTTAAGAAAGAAAAACCTTTCCAGGGAGTTTTTCCTAATGGCCAAAAAAAAATCCTTTCTTAAGGGAAAAGGTTTTCATTTTACACACATTGTCAGTGGAGCCTTCTTAGCCAGCTCATTTCTCAGGTCTTTAACCAGCCAGGCTGCCTGGAATGGAGAGATTTCCTCTCATCTCAAATCACTTGGCTGCACATGGGAGAGAAGCCCTTTGACGAGGTGAATTTGCAAGGCTCTCAAATCCTCTTTATTCTCGCTGTGCTCTCCCTCCTTGACTCATCTCCAGGAGATCGTGTTGGGCTAAGCCCAGAACGAGCAGGGAAAGGTGACAGCACCAATCCTAGACACACACAGCCACACACAGATGCTCCTACCCCTCCCCTGCACCATAAATTAAATATCATTTCTGCTCAGGACTGGGGAGGATCAGCTGAAATAATCCACTCCAGTCCTCCATCACCAGAGGCACTGAATCAGAGCAGCCCCCAGTCCTCAGCCACCCCAGCCCCCAGCCCTGCTCCTCCTGTGTCCCTGGGAGCCCAGAGGCCCAAAGTTCACATCTGGCCTGGTCAGGTGCCCAGCTGGGGGTTAAGCACACACATGCAGACAAAAAAGGCTGGATTTGGTTATTCCCATCTCAGTCAAGGCAATGATTGTGGGAGTCTGTGGTGAGACTAGTGTTTAGGCAAGCAGGACTTCAAGGAAAAGTGGCATTTGAGAGGCAAGGTGAGTTCTTAGGGACACTTTTTCCTTGCAGCTGCTCACACTGTCTGGGAGAACAAATAGGAGAGTGAGGAGCAGGAGGAAAAATGAACACAGCCAGGACTGGGGCACACACAGTCTGGGGATAAAGGAGAAGCTGGCTGTTAGAAGGAAAAAGCAGGCAGGCCAAATGCTTTCTGAGTGCAATTATTTTAATGTGTCTGTCTTTTCGAAATTCCACATTGCACACAAGGAAACAGCAACTTTTAAAGAAAGACTCACACCAGAAATGCTGACCTGGAGAATTAGGAACTCCTTATCTCCCACAGCACAAGGAGGCACGAGAGTCACAACAACATCAGGCACAGCTGATCGTGGGGGTGAACATGACAGACAGACATGGAAATTACAACAGACAGAAAAAGGCAAGAGCAGGAAGGCAGCAGGTGTTCTCATGGCCACCTTGCTGGGCAGGGAGCTGGGGTCACAGCTTGGTGGGCACACCCACCACACCAGGGGATCAGCACCTCACTGGTCCTACCCCTCTGCCTGCCCAGATACCATCTCTGCTGGTTGTCATCTCTTGGTCAGGCATTGTATTATCCATCTCTGGTAGCATTTCACGGGGCAGCTGTGACAAGGAGTGACTCCAGGATGCTCTCCAGACTTGGCTTTCAAGACTTCGGTGAACAAAGAAAGGAACTGTATGGTTATCACTTGATTTTGCTAATTTCTTGGCTCCAAGTGCTCAAAGAAAAGTCTTGCAGTAACCATATTCACATGGGAAATGCCTCTAAAAGATTTCCAAGCTGTTGTATGCTAGTGAGGCCAGCAATCTGGGAATCAAACCTACATCAGCAAGCTGTTCTGCTTAATTGCTACGGCACTCATGGGCAGGCAAAAACTGTGGGAGCCTTTTCCTCAGCACAGCAGTTTCTGCATTCCAAAGGGCAGGCAGTGCTGGGGCAGAGCTCCCCAAGAAAATGAGCTGGAAGGGAAATCACACAGGGATCAGGCTGTACAGACACATTGACCTTGGAGCAATCTCTCAGGTGTGCCAACACCAACCCTGCTCCTTGGCAATGCTCATCCTGAAAGCTCCTTGGAGCTGGGAGCAGGTGTTTGCCCTCTCACAGCACAAGGCAATGACTTGCCCAGGACCTGGAGGTTGTACCAAAGACCTGAACCCTCATCTACCCAGCCCTACACAAACATCCTTCTCCCAAACCTGCCTCTTCTCCTCCTAACCAGTATAGACCAGCCCTGCTGAAATCCAGATGTAATTCCTTGGTGGAGAAGGAGCTGTTGAAGACAGCAAACTGCTGGAGGACTCAAGGACTCACGTTATGACTCTTTGGTTCACCTTCTGTCAAGGAATTATTTCAGTTCGACCTCATCCTACCTGGGCTCATGCAGGGACCATCAGCTGCTCAGTGGCTCCCCAGAGCAACCAGGACACCTCCTGCATGGCCTGGGCAGCACCATGGCTTTTCTCTCCAGCTCCCATGTGGTCCATGACACAGCATCCATATGGCTTCCACAGCCTGGCCACACAGAAGTACCTGGTGGCCCAGGGGAGCCTTGGCCATTCCACAACCCCTCTCTCTCCTCCAGCACTTCCCCTTCAGCCATCCCACCTCTCTCTACGTCAATTTCTGGTGGCTAAAGCCTCAGGGCTGTGTTGTCCTCAGCCAAGCAGGCCGCTGATGCTGGGCTAAATGGGAGGTGTTACCTCCCTCTGGCTGCCAGAGATGTCAAGTATTGTAAGAAAGAGATGACTGGAGGGAACTCGACATGGAAAACACATCTCAGAAAACCAGAGTGGTGGTGAGGGCATGGACTCTTTGCTGACCCTTCTAATCTGGGAAATTTGGGCCATCAAAGGGAGGTAGTAGGATGCAGGATGAAAAAAAGCCAAAGTGTGCAACTCCCTGCTGCAGGATCACAACTGATGAGACCTGACAGATAGCCAAGGCGCAAATGGATTGTTTCATGGAGGACAAATCCATTCAGGGCTACTACATACAGGCACCACTTCCAGCTCAGGAAGCTCCTAAGCAACAGCATGTTGGAAGCTAGGAAAGCACTTTGGGCAAGCAGCATCCTGGTTTTCCCCTGTCTTTATGTTCCTCTCCCTCCAGACCCTGCTCTCAGCCTTGTCAGAAATTGGATTCTGGGCTGGCTGGGCCATTGTAGTGATGTGGTATGGTCCAGATGATTTCCTTGTCATTCAAAGTCCCCAAAACCTCATTTCAAATACAGAGTTACCATAAACAGAGGACCTTTGCGGC
The DNA here is from genome assembly GCA_016584745.2 of Phylloscopus trochilus trochilus. Taxonomy (NCBI): domain Eukaryota; kingdom Metazoa; phylum Chordata; class Aves; order Passeriformes; family Phylloscopidae; genus Phylloscopus; species Phylloscopus trochilus. The sequence goes on along the minus strand of WQNJ02000093.1, from coordinate 8,916,832 downwards.
CATTTCTGCTAAAAATCCACTCTCCTGCTGCTGCCTCCCCACACACAAGTCCTGCCAGCAGTGCTGTCCCTCCCCACACTGCTCCCAGATGCCTCATGTGAACAGGAGCCAGAGCAAACCCATCAGCACAGCACCCTGCTCCCAGCCAGAGTCACCCAGAGAAGAACACAAATCCTTTGCAGCATTATTCCATCAGATCAGGGTCTTTCTGAGGCAGAGGGGGCATCTTTGCTTGGACCAGCTCTTGACAAAATGTCTTCTGCAAACTCATCCCAGTGCTTTGAGCACACTGAGCAGCACATTTCCTGCAGCAAGGATCCACTGCTGGGCAATGGATCTCACAGGTGATACAGGTGAGATCAGTGATACAGGCACCATCTTCCAGCACAGCTATTCTAAAGCCCATACAGTTCCTTACCCCCTGTCCTGAGGCGTGTCCCAGGCCAGCCTTCCACAAAAATATGGGAAGAGTGTTGCCCAGTACTCAATACGTAATCATGGCCCCAAAAAATTAATTTGCAGGCTCCTGTTAGTCTCTGGTTACTCCAGGACCTTATCCCCAAGGATTCAGCCTGACTGATCTTTCAAGAAATATACTGAGGAGTAGCACAGATGCAGCTCAAACTCATTAACTTGAGAGGAAAATACCAGGGCTAATTGTGATCCTTGTGGTTCCTTCTCTTAGACTGGGCAGGAAAATCACCCAAAGGAGGGGAAGATGGGGCAAGAATTTTCAACAGAGGGGAGAAGGTTTCACACTGCTTTTTCAGTAGCAAAGACATAGCTTTGTCCCTACTGCCAAGAAGTCTGGCACTAAAAATGCTGAAATCTTCTTGTGACTGAGTGGCAGCAAGCTGTAATTTACTGCATTCGTGCTTCTTTTATGTCCAAGAATTGCTTCACTTCTGAGAAGAAAGAGCTGTCATTTGTCAGTCCCATGTAGCCTCTCCTTCCAACTGCCACATTTCCACTTTATATCAGACAAATTAATTCATTCCCCTCTTCATATCTGCTCCCAAAAAAAAAAAAATGGCAGCATATTTCCAGGAACTGAGATCATCTTTTCACAGCAGCGTCATTATCAGTTTTCCTTTTAAAACTGTATAACAGGCGTGTTTCAGCAAAAAAAAATCTGGATTATTCTTTTTCTGCTGTTCCATCCACCTCCCTTAAAGCGGTCCAGAGAGACCTGTCTGTCTGTCTGTCTGTCTGCTGGCTTTTCACAGGCACCTTCCCCACACCTCTGACCGACGGCACATTCCCAGCCCGCCCGCTGCAGCGTTCGGCTGGCTGCTGACAAAAGCTGTGCCCGGGGTTTAGGATGTGGCCAGGTCCCTGGGCAGGTTGAGCTGTATGGCCTCTCCTCCTGGGGTGTACTTGGCCACTGGCCCGTTGCCTTCCATGGTGAAGAGCTTGCAGGCCTTGGCGTTCTCGTGGACCGGCGTGGACTTCTTGGAGGAGATGGGGGAGTTGGTGGGGCTGAGCTGGACAGCGGTGGTGTCCTGCACCGTGTGCTCGCTGGTTTCAATTTCAAAGGCCGTGTTGCCAGGCTTGATGAGCCCAATGTTAGAGCCTGGCTTGGATTTGCGGGCCCCGTGGGCCGGGGGCCTCCGGCTGCAGATGCAGCAGGCACCGAAGAAGGTGAAGGCCACCACCAGCAGGATGGGCCCGATGATGATGGGAGGGTTGTTCACAGGGAGGAAGGTGCCAAAGGCAAACGCTCCCACTAAGGTGATGTTGATCCCTGCCAGCATGATGCAGAGTCCACAGGCGCAGCAGAGAGCAGGGGAGGGGAGGCCCTGGGGCCGGGTCTTTTTCTGGGTGGGTTTTTGGGACAGTGAGGCGCTGCTCTTTTCACTGAACATGCTGGGAAGAGTCTTGGAGGTCACCTCAGTCCTCACAGGGAGAATGCTGTGTTGAGAAGGCTGTTTCCAGTCTCCTGTTGCCTTGAAATCCTGGAGAGGAATGAAAGAGCAGCTGTTAGAGCAATGAACCAAAGCGCCTTTCCCCCAACATTCCTAGTGACCAGCACCTTCTGCAGGTTTGCTGATGCCAGCAACTAAGCACAAATTGAAGCCTGCTTTCAAGGCTGAACTCTCCCTGACTGTGGTGGTCACAGGTGGTCACCCTCAGGCTGGAGCACTGAGCCCAGTGTGCTCCAGGGCCTTTGCTGTCCGTGGGGATGATGCCCAAGTGAATCCAAGTGCCCGATGGGCAGAGCCTGTGCTGGAGCTGGTCTCACAGTGTTTGTCACCACCCACACAGCACCTGCCCAAAATACCAGGATCCAGCTCTGCCCTGAGTGTCCCTGGCTACAACAGGAGGGTGATATGTGTTTGAATGAGCAACGGCACACGGATGTGATGGAAAGGGGGGACCCTTTGCTCCAGCTCTCAGTTTTCCAAATGAAATGAGTCATCCAGGTTGTCTTTCCAGCTAGTGGGGAATAAAAGGTCCCAGAAGATGACCCAGAACATCCCCAAAAGATGTTTATGCTGACTACAGAGGCAACCCTGGAGATCACTGGAGCAGACAACACTTGAATGCTCAGTGATACCAACACCATCCACAGACACTGAATGATACCCTGTCAGTAACACAAGTCTATAATAAAATGGAGCAAATGTGGGTGTTTTGTCAGCTAGACCATCCTTTCCACCATCCATCTCACCATCTTCAGTGTGATCACAGGAAACCCCACAGAAGGGGACTGAGAATCTGGTTTGCCTCAGCAACCATAAACCAAATTTTCTACAAGGTTTGAGCAGGAGCAATATGAGCTCCAGGATGGAGGCTCACGGAAACTGAGATGCTAAAGTTGAAAAAGAGCCTGTGTGGGGATCTGTCTAGAACCCAAGGCAATAACACTTAGCCCTGACTGACAGTAGCAGCTTCTCCATGGAGGAGATTATTGGATGTGATGAGAGCTAGCTTTGTGTTTGCCATACTTGCTGGGAAGTCAAATTGCCAGAAGCCAATTTGTCAGCAGTTTGCTAGCGATGTCTTTGATTTTACAGGCAGGAGAGCATTTCTTTTCCCAGCCTGACTGCAAACAATAGCAGTCTGCTCTTCCTTCCTCCCTTGCCTAGCTCCCTAGCTTCTTCCCTCCTCTCCTGTCAAATCCCTTTCAAAAGTGTTGTCAGCAAAAACTGACACCACTCAGTTTCTGTGGCAAGAGCCAAGAATCTCTGTTCTGCTATCAACACTCTCTAGCCACTAATTTTTTAAAAAACAAACAAACAAACCAACAAATAATGTTGGTTTAATAAACCCATCACCCATCCCACTGAAACACGCCAGTGGGATCAGCCGGGCATTTTCAACATGTTTCCTAGGTTATAAAATTTTCTGGCACCTCCAGCTGAGGCAAAGCTCTCTGCTGCTCTATCGGGTGTCATATCTCATTTCCTTGGCTTGGGCTTTTGTTTAGACCTGAATGTGTGCAGCAGTCAACTTGCAGCAGAGTTCCTGTTCCGTCAGACATCAGCTGGAGCCGACAGGGACAGGTGCACCAAAGGATTAAATCCTTCCCTCCAACACTTCCCCACCTGGGGATGCCTGACTGGGAACGGGTCTCTCAGCAGGCAAAGATTTTTCAGGGTACTGAGAGCATGTGAGAGAGAAAGGGCATTTTCTCCATTAGCCAGGCTAACACATATGCATGTTTCCCTGGCAGTGTCCTTTTGTTCTGCCTGGGAACCCTGGCATGCTGATGGGAGCTGGAGCCCTGATTCTGCCTCCTTCACCAGCCCTGGACCAGCAGCAAGACAGCTTCTGGTTAAAGACACACAGGCAGCACAGACCAACTGCTGCAGATGCCAGTCCAAACCTTTAGTACACAGAGGGTGCAGACACCCCAGTGTGGCTCTTCCCCTTGGTTTGCCCCACATTCTCCCACTGCAAAGTGCCCACCAGGGAACTGTGTGGTTTCTCGTGGTTAAAAATCATCACAGATTCACCCCATCAGCTTTCTTCCTCCTGGCTTCTCAGCACTCACCTGCTTCCAGTCTGAAGGAATTTTCCCTCCTGGAAGAGCCAGGCAGCTGGGCTCCAGCAGGACACTGAACATTCCAGCTGCTTGTGCTCTTAGGCAGGGCATCACCAGCAGTCGACTGCCCCTGAGATTTTCAAGAGGAACTTCAACCTGTTGCCCATCCCATCTGTCAGTGGGCACCTGTAGCCACTCCAAGGAGACCCTGCTGGTTTCTGGTTTATCTGCTGCTTTCAAGGCTGCAGTGACATCACCCAGCATGGTCCCTCATAGCTCATTTTCTCTGCCTGGCAATTTTTGTTCATCCTTATGGATCCCTGACCACAGAGGCTGAAACCTCTCACACCCTCTCCACAGCTGCACCAGAAGGGTTCTGGCCATGCTGTGTCCAAGACAAAACTTCTTTCCCCTTGTCTTTCCTTGCAGCACCTATGTGAGGTAATGGCCCTTTCCCAGCAGAAAGCAATGGACTCACTGGAGATTCCTGCCTGGAACCTCTCCCATCAGCCTGGGGGCAGAAGACCTTGGAAGTCAAGCATGATTGCAGGTGTGATCTGCACACACACCACAGGGTAGCTTGCAGCACACAGAAATGTTTGAACTGGGAACACTTAGAAAGTAGATCAGTGGTTGCTGTTGTCTTGATCTCCATAAGAAACATCAGGGATTGTACACAAGGGATTCCTGTTAGACAATCAGATGACATGGGGATGAGAAAGCCAGCAGGAGGATAAAGCAAAAAACAGACCAAAGCCACAGAATGCCTTGCACCATCCTCTGCCTAACAAGGCCCCATGACGACATAAAGTCCATGTTTATTCTGATTGTCGTGTACAATAGAAGCATCTTTGCCCTTCTGTCATCTCCTAAAGCACTGGCTGATGGTTCTCCATCCACTTCTTAGACACAAGGATGGGCTGATGTGTGCCAGCTCCCACTGCTGACCTGCCTGAGGATATCTGGCAGCTTTTACCTTTCACTACAGTGAAATGAATTGCTTAAAAAATCACCAAATTGTCAACCAAGTTGCTCTGTTCAAAATGACCAACTTCTGTTCCATCAGGAATGGAAGAAGTTCTCTTTGGGCTCTTTCTTTGAAACAGGTTCTTTTCTTATCAGTTAGAGTGTAGGTTTCTTCTCCAAGCAACATTTCAGCTTGAAATGCACTACTGCAAGTACTGCCATGCAAAAATAAAAGCTGCACATTCAAGCTGGCATGATGGAAATCCAGAGGCTATAGTGATTCCTTCCAGGGGGCTAGCCACCCCTGCCTATACTCTCAGGGGGGCAAAGACAGACTTTCATCCATATCCCTGAGAGTTCCTAGAGCTGGAAGGGCACACTGACATATTCAGCCAGCATTTTAGGAGCATCGTTTAAAGCCATAGCAGCAGCACCAGCAGCATGTACAGCTAAGCACGCTGCCCTCTTACTTGTAGTGGAGAGAAATTGAGCTGTCATCCTTCCACACTGTCTCAGTGCAGCAGCACAACGAAAATACTTGACAGACCACAGATGAGTCTCCTTTCCAGAGGTGTGATGGCACAGAAAAATAATGACAGTGATCAGCAAACTGAAATTGCAGTCAGACAGCTACAACCACCCCACACACAGGCAGGCTCACAAACAGACAGGCACACAACATTTAGCTACCACGAGAAGAAGACTTTTTTTTTTTTTCTTTCCTGGGCAAACTGCTGGGAAACTCTCTGTCAGGGCCGAAGAGAACCTCGGGGTCTGGAAGGGGAGGATGCTTACCTGGGCTGGAGCGTGGAGCCCGGGAAGGCGGTGGAGAGAGCGGCTGCCCCGGGTCTCACCTTCACCCTTCAGTCGGGGATGACAAAGCCACGGCTAGTCCCAGCAGAACCGGGGCTGGAAGCCCAGCTGTGCTCTGCGGGGAGAAGGATCTCGCATCCCTCCTCCCCTCTTGTCACCGAGCTCAGGAAACTTTGCTGGGGTGTCAGGCGGGCAGTCCCTGGCAGAGCTCTGTGCGAGCTCCGCCGCTCTCCCCCCACTTTCCTCCTTCCCCTCGGAGGACGATGTTGCTCTCCTTAGGCAGATGGGTGCTCAGCCGCAGCATCCCTGCCCCTCCGCATCCTCTCCTGCCTCCTCCTCCTCCTCCTGGCCGCCGAGCCCGCGGTGCCCGGGAGGCTCAGCCCACCGCCCACCGCTGTCCGGCACCGCTCACCCTCTCCTCGCTGCTTTTCCTTCTTCCTTTTCTACTTCGAGGCTGCAGCTCCCGCCCCCTTCAGCTGACAGAGGTGCCCGGAGCAGAACAGCCCCTTTTTCCCCCCAGGGAGGGGACAGAGCCGGGAGCGCATCTCGGCCGAGGGTCAGCCTCAGCCCGGGAGAGCGGAACGGGGACAGAGGAGACGCCGCCGAACGCCAGGGAGGAGGAGGATGCAGGCTCGCCGATGCTGCAGCGAGGCACGGATCTATCAAAGGTTTGAAACGCACGTAACGGATAATATAAATAGTAATAATAATAAAATACAACCGGTGTGCTGCGGTGCCTTTGGATGGCGGGGGGATGCGCTCGGGGAGCCTTTGCTGGGCGGCCGGCAGTGAGAGGTGCTGAGACAGGACGGCCAGAGGTGCTAAACTGTGGGGAGGTGCTAAAAAGAAAAAGAAAAACAAAAACAAAAATAAACAAAAAAACACCACAAAATAACAAAAAAAAAACCCACAAAAAACCACAAAAAACACAAACACAAAAAAGCCCCCCAAAACATAAAACCACAAAACAAAACAAAAAAAAACCCAAACAAACAAAACCAACCAACCAAAACAAAACAAAACAAAACAAAAAAAAAAAAAAAACCAAAAAAAAACCCAACCAAAAAAACCCCACAAACAAACAACAACAACAAAAAAAACAAACCCCAAACCTCCACACAAAAAAAAAATCGTTCCCAGATGTAAAACGAATGTTTCAAACGAGCAATCAGATCTATGGTACACTCAGAGGTAGCTGGTCTAAACCCATGCCTCGTGCTCGACCCTGTTGCAAGCACAGCCAAATCTTAACTCCCATATTGAGAGGCCAGTCTCTGTGTGTTTGCAGAGCTGGTGAGCACAGGAAACATGGCAAACTGCGAGCTGTGCACTGGATGGAGAGCAGATAACTCTTCCAGAGCTTAAGATGTGCTGACACTCAGCTGTCCTCGCCTGCTCTCCGTGCCCACACTGCTGTAACCAGCCTGGCTGCTGCCAGTGACATCTGAGCACAGGCTCTTCTCCAATTTATTGGTGAAGAATCGTCTATGAACCAGGCTGGACCTCACTGAACATCAATCATGCTCCCCTCTCTTTCAGATTGCTGCTTTCATGCGAGGGAAAGAGAGAGGAGAAAGGTAACAGAGGCAGTGAAAAAACAAAGGTCAAGAAGAGAAATCACTGAGGAGGAACAAACACTTCTCTCTGTTCTCCAGGCACCACTTCAGCCCGAGGATTCTTAATACAGCACCATCCTCTGCTACACCATATTGCATTTCACTTTACAGGCCATCCTGGAAATTCAGGCAAAAACAAACTTTGTGGAAAGGAGTTCAGTCTCTGCTGAGGAAGACAACTCTGTTTTCTCCTTAGCTTGAGTGATGCCAACAGCACACTGCATGGCTTGAGCAAGAGGGCAGGAGGGTACCAGAAAAGCAGCACGGATCAGATTTGTTGACTGCCTGGGCTTATAGAAAGAAATAACTGGGAAATCTCATTTCAGACCTTTCCAGAGGTGCAGTGTCTCCTCTAGGGATTCCCTGGACCTGTAACATGAAGTTCAAAACGGTTCAGTGTGCTCAACCCTACCAGAAAAGTGATGAGACAGTGTGCAACGAAAGGTTTTGTAGAGAAGATGTCCCCTTTGGGAGAGGCAGCTCCACACGTGGCAGAACCGGTGTTCAGTGCTTGCTGACTGTTGCTGGGTAGAAAACCAGAGTGGCTGAACTCATTCCTGGTGTAACACCCCGGAGTCCAGCAGGAACAGCCCAATAAGCCATGTTTATGTAGCAACAGTGGGCTGTCAGAGGGGAAGAGACTGTCAGGGTCATTGATTCGAGCCCACTGCTCTCACATTGTGTAATAGCATTCAAAAAGCTCAGGCTCCAAGGGGGCCAATTAATCCTGAACGACCTGTCAGTTGTCCCCTAATTGCACAAAGCAGTGATGGAGAAGGCTGCTCCTTGCTTCCCTTTGGATGTTGCATGACTCTCCATCACACTTTCTTCTTAATGGTCCATAAACCCCCCCCCAAAAGGCTTTAGTTTTTGTACACATTGAAATGTTACATATTTCTGCCTCCACTGAAGCAGCAGTTCTGTGTTTCGCATATGTGGCCCTGACAACTGGCAGACTGCATTCATGTGATTAAAACAACTGCTAATCCAAGAACTAAAATTAAAGGCTAGATTTCCCACTGGTATAAATCAGAGCAGATTCATTTCCTTGCAGAGCTTTGATAGCTCATGAGCATTCATGATTTGCCAAGGGGTTTCTGCCAGACTGATGGTTTCTAGCTTCAAACTTGCCAGGAACCGGGGAGCCTGGCCTTCTTTAGAGGAAAGATCCCAACCCTGCGCTGACTAGAAATAATATTCCTCTGGGAGAAACTGTTTGTTCCCAGCCTCTGCTGAATTCAGAAATTAGCTGAAGTCAGAAATTTCTGAATGTGAGGAAACATTGCCTGCTTGCCTTTTCCCACTGTCAGTTCCTGACTCTGGTTTCAGCCCTAAGAAATCTGTCTCAGGCACTCTTGCACCCACCAGGGTGGGCTTTAGTGCCACCACGTCCTGCCCTGAAGCAGGTCAGCATGGTGAGTGCCACAATACGAAGCCCTTAGACATCACACTGCTTCTGAGGGGTTTTTCTCCACGTGAGAGTGACTGAAAAAAGGTGGGAAGGGTGAGAATGTTCTACAGAGTTTCCAAAGGATTTTGGCTGGGACTGATACTTGAGGGAAAGCACACAAGCAGCGTTCATGATGTTATAAATGCGAATAAAATAAACAACAAAATTTAAAATTTGGCAGCAGTTTTAATAAAAATTTAATATAAAATTACAAAAAAAATTGGCTATAATTATTTAAATTTGGTTAAGGTTCTGATAAGGCATAAGCAAAACCAACCAGGGTATGGGGAGGGCTTCTCACCCCACCTCACATACGAAACAAAACAATTCAAACTACACTTACATACTATCTGCTCACACATATTCATCAATGTTTCCCCTAAGTTTTCTCCTATTTTCCAATTTTAAAAATCCACATCACTGTACTTCATGGTGTGTGCTTCACTTGTTGCCAGGGGGTCTGCTGTCTTCTTTTGGTGGTCTTTGGGATGAAGGCTCACAGTCTTCCTCGTTGTCCTTTAAAAACCTTTCCTTATGACACATGCATATTAAACTTGTATTATGTAGGCGAATACCGAGTTTGAACATTAAGGCAACAAATCACATATAATTAACAATTTTCTTGGAGCTCCACCAAACCTCCCTGTCTTACAGATAATTTTAGCTAGTCTTATCTAAGTTTCTTCCTGTATCTCATGAACATCTGCAGGAGAAGGGGGAACCCCCTCCCTCTCCTTTTTTGGCACTACTCTTTAATTCTACTTTATTATTTTAAAATATTGATTACAGTTTCCATTTTATCAGCACGAATCATACCAATTTATCACAATGAGAAGAGCAGCAGGCCAGCAGCCTGATCCCTCAGCACAAGAGGGGCAAGCTGCACAGCCCATGCCCATCACAGGCTTGGTGTTGGGAAGCTTATGTCCCTTAACAAGATCATTAGACAAAGGTCACTGCAGAAACCTCCCCCTGCAGATTTCCATCAGGTCTCCAGATCTGGCACTCTGTGTGAGTTTACAGTTTAATTGCCTCTTAAGGGAAGGAAATGGCAGGCTGAACCTGCTGTTGCTCCACACCAACTCTAAATGCCATCATGCCTGTGTGAAAGTTTGCACTATGCTGTGGTCCTCACTGGCTCAGGGTTCTGTGCTCTGTGCTGCCTCTGGAAATTCAGAAGGGGCAAAGGCCAATTTCTGCAGTGTTTATGTGTGTTTAGCATCAAAAAGGAGGCAAAAACTATAGTATTTGTCATTCCTAGAGGCAGCTGTGAAATTACTGTGCAGGAGATTTAAACCCATGAAGGACACACCTCCTTGTACATCGTGTAATTAAAATCACAGGACTCCACTGTGGACAACACCAGTGTTAATGTGCTCAGACCCAGAACAGAGACACAGCTGGAGCTGCCAAACACAAGAGAGCTGCTGCAGCTCCAGGCACACGATGTTATCACTGGGAATGACCTGGGGAGGAGAGCTTGCTCTAGGTCTGCCACTGTCCTCCTAATCTGTGAATACTGACAGCTGTTGAGGCAGAATAATAGGTACCAGCAGCCTAACATTCAGCATCACTAAAGCTTTGCCCCTACCCTCTGATCTGCTGGTCTACCAAAACACTTCTGTGTTTTGTTACGGGTGCTTTAATAATCTGGAGATAGTTTGGGTTTTTTCCATCACACAAACAAACAAACAAACAAACAAATAAACAAACTAATGAACTAAACAGGCTTCCAGAATTTCAAACAAGTTTCTCCTTCCTATGACATCTTCTCACAACACTGAAAGGTTAGTGCACAGGAAACATCTGTGCAAGTGGCTGTCCTGGTACGCAAACAGCTCAGTAATTTTTTATAAAGCTTTCTCAAACCAGAGGAAATCAGTGGGTCCGTTATCAGCCAGGGGCAAGTATTTTTAATTACCTTGCAGGGGGGATTGAGTCTATTCTGTTTAGTTCTCAAAGGTTCCCACTGGCAGTCTAATTAGCAAGCAGCATCCCTGGAAGAGAAAGCCTGAAGTTACGTGGTTTTATTCACCCAGGAGGCAAACACCCAGCTCATCCTCCTCTGTCACATCGTGGCTCTCTCTGCCATCCAGATCACACCAAAGTGCAGTTGATCTGTAAGAGACAAACCCACACACTGTGCCCATCAGTAGCTCTACTTCACCATTTCAAATGCTGTTCATCAGACACTCCAGTGTTACACCTTCTTCTTTAAAAGAAGTGCTGGTAGAGATTTTAGTTGAAGGACAGTTTGTTCCTCATGAACTGAAATCAGAGAGTGGGCTTCACACCTTAGAGATTATACCTTGGAGGACACATGTTACATATTATAGTAGTTTTCCTTATTTTCCCCTGCTTCTCCAGGAGGAATACAGCAATACATCTGATCTGCATTTGGGTATCACCACAAGAACCACTGATGAACATGGGAACAGAGCCAGGCCCCAAACATGAGGCACCACATGAGCAAGGAACTGTCCTTCCAAGAGGATTTATGCTCTGCTGCTGGGAGTATGCCTTAGGTGAATTGGAAGACATTCCTGAGGATGGGATTCAGGTGGCATCACAAACCAGCACTGGAATTTTGATGATAAAGAAAAACAAAGATGATGGAATCTGAGAGGAAGCAATTCTTGGGGCTGAGCCCTACACACAGGGAAAGGCCAGCCAGCTCTGCCACTTCCTGACTGTGGATGATGGACCACGTGGATCCCTCATTATTCACTTGAGAACCAAACCCACCCAGGGATCCATTGTCCTGCCCACAGAGTTTTCCTGTCCATCCAGGCACTCCAGCCCCCCTCTGAGCAAGGCACTGCTGCCCAGCTGAGCCATGGACAACGTCAGAGCCTGACTGCAAAGGTGTTCTCGGGTGCCTCAGGTGAAAACATGTTCATTTCTCTCATCCCTGTGGGGGAAAGCAGCCACATGGTGATTCAGACCAACAGAATGGATTTCCCAGTGGAAGCAGGCTAAGATACTGTGAGTAAAATGAGGGATTATTGCTTTCCACATTCAGCCTGTCCCTGGACCTGGAGACCAAACCCCCTTTGGAACAGATCTGCTGCTGCTTTGTGAGCCAACAAAAAGAAGCTGAATTTGTGCCTGGTATACCCACCTGATGGTCAACTTGCAGCATGCCAGGCCACAAGAGATACTAATTACCAGCAGCACAAATCACATTACTCTCACCAGCCTGGATTCCTGGAAAATCTCGCTTTGAGGGATGTCAGACTCAACACCATGAACAGATGGTGTTTCTGTCTGAGGAGGAGACATGTCCTTGATCAGTCTGTCACTGCTTAGGGCGCTGACATTTCTGATTCCCATCCAACAGTCTTCACCCAAGGGCTGAGGCTTTGCAAGGCAGCCCACAGTCTACAAGGATGATTAGGACCTGGAAGTACAAGCAAGAAAGAAATGTCAGGGTGGTAGAGTCCTTCGAAGTATCTAACAGCTTGGATGCAGGTTACATAAAAACTTACAAGTTTTTATGGCTTGCAAAATCTCTGGGTCCCCCTTGGCTTGATCTGCAGTGTCACAGTAGAACACTTCTCAAGGGGAGTCCTTAACTCTTCAGCACAGCAATATAGGCAAGAATTAAGTCAGAATTAGAAGGCCTTATGTGAAGTTTGAAAAGCTTTTCGGTGAGTATCTTATCTCCTCAGCTGCAGGGCACATAAAGAACCAGACTGTTCAGATCTTTCTGGGGCTTATCCAGATCCCACAGAACTTCATGGCAGTGGTTGCAGTGACTTCAGCAGGCTGTGAACAAGGTCTCTAGGATGCTGTCCTGTGAATATTTACCCTCTGGCAGACAGCAGATGTCTGCCACCTCAATGTGGGATATCAAGTTGTACCATGACAAAGCACAGGTCATTAATCACATCCTTCAGTGAAGTGGTTATAAGGTCATCACGTCAAACCTTGCCTAGCACTGTGGTGCCTGCACAAGTTTTATTTTACACAGATCCTGGGGAAGCATCTGTTTAAAGCACTTGACTCCAACTCATTAGGCCACAAAGCCTCTCTCCTAATACACTTAATCTTTCTGCCTCTCAGTCCCTACATCGCCCTTCCCAGCGATGGGATCATCAGCAGCAGCAGCAGGCACTGTGAGCAGCTTCTCCTCTCCCTCCAAGTACCTGCTGTCAGGAGGGATTCAGGCCTCAGACACCACAGACCAGAGGTCCTGTTTTTTGTCTGCAGCAGACACAGAGAAGCACAGCCCCCTCAACCCCCCACAACCACCCCCTGGTCTGCAGAGAGCAATTGCTTCCCACAGGTTTGAGATTCGCTGTGCACAGTAGACGTGGAGATAATGCCTTCAAGGGCAGGATCCAGAGAGGGGAAAGAAATCCCATCATAATTAATGTGCTATGAAAACTATGGCAGCTCATACATGATTAACCCAGCAGGCTTTGGCATCAGATCCTCACCAGAAAGCAGCACTGTGACCCAATAACTCTTGTGGAGTTTTATCTGCAGCAGCTGAAGAGAGAAGTGAGGTACCCCAAGTCAAACAAGTTCTGGCTCCTGGAAAGAGCAATCACCTCTTCTTTTAAACAACAGGCACACAGCAGAGGTTCCTGTTTCACCACACCACTTACAGAGTGATGGGGTCCACAAAGCAGTGAGTTAGGAAGTGTTCCTCTCTGCTGGGACACCAGTTCAGAGACGTGTCAGGAGATGTGTCAGCGGGTTCAGAGCAGAGGGATCTGTAACTCTGCCAGCAGACACAAGGAAGTGCTGCTCACCTGCTGCAGCTGAGTGAATAACTGATGGGGCAGGACAGGAGCTAGACAGAGACCTTTCTGGAGACACTGTTTAGTGCTATTTAATGTTGTAAGTCACTGGAATTGCACTGTTTCCCTCTCCCACCCCACACGCAGGCAGTGCAGGCAGGGAACAGCTGCCACGAGCATCAGTGAGACCCTGCTGACTCCTCACCCAGCAGACTGATTCAAACCAGTGAGAACTCAACACAGGGTGCTCAGCTATCATCACTTCCAGGATAAGGTGAAGTTCTGATTAAATCTGACATACACTTTGCTTCAGTGAGATGTGTAGAGCCAAGAAACCATCAAGTGCTACTGAAAGCAGATGTTGGTTTACCAGGAGCACTCTCCCAGCAGCACAGATGTGGTGACAGCCACACTGCCCTTCCCTCATCACCTTTCAGCCTGCTTTTTGTAACACTGACTTCCACAGAGCTCAAATGTGTCTTTATGTGCCAAGTGCTGCATAAACACATGGATGTGAGGGATTCCTGCCTCAAAGGGCACAGGGGAATGGTGATAACACATCTGGCACAGGTGGTGCAGAGGCTTCCCAGAGTTTGTGCATCATCCAGAGACACCACAGCTGCAAAGATTCTGTGAACATCCCACCCCATCCCACCTCCAAGGGGACTGGCAGCCACCAGCTGAGCCCTCTCTGAGGTCTGCAGAAGATAAAGGGTTTCACACTTCTTCCCACTAAACCATTTGTATAAAGAGAGTAAGGACACAGCCTGTGTGAGGAGTCACTGTTTATCTATTCCTTGGGCAGTAGAAGTGGTGCTTAGAATTATTCACCACCATTTTAAGCAAATTGGAAAAAAAAAAAGTAGTCCATGCATCCAACATCTTGAAGATCAGACTGTGCAATAAAAAAAAGAAAAAAAAAAAGAAAAAAAAAAAAAGAAGAAAACAACAACACAAAAAACCACAAACAAACAAACAAAAAACCCCCAAAAAACCCCCAGCAGCTCATGCTGAGGGTAAGAAACTGGGGCTGGGAGAGAAAGCCTGGCCAGCACTGGTTTGACTGAGGAAGGTGCTGAAGTAAACTTCTGGGGAAAGATCTGCAGGACCTAATGAAGCCAGGGTGGAACTGCAGCCATTTCTCACTCCCAGCAAGTGAGAGATTGCCCTAAAAATACTGCAACGTGTTTGGACACAGGATGAACTCGCCAGCCATTTTCTGAAAAGCCTGAGATGCTGCCAACATGATTAAGGAAGAGAAAGAAAATTGAATAAACCCAACTGATAGAAATACACTGGAAGAATGTTTCTGTGACTGTATAGAAAGAGTGAAAGGGTCTCCTCTGAACACAAGGTTCCCCTTCATCTTTCACCTGTGCTCTTTAATTGATCATTCATTGCTCTAGAAGAGGACAGGGGGTACAGAAGCATTCCTCTGGCTTTGTGGTAAGGTGAGGACTGAACATTCCCTGCCTCCTCAGAGACAGGGATGGGGATCTGAGCTCCTGCTTCGTGTTCATTTGCAGCTCTGACCCATGGCCCCTGCCCAGCCAGAAAAGAGCTTTTCTCCACTGAAGAAACCCCCCTCTTAATGACTGCTGTTGGTTTCCATGCAGACTTGCTCCTCTCATCCCTCCTCAGGATCTGACTCTGCACACTCCCATCCCTTTCCAATTAGGGGCTGAGCTGTGTTAGCAGCACCATGCATCAGCTTCACTGGGCATGCCACAGGCTGGGAGCACACACAGAGGCAGCTCTGGAGATTCAGCTAACAAGGGACACCTCATTAGGTACCTTGGGGAGAGCTTTCAGCTGCTGTGTTTCCCTCTGCACCCAAGGCAGAGGCCTGGAGCATCCTCAGGGAGTGCTGAAAGCAGCCTGCTCATGACTGCTACCTCATTAACTGCAGTAGCTCAGTGACTTGCCACATCTTTACAAAGATGTGTAAATTATTAAGAATTTCCCTTATTGCTTCTTTCTGCTCCCTTAGCAGGCTTTCTAGCCTAGCCATCACCCTGCTGTCATCTTTCCTCCAATGGAATTATTGGGGCTGACTTCTTGTGTGTGTCCCCAGCCTTCCCACTGTGCTCCCCCAGCTCCCAGGCTGCCCACAAGAGTAGTCAGCACCACTTTGGCAGGGAAGAAGCTCATCAGACGGTCTCCAGCATCTTCTCCAAGGCCTCCAACCTCCTGACAAGCTTCACCTTCCCAAGGGCCCCACATCTCCTCTGTCTCCAGGCATTTACCACCACATCACCCACGAGGACGTTGAGGGCATCCCCAGGCACAGAGGGATCACTGGCTCACCTGGGTGTTTGTCACATTGAACCCCATTTTACAAAATCAGAGGCAGATGCTCTCCCCACCCCTAACTCACCCAGGAGGAGCCCTCTGCTGGCTCCCCAGCCTGTCCAAACAGGTGCAATGTAGTGCTGGGTGCATTGAAAGTGCACTGGCACTTCCCTCTGAGATTTTCTGCTGGCTGCTGGGGCTTGTACAACACCTACTCATCTCAGTGGGAAATGGTGTGTGCTTCATAGAAAGAGCAGAAAGCCAGAGCACTGAGTATGTGCATTTTTCAAATAGTTATTTATGCAACTGCAGCTTATTCCTGATTCAATAGCATGGTGATCCCAGGTTCTGGAGAGGCAGATTAAATCAATGATTAATTTAAAGTAATTTATACCTTTTATAACCATTCAAGCCCATTTTCCAGGCCTGAGACCTGCCAGCCAAGCTGGATCAATGCCTGGAAATCTATGAGCATTATTTCAGGTGTAACTGTTTATCCCCCACAGCACAGCAACATCCTGGCTGCTGAGGAAACAGTTCAGCCCTGGGCTCAGCCAGAGTGCTGTTTTCTGGCATTTTGGGTTCAGTTCACCTGTTTGCTCCCTCCAGGGATCACCCAGCAGGTCATCCCAGGGGTGCACAAGTGCAGCACACACAGAGATGCTTTTCTCACCTCACTCACTGCTGTGCTTCCTCCAAATCTGCTCCTCCACAGCCCCAGCCCACCCTTGACAGGGAGCCAAGGACCAGGGCCCCTGGTGACCACAGCTCCCAGCAGGCAAACTCTCAAGGGGCTCTGCCCAGGGATCAACAGGCAAACTTGAGCCCTCCCTATGTTTATCATGCAAGAATTTTGGTTGTTTTCCCTGGTCAGGAGATTTTACTCAGTTCCTGTTGATTACCACCCACAGCACAGAGCAGGGATTCCTGCACCAGACAGGGACTGAGAAAAGGTTCTTGTGGCTTTGGGAATGAGGGGATGTGCCCTTTTCCTCCTGCCTGTGCCCTGAATCCCACACAGCACCTTTGGAATGACACCATCTCTCTGCACCTTGCTCAGCCCTTCTGCAACCCATGGCTAATTGTACCCTGAGCCTCTCCATCTCCCTGGGTCACCTGTCCAGCCATGAACTCTGCTGCTCTGCACCGTGCCCCCAGTCTGCAGCGACCTGAAACAGCTGCAGGGGGGCTGAACTGACAATGACCTGCTTTTATAGGCAACACAAAGCTGATTCTGATGGCCTTCAGTGGCAGAAAGTGTCTGTGTGGGGAGGGAGGAGCAAAGGGATTGACTGCAGGAGAAATAAATTTTTAAAAAAATGAACACAAGGCACTTTCCCAGACAGTATATGGCTGAGTTGTTATAGCAAGAGTGGGGGGGTTTGTTAGAAAGCATTAATAACACTTGCAGCATAATCCAGGAGAATTCATAGGGAACATTACACGGGAATTTATGGGTTTGCTGCAAAGTTTTGCATTCTCAGAACTGAGGCTCATTTCCAGAAGAGAGACTCCTGGGTGGGCTGGAAGCTCTCTCTGCCCTGCAGGCAGGAGGAGAAAAACAGGGGGAGAGAAGCCCCTTTTGGGGTGGCAGGAATCTCTGTGGGATTTAGCATTATGCCAGTAAGGTACCAGGGCATTTGGACTGACTGCTGGTCCCTCCAAACACTGATTCAGCTTTTGATGTGGCTTTTTCACCTGCCAGACCATAAGTCAAATGAGTATTTTATTTGATCCCTCCCAACCATACCCCCAGTGCTTGTGAGAGCAGGAGGCAGGACAAGGAAGGGCAAGAGCAGGGCACCCTCAGCACGAAGCAGAGATGAACAGAGAGGGGAACACACAAAACACACAAGCAGCACCCAGTCCTGAGGGAAACCTGGCCAAAAAAAAAAAAATAATTAAGACCTATTCATGCCCTTGCCATTTGGAGCCAGCAACAGGCATTGTGCCTCTGCCCAGGCATTTCAGAGCAATCATTTCAGAGCAGCCACAGGGCTGTGGCAATCAATGAGCAGCCCAGGGATGGGGATGGGACAAGGGAGAGGGGATGCTCTGAGCCTCCACCTCACTGTGCAGTGAGCAGGGGCCTCCCAGCACACCAGAGCTTCCAGCCCCAGCAGGCATCCAGAGATCCCTCTGCAGCAAGGTGAGAGAAGGGAGGCAGTGTAAAAGATGGAGAAAAATAGCAGGAATCAGCCAAGAATTAAATACCCTGAGGAGGTGCCAGCAACCACCCCTTCTGCTTGTTGTCATTCCTTTTCCATTTGCTTTTAATTTGCTCAACCTGTAATTTGTTAAGCAGGCTGCCCAGTAAGTATCATCTCAGAGCTGACTGCTCTGCAGGTGCTGCTTCCAGCCTGGAGCAGAGAGAAACATATCAACACCCAGACTGGGGCACAGCCAGGAAAGCTGCTGATTTCACTGAGAAAACACTGAACATAACCCATGTCCTGCTTCCTGCTGCTAACAGCAGCATTAAAAATCACAGTGCAGCCAGGACAGCACACAGACAACATGACAGGAGCCATGCAGGGACACAGATCACACAGGGGGCCCATTTGGAACCCAGAAGGCCCAACCCACTCCAGAAAGTCCCAGTTTTTCAAGGCAGGAATTCTCTGCTCTGCATTTGCCCTGCAGCACTGGACACCAGGGTTCCTTGGGTGGAAATGTGAGGAGCAGAACCAGGCAGAGCTGATCAGAAGCCCTTCAAACCCTTGTTGCACCAAGAAAACCATACAAAACATCTAAGATCTCATGATTCTCAGCTGATTTTTTGGCAGAGACTGGATGCCTGCTTTCCTCCTAGACTGCCCAGGGACTGGCACCAGGTCCTGGAATTATTCCTGCTGGAATGTGGAATAAACAGGGCAGAGATCCCAGCTTTCCAGGAGAGACCTTGGAGCCTGGAGATGTCTACAGAGATCCCACAGAAGCATCAACCCCTAAAAGGCTTCAGCAGCTACTAAAGGAAGCCACAGTCAGTGTAAAACCCACAGACATCCCAAGCAGATACCAAGCCTGAGAGCATCAGGCTCACACAAAAACATGACTGCAAACTGAAGTCTTCTATCCTGAAGAAAAAATGGATTTTTAAGCTTGCTTTAGACTCTCAAGGAGAGCTGCAATCCCCCAACATAAATAACAAGATCTATTTGGCTGCTTAGGTGTTTTGTGATGGGAGGAAATCGGCATGGCTGAGACCAGAACAGCCACTGGTTTGTTTGGAAAAGGAATCCACAGCAAGGTATCAGCTCTGACACCTGCTGCAGCCTTATTTTCCCTGCTGGTGCCTCTGGACACCCAGTGAATGTTTCAGGTTAGACACCCAGTGCCTGAAGGCAATTCACTGGGATGTGAAAGACACAGACTGACTTCAGTTGATTGCTCAGTTTGCAAAATGAGCCCAGACTCACACTTTGCTTTGCTTTGCTTTTGCTTCCTGTAAAATTCCCTTGGCTGGGCAGCAGCACCATATTTTAGACCCTTCTAAAGACATCCTTTTCAGCTATTTTTCGTGCTTTTTGGAGTGCAGTCTGATGTCTCCAGCACTGCAGGCTCCCTCCCCTGCTGCATTCACGTCCCCAGCCCTGCTGTGTGGGCACTCACTCAGGTCTCCCAGGTCCAGACAAAGACATAAACAGTGCCAGAAGCAATTTCTGTCACACAGCCCAGCTCAGCTTACCCACAGGTGAACCCACAGAAAGCAAAGGAGTAAAGGCAACCCGTGTTCAGCCTGCTAACCCTTTATAAATCAGGGTTCTGTAATGTTCCCATAGCCCAGGTGCAATCCCCAGAGCCTGCACCCTGCAGATCTGTGAGAAATGCTGTTTGTCTCCCCTTTGTCTCTGATTTTCAAAGACACAAGACAGTTTTGTGGCCAGCAGTTCCCATCAGCTCCAGCCAGAGCAATTCCTTTGGCTGTAGGTGTGAGGATGGGGGAGACAGTTCTGGCATTACCAAGACCATTCACCCCAGAACACCATCCCAGCCCATCCTGCCAGACCTGAGCTCTCAGGGGCTCCATCACCCTTTGGTACCAGCATGATTCCCTCCTCTCTTCCTCACCCAGAGCCTCCTTGAACCCCACACTGGTCTCCTCTCTCTGCTTCATGCATAGACTACACCATCCTGGGCCTCTGGGCTGTGAGAGCAGAGCAAGGCTGCCTGGGGAAAGAAAGGGGCCAGGAGGGAGAGGAACACTTTGTGACTGGTTTTGGTGAAGATCTGTGACTAGAAAGCAGAAGATGGGAACAGATTTTCATCACCTGCTGAGCTGAACTGTTTGGTCAGTGATTCAGAAGGCAGGAGCTCTTGGCAAGGCTGCAGCTGGCACATCCCACCTGAAAAGCTCCAACTTTGCAAGTGATGATTTCAAGATGAAGATGAGCAGCTGTTTGTCTCTGTAAGTCTTGTGGGAGCAGTGACCCGGTGTTTTTTACCCACTGTCCTCCTGTTTTCATATGTCATAGGCAGCAAACATCAGCTCTCTGAGCCCAGACAACTTCCACTCAGGTTTCACCACCAACTAATTACTACAAAGGGGTAGGAAATAGAAGCCAGCCTGGGATTGTATCAGAAGCAGGCTAGGAAAATTCTCAAGTTCATCTTCTCTAGTTAAGCTCCCTTATACAAGCTGAACAAGAAAGATTATTAAAGATAATTGTTATTGCAGTTTTGAGCCAACAGAGACAGCTTGTACTGGGAGGACAACACATTGTGCCTCAGAAAAGCTGCTGTAAGCATTAGATTACATTTGCTCAGGGAGGTGGCAAGCTGAAAGATGGAAAGGCTCAAATCTTTGGTACACCAAACAGCAGCAAAACAAAGAGAGAGCTGGATATCCCTGGAAATGGGGAAGATTAGGGAGAGCAGCAGCGAGTGTGGCTGCACTGCATCTTCCAGACACTGCTCAGCCAGAGCTGCTGGGGGAGTGGAAGCAAGGGGCTGCAGCAGTGAGGGAGAGCATGCAGGATTACCATGAACACCTTGCTTCCTGCTCCCTTGCTTCTGATGGGCAAGGCCAGGTCTGTGTCCCACATTCAGGCCTTGCAAAGATTACTGGGGTGGGCACGACCACTGTGCTCAGTGCAGCTGTATCTGCTCCTCAGGACAGGATCCAGTCCCTACAGGAGGTGCTGACAGACAGCTCAGATGTGCCACAGGAGAGATCCCCCTGGCCCTGTTTGAGGTGCTGAAATGAAATGGCTTTTGCTGGATCTCGTCACCAGGCTGTAGAGTAGGGCTGAGGACTAAAACTGCTCTTTTCCCAACCCTCCTCCCTCACCCAAATCACACTAATAAGGGCTTTGCTCATTTTCTCTCTCTGTGGCAAACCATATACCAACTGATCGATCTGAATCTTCTGCTTGTAAGGACAAGCAGCTGAAAATTATTGCACCTAGCAATGTAGAAAAGTACATGTGCTAATCCTAATAATGCACCAAATGTACCTTGGGGCAGCAGGAAAGTCTTCACAAAGCCCTTTTTCCAGCCCCAAAATCTATTTCTACTCTTCTTCCTCAAGTCAGAAGCTGGGAGGGAGCTGAACAGGTTTTCCCATTCTGGTGAGACAAAGAGGGAACGACAGTACAAGGCCAGGTGCTGAATCAAGCAGGCAAACACAAGCATTGCTGACCTGCACACAGCACACACACCTTGCTTCCTGTATCAGCTTCTGCCAGTTTTACAAATGGCATTTAATTAAAAAGAGAGTTATTCTTTTTTCAGGTTTTACTGGATCTGGCCCCTCCACCTGTTTCAGCCTCTGCATTAACTATCCAGATGCTCAGAGCAGGAAACGATGAGGTTCTTTAACAGCTCATGAGACACCTGACCAGTCTGAGAGAGAGGCTGTGCTCTCACAAGTTTTTAAGAAAACAGGCTGCTAGGCAGAGAGGGAGAAACGCTGCTGCTGAAGAAAGGGCAAGAGTTGGCTGCTGTTCAGTGACTCCAGACAGAAAACGAGAGGGTCCTGGCCAGGTCAGCCTGAGGCTGCTCTGCAGATGCTCAGCCCTGAGGCAGCCAAGGAGATTGCACCAGCAGCAGGCAGGAGCTGGCACAGGTACCCTGCTGTTGTATTGCACAAAGTAGTTTTGTCATATTTGCACTGGGTGTTGTGGGTTACGTACATAAATCCACACAAGATGTTGTACAGCACTACTGCTCCCAGGAACCCCTGCACGCCCCTCACCTGACACCACCTGTGTCTCACCTCCCCCTGGGTCAGTCCCCATTGACCCCTCACCTCCCCCCTCCCCTTCCCAAAGGGCACAAAACCACTCTGAGCCACCTGCTCGGCCTCTCACTCTCCTCAGGACTCCAAGGTGAAGGTTCTGCATTAAACTGTGGGACTGTTCCTGAGACTAAGAGCACCTTTTGTCTTTTGTCTTCGTCCTGGCCTCAGTTTCCCCTCAGAGGATTCAGTGCCAGCCTGGCAGGACACTCAGGGGTGTGGGGACCGAGGCAGATTGGGTTTTGTGTGGATCTACATTTACATAACCCAAAACACTCAATGTGTTATAAATACACATTTTGGAGTTGGTTTTTCGCAAATATTGAAATGAATGTTATACATGTAGTGTAAGAAGGTTGTACTGTATTTTCTTTTATTTGTGGAATTTAAAAATGTAATGAAGGTATATTTTCAGATTATAACAAAGTAGAGATGGGGGTGGTTGTTTTTTTTTTAACTCCTCAACTAGATAGAAGACAGAAGGAATGTCTGGAATTCCTGAACTAAAGATTTCTGATAAAGAACAATTAAGCCTTTGAGAGATTTGAATCTTTGGAAGACAGATTTACAACATACTTCTAGACTGCGTGGAGTCCCACAGATAAACTGTATGCTTAGGGAGGGTCTTGAAACCAAAATGAATATTTGAATCATGCATTAGCTTATTTAAATATGTAACTCCAAGACCTTTAAATACCAAGAAATTTGGAATGGGCGGCGTGTTGCTTTGCACCCTCAGCTGAGAAGCTGTCTTCTTTTGTCTCCTTATTGTCTATTTTTATTCTATTTTATTTTTATTAAACTTATAAATGAATATAAAAAGGTGAAGCATCGTATTTCACACAGTGCAAATATAACAAAACCGCTCGGTGCAATCCAACACCCTGCAGTCCCTCCCCACGGCGGCTCACCTTGGTGACAAGCCAAGAGCAGAAGAGACAATGCTTTCTGCAGCCCCCGTAAGGAGACAGCCGGGAAGGACTCGGCATCCCTGGCAGAGTCCTCAACAGCCCAGAAATAGAGCACTTGTGTCGAGAGGCAGCCCGTTCCTCCCACTCCTCCCTCCCCACGGCGACAGCGCTGCGCAGTGAAGGACCTTGCCCCTTGGAGATGGTGCCTTGTTTTAGCATCACCAGCGGGGCCCTGGTGCCCGGGGAGGAGGGGGAAGGAACAAAGAGAGGTGGGAGCTTTGTGAAACCTGCAGCGGAGCCGCCCGGGAAACGCTCTTGGGGTTTGAGCTGAGCTGGAGGGGATGGGAGGAGGAGAAACTGCAAGGTCAACCAAGAGCACGGCTCATCCCTGCAGCCAGAGGGGCTCTCCACACTCCGAGACTCATCCCAGATCATGGGGAGCAGCACCTCTTTAGTGCTGGCGCCAGAGTGCTTTGCTTTGCTAGAGTGGAAAAGGGACAAGTCCCGTTGTGTTAGACTCTGTCAAACCGCAGGCTAAGGTGCTGAAGAGAGGAAGGCCCAAATTAAACAAAGAAGCAGAGGAAGATTAATTGTTGCCATTTCCTTTCTTGAAACTGGAGGTAAACTGAGGCACAAAGCAGTTCCCAGCGCAGGCATCTGTGTGCACAGCTGAAATTAAGGGTGCTAGGGAAAGCAAGTGTGCTTCATGCCTTAAAATCTCTAGGGAGTCAATCCAAAAGAAAAAAAAAATACTGCTTTCAGTGACTGTATTTGTAAAATACTTTGGGTATTTTATTACATTTCAGAAATCACAGCACGTATGTTCCTGTGCTGTACAGACTCGGCCCCTGTCAGGCCTCCAGCTTCTGTCTGGAAATAAAACAATGGGGGAAATCTGCATTCCTCTCTGGAAATGTTCCCACAAACAGCAGCACAACTTTAATTAATATAATTAGCACTCATAATATATTCTGTTCCCACAGCTGTGACAGCACAGGCACCTTGATCTATACTGCTGCCCCTCTGGTGTGAGCTGGGACGTTTCGTCCTTCTTCAGCACGTTCTGCCACTGCCCCAAAAGTTCTTCCTGAATGTTTTCCGAGGGAAAGTGGGAACAGTGGAAGATTTGACATTTCACAAGAGCCTCTGGTTCCCCCTCCCAGCTTCAGAAACAGCCTTGTTAGATCCAGTCCTGCCCATGCAGCTGGGAAGCCCCGAGATGCTTCCCACTCCCTGAAGTGGACAAGCAGGTGCCACAGTCTGCATCCCTGGAAAAGGCTGCAAGAAACCCTGAGCTGGGCTTCCAGCTGAGAGGGCTGAGGTGTGCTGTCAGGTAGGTTCACACATTGCTAGACAGATCAACAGGGATTGATTTTCATGAGCAAGCCAGATACAGAGAGCTGAAGAGTTATTAAACTTGTTTTCCACTTCCCCCTTTCAAAACATCCTGCCAAGGTCTGTGGGTTTTTAGATTGGTCTGTGGGTTTTTAGGCTGGACATAGATACCTAATGTATGCCCCAAGGGCAGCAGTTTTTTTCTGGAAGTGGGGACTTAAAATATGTTTATTAGGGTGACAGAGACAAAAATGGCAGGGAACAATGGATAGGAGATGTGGGAAGGGTGCAGGCAGAGGCACACCCCCCAGACCTTCTTTTCTCACCTTTTCATAACCAGCAGGCTCACAGCTGTGCCCTTTGCACTGCAAGATGCAACTTTGGGACTGGTGACAGCTCTGGAAAAAATTCTGAGGAAGGAGCAAGGATGCAGATTGAAAGAGAACGTGAACATGTGCCCGATGGGCAAGAGCCAAAGAGACCCATTATCCCTGTGGATGTGCAGACACGCAGCAGCAATCATTAACTGCAGCCCAGTGTGTTATCTCTTCATGTGCTCTTCTCCTGCAGACCTGACAACTCATCTCATCCCACACCTTCAAACACCCCATAGCTGGGAGATGCAACAAGTGACATCTGCACCACGAGACATCATTAGTCTGGCTGCATCCACTCAAGGCTGTTTATTTCTCTTCAACACGAAGCAGAAACGTTTCAAGCCTTGATGTGCAGCCACGAGAACAAGTGAACATCTGACAGCTCCCCTCTTTTGCACACTTTGCTAAGTCAGGCCCGTTGATGTTCTGTGACAATTCTCCCCCTCATTAGCAATTACTGATTAGCCACAGAACTCACTCAGCCTCCTTGCTGATGCCCTGTGAGATCCTGGCTGTTCCCGTCCCCAAGGGGGCAAATACACCTCTCACAGCCTCACTATCCCCTAGGCCAGACTTTTTTCCTCATCCTCCCCCTGCTCTTTTTGTTGTTGTTGTTGTTGTTTTAAGAAACAAATTGAGACAAAAATGAGATTTTTTTTTTCCTCCCAAGAGATGGTGTCAGCATCTCTGAAGCTTTTGTGCACCAAATGTCAAAGAGGATAAGCCTGCTGGGAATGGGAAGATATCACTTGCTGTCATCAGAGGACCTCCTGGGGAGAGCTGAGCCCCAAGTGTCCCAAAAAATTAAGAGCACAAATTGATGTGTGCTCCTTTGCTTCACAGAACCTGTGCGTCATATGAAGTAGGGGTAGCTGTTACCACGGTAACTAATCTAATCTTTATTTTAATTTTTGCTGTAGTCAGATCACAGCAGATAGGAAATAGCTGTGCTCAGAATTAGGGTGGCTGTGTGTGCAAACACATGCGCGGGAAGCAAACGTGGCTGTAACCAAATGTAAAACAAAAAATGACCTTTTAAATGGAGGGTAGACTTTTTGAGGAGAGAGAACCAAATTTGACTTGATCTCAGAGATGCACAGAGCACAGCTCCACGCACAGCTCTTGTGTGCACTGTAACTGAGCCTGTTGAATCCTAGGGAAAGGACAGTGTACAAATTCCATACCTTCCTTTTGAAGAAGGACCTCACCCCATACTAAACTGCCTGTCAGCTCATTTTCCATCCCATTCCAGAAACAAGGCTTCTTTTGTAGAAGAAACACAGGGAAAACTCAGTTGTGTCCTAATGCAGAAGTTCTGATATCATCCCTTAAGCATGTTCCCTGGGATCCAGGTATCTCAGTGATGTCCTGGCTTCAGGACACTCTATCCTCTAGCTAGGATAGAGTTAATTTTCTTCCAAGTAGCTGGTATAGTGCTGTGGTTTGGATTTAATACCAGGATAATGTTGCTAACTGATGTTTTAGCTGTTGCCAAGCAGTGCTTACACTAAGTCAAGGCCTTTTCTGCTTTCCTTACCACCCCACCAGCAGGAAGGCTGGGGATGCATGAGAAGTTGGGAGGGGACAGTCAGGACAGCTGGCCCCAAGTGACCAGAGGGACCTTCCATCCATAGGGAGTCATGCTCAGCATGTAAAGCTGGGGGAAGAGGAAGGAAGGGGATGTTTGGGGTGATGGTGTTTGCCTTCCCCAGTTACTGTCAGACGTGATGGAGCCCTGTTCTCCTGGGATGGCTGAACACCTGCCTGCCCATGGGATGTGGTGAATTCATTCCTTGTTTGGCTTTGCTTGTGTGCATGGCTTTTCTCCTTTGCCTATTAAACTGTTTTTATCTCAACCCATCAGTTTCCTCACTTCTACTCTTCCAATTCTGTCTCCCATCCCACGCAGGGGAAGTGAGCTGCTGCATGGAGCTGAGCTTCCCACTGGGGTTAAACCATGGCAGTGGTCACCAGCCAGGTGCCACCTTAGGCCCCTGTCACCACTGCAGGCTTCCAAAATGACAAGCCAGATCCTCTCCCACTCTGAACTGAGATAGTTTTCATGGCACCATCAACAAAGCCCCATTGTTTTACATTAACTTAGTTTCATCAAAGGGTCCTTTTACAATGACTCCTGAGCTGGCTTTTGGTTTGCTGTTGTTTCTTTTTACCTGGAGAGCAGGACACCACATTCTGACACCTCTGCTATCGACCCAAATCTAGAGGGCAGCTTGCCAACTTACAACTTCAGGAGACAGCACACAGCAAAACTCATCACCAGCAGAACCCACCCTGAAACATCCTGATTCGAGAACAACATCAGCTAAAATTCAGCCTGTCTTCTGAGCCATGAAACTGCAGGAGGGTTGTGCCATGGGTGAATCAGACAGGAGGGAAACATGGAATAGGAGGTCTTCTTTAAATTTCATAAAAACAACTGACATCTTGGCCTTTTCCTGGCTACACAGCACACATGAAGTCCTTAAGCTGCTGTTTGCCAAAGGCTGGGGGTTACCAGGAGGAAAAGTACAGTAATTACATTTCTTCTTTCAACATGTCCTCCTGGCCTCTGACTGAAAAAGGATCCAGAATTACACAGGATTCAGCTTGACCCAAAACAGCCCTTCTAATTCTCAGGAGGAAGCCAGGATGTTCCAATATCCAAATTAGAGGATGATGGCATTATCAGCCTTCCCTTCAGCTATTACCAAGCAAGACCCCTATCTTGAGGGCCAAATCTCCTGTTAGCTCAGGAGGAGGCAAGTCAGGACTATGGAATAACAGGTTGCTTAAAGATGAAGTTCTGCTTTGAAGCAGTGACTTAATTTGGGCAGAGGAGAGAGACATTTAGAGAGAGAGATGGATGTTTGTGCCTGGAACAAGAACAAGCAAAGGAAGCAGCTCAGAAAATGATATGATTTTAGGTATTTTTAGTAAGGTAATGCAGCAGTAAGGGGAAAACAAAGAAAAAGAAGCAAGGAACAACAGAAATGAGTTTGGCTTCAGCCAGCTACAGTGGGATCACACTGGTGCATCAAAGCAAGCTCCTGGTCACCACCTTTATGGGCAGGCAGAATAAACCCATTCCTATGATCCCACTGTCCGACAGAAAGCCTGAGCCTGGAGTGGGACTGAGCACACCCCCTCCCAGTGGATTTCAGTCACACCCCACCAAGACAGGTCCCTCCTTGTCCATCTGCTCCTGGTTGCTGCTGGGAACCCTCCCATCACCTCTGACTGCAAAAACAGCAGCTGCAACTTAATAACGTGGAGACACTCTCAAATGCTCATCTTGGCAGCCATCTGGCTTCACATCACACACATCCCTGCCAGGCAAAGCAAAGGGTATTTCATCTCCTGCCACCACTGGCTGAAGGATGGACTAAGACACGAGCAAGACTGATGTGAAACAGGAGACAGATTATAACCGAGCAAGGAGCAATACATCCCTGCAAACAAAAGGGGATCTGTCTTCCAGAAGCAACAATTGTGAGTTTGCATTCCCTGAGGGCCCATTTTGAACAATGCTCCGTGAGCTCTCAATCACTCTTTTTGTCTGTTTTCCCCTGTTTTTCCTTACCATCATCACTTTGGCTCATCTCAATTTCCCTTCTCCGGGCTTTGAGTGCAAACACAAGAAGTCAGATCTTTAACCATTCTCATTTGATGCAATTCCCTCAATGTCCATATAGCAAGGTTGATTTAACTCAGCCTTGTATCTTCAAAGGACCCTTTAATAGCAATTACAGGCCAGATGAGTGGGATTTTATTTTCCAATCAAGCCAGGTTAGCTCAATTCAGAAGTGCCAAATTTTGCCCAGCTGTGCCATTCAGCTTAGAGTTCTGCATCTTGTGCAAATGCTGGCAACATAACAGGAAAGAGGTGAGAAAACACACTTCCTGAGATCAGAACAATCTCTTGCACCCTTGTTTGTATAGTATAACTGGGACCTTGTCACATGTGAGGTTTTTAGATGTACATTTTTAAGCCAGTATTTGAGATAAAATCCTCTTATCAAATTAAGCATCTCATCATACATCCACAGGTGAGAATTTGACCTCATGACCTAGGATGAATATTCTTCCCTGTGTGGCAGAAAACATCATGATGTTAACAACGTCAAACTCGGATGCAGCACTCGGTGTAATTTTATTTCAGGTGCAGAATTTCACTGGGCAGGAATTTGAGATGAGAGTTTTGGTGTCAGACAAGCTGCTGGCATGGGAGAGGAATCATCTGAGCCACATCAGCTTGACTTTCTGCCTGCTCCCCACTTTGTGGCACTTATTGTCCTGCAAAGGAGATGAGGGACCTTGCAAATGTTCCCCTTAGTGGGACTCCTCAGGCACCCGGAGCTGCTGAACCCTGGGCATCCAGGAAAGGACAAATGCAGAGAGGACCACAGGTTAAATGGCTTATCTGAAATATGTCAGGGTGGATCTTTATCTGAACAAACTCAAGGCAAAATGATGGCAACGTCATTTTAGAGGGGATTCAGCAATGGGCAAAAAGGCATCACATATTTACATTTTTTAGTCCCATCTTTATCACATGGACCATAAATTGTCCAGCCTTTTAAAAAATAATAAAGCTGGCAAAGAAAAAAAAAGCTTTCTATACAAACCTTTATTCATTAGAATATGGCAAGAAACAGAGCTGCCAACAGCTACACCTACACTCATCCTCTGAATTAGGTCTCTTCAGCAAGTTAACATCCTTTCTCCAATCCAGCTTTCCTGCTTGCAGATATTGAGACAGAATGAGGTTGCAAAGAGATTTCTATTACCATCACTTCCTTCCCCACACGCTTCACTTTCACACTCTGTTTTCCCAGGCAGGGCTTGGGTTTCTTTTATTTTGTTTATTTTTTTCTCCCTTGCCCTTAAGTTAAGACAACAACATTCTGTTTTGCATTGCCATGGCTCCTCCGTGGTGATTTGTTAATAACGTTGGGTTTGCAGTCAAACGACTGGAAAGATAAAAAGCTGGCAAGCTGCTTCCCTCATTAGGGAACAGCTCTCAAGCACTCCAGTGCCAGCCTATTAGCTGAATTATTCAACAGAAGAAAAAACACACGACAAATAAAAATAATAAAAAGCTACAAGAGTGGGGAGGGGAGGGCAGTTCATCGACTTTGGTGCTGTTGTAAAAGTTTGGCAGCATTCCTCAAAACTCATTTTGGGATTAAACCCATGTAAGGAGCTGAATGGCTGCACAGCAGCAGACAGAGGCTGGCATTCATAATTCAGATATAGAACTGTATTGTTGCTGTCTTGAACTGATAATGAAGAAGCCCAAGGGGGAAATATTTCCAAAACCATAATGTAAGGGATCTGTTTGTGTGCAGTTTGTGAGTAACTGGTGGTGTTGGAAATCTTCCATATCCAGACACAGGCTTTAAGCATTGAAACAACTCACCATGAGGAGTCACAGTAACAGTCTGTGTGTGTTCTTATTGTGCAAAAAATCCTGTGTAATTCAGGGCAGCTCAACCACCCACAGCAGAAGAGAGGGTTGCCTCGCGTGTGCCAGTGGCAAGAGATGACGTGTGACGTCTTGTGCCACAACAAAGCTGTGAACTGGACCAAAAACTCTGATGGGAAAGTTGAGATTGCCCAGCATCTGTTCTTGTGTAACCTAAAAAGAAAAAGTGCTTGATTCAGGCACAGAACTACAGCAGGGTGGTGAAGACCCTGAGGATCCAGCTGGGAAGCTGCATGGAAGTGACCAAACCTGGGGTTTCAGCCTTAACTCTTGAGGGAGGTGAGAGGTAAAACAGAGCTGGTAACCTGGAGGTGCCTCCAGATTATGGACCAAGTCCCCCCCTGCAGAAGTCAGTATTCAGACTGGATGGCACAGAGGAGCATGGACAACTGTCCATACTCCAGAAGCAACACGGACAGGGAGATGGGTGTGAGTTGAAGCATAAGTAGGGACTGTGTGATTTAGAGACCAACTGATAATCAAGAGGAGGAGGAATTTGGACTTCTCAAAGCAAAAAACACTCAAATATTGGGAAGAAAACAGAAAAAACACAGATGAGATCTCTGACTTTTCTTATATCATTATGCCATCATTATATCAGCTTATACCATTTCCTGTGATAAAACAAAAGGCATTGAGTTTTCTAAAATTTCCTAAATTCTTCTAATTGGCACATGATATTAGGAAGGTAAAACCTGAGTCTAGAGGATGAGAAAGCACATCCTTTAGCTACTGCAGAGCCTGAAAGAGCAGCACTGCTTGTGCAGCGGGCTGCCACCCACACACTCATTCCCTTCACCCAGAAACACTGCACAAATAGATTTGTGTTGGTTTTTGTGAGGAGATTGGTCAGACATACACTTTGTGTAAAAGTAACTTCAGCGATGTGAGCCCCCGAGAGGAATCTGCACAGAAACCAGAATTTTATGCCATGGTCATGCTGGCAGGACAGGATCTAACAGATGAGGAGAAAGCAGGAATAATGGACTTGAATTTCATTGGAATGGAAGCTATTAAATCACTTTAGCTGATGACCCAGACAGAAAGAGAAGCCAAGCAGTGAGATCTGGTGATGACACTGAGCCCTCATTTAGAAGAGGACCCGAATATCACAATCATGGTATTAAAGAGCACCTCAGTAATGTAACAGGGCTGAAAGTCAACAGCAGACAGCCCTGCTCTTAGGGAGCAATTAGAATTTTTGCTGTGAAAATTTGGCCTGTGGTCTATTGCTCCCAGAGGGGAGGAAAGGACTGGATAAACAGAAGCAAGCTAGTGGCTGCAGATACCAAGACAGCAGAGAAATCTTACACAGTTGGCTGAGAGATTCCTGTGGGGCAGGGAGGCATCAGGGCAGAGTGTAAGGCAATGACTTGCCTTGGTGCACACAGCTGCAACCAGAATGGGGGGACCCCACCCTAAGGGCTCAGGGTATTTACCTGGACACATGAGGGCTTAGAAGAAACGAGATTACAAAGAGTAACACTTAGAAAAGTGGAGATATTTACTTTGGAAGATGAGGTTATTGCAAGGAGTAAGGGGTAGAGAGGCTACAAACGTGTTCTGATGTTCCCTTCAGGCTCTCCACCAAGATTCACAGCCCAAAATTTTCATGGAACCTTCTCAACAGCTCAAACCTTTCATGGCCTCTGGATATGGCTTTGAAGGTGGGAAAGGCAAGTAGCCCTTACTCCCAACACACAAGCTTATATCACTTCCAGCCCTGTAAAGAAGGGAAGGGATGCCATGAGAAACAGGCTGAAAAGATGGAGCACCTTGGAGAAGCTCTGGTGCCAGCTTAGTGCCTTTCCCAGAGTTCCCCTAAAATCACCATCCTTTGGGGTAATGTGTGTGGAAGGAAAGCACACCAGCACTAGCAGGATCACTTTCAGGTGACAGTGCTTGCAATGTTGCACTGATGACAGCTGATGTCTCCACATCAAGGAGACGAGTCCAAATCGCCATCTGATTTCCTAAAGATCTCCCTCATCACCCCAGCTTTTTTAGAATCAAAAGCAAAATGGCTTCAAATACTTGGCTGAGACTTTTGCAAATTTCTCCACAGTATCAACAAGGCAGGAGAGGAACTGTTGGTGCTGAGGGGTGCATGGCTTTGCCATTGATTAAAGGCCTTGCTGCTCCACACACCTCGGGCAGTGCTTTTGGCAGTAGGAAGTGTGCTGACAGGGTTCAACAAAGGGTGATTAATCACAGCCAGTGTAATTGAACACTCCCACTGCTGCTCAATTAATCTGATCACTTCCCCTATAAATCCACAACCGCAGCCTGTGACTGCAGCAGAGCTCATTGATATGCCAGCAAGGTTTCCAGTTGGGATCAGACAGACTGCTGTGGCATTTCCAGCCCAAGCCTTAGGACTGTGTTCATGCCACCAGCACAGATATCACTGCTGCCTTCCTGCAATGCAACTGCAGGGGGAAATCAGCTGGTCCAGCAGCACATTTGGTGAAAAACAGTGGGATGAAGGCCTTTAAAGCTGCCCAAGCTGTTTAGACTTAAAATGAAAAGAAGCGGGATAGTCAAGCCTTTAGGACCCTCATGGTGTTTCTGCAAGAGTGGGAACCTGCTCCAGTTCCAAGTAAATTTTGAAGTAAATTGCTCAGCATAGGGCAGTTTTACAGCTGCCCTTCCCTGCATTGCAATGGGTCTGGAGAGCAGGTGTAGGGATGGGAGGGCACACACTCTGTGCTGATGGAGCACTCCCAAAATGGCTTTGCAGGGCACTATAGTGAGGCAGTTTAAGGCCAGTCACAAGGAAAAGCTGCATCCTGATGCTGCTGGAAGAACATGTGGGGGATAAACAGGACCTTCCCATGCCAGGGGTGACATGAATTTTTCACAAAACACAGCAAGAAGTTCTGGGTGGTGTACTCCACTTAGCTTGGAGAGAATTAAAAGATTGCTGTACAGTCAGCTTGAAAATACCAAGACTAGGTTAAGAGTTTTCTGTAGAGCAGCAAGGATGTGGCACAGCTCAACATAAGAGGAAGTCAGCCAGTGTGGGAGCAACACTTGCTGAAATCAGTTGGAAGCTTTGTACCAGACCTTGGTGCTTAGGCTGAGTACAGAAAGCATTTGCTCCACAGAAGTTTTCCATGGCAGGAAAATACATTTTTCTCTGAAAGCAGCACGTCCCCATGGATAATGTCACACAGAACACAACACTCACTTGTGAATTATCAAATGGAGTCCACTCCTGTATCACCCCAGCAGTGCTGAGTGTAGCCCATTCTGCCCTCCCCTCTCCAGCACTACTTGTCTCAACCCCTCTTCTAGAGAGCAGAAGCCAATCTGCTTCATCCACCACTACCAGAAGTCCCTGGATTGTTACTGTCACCAACAAAATCCCTTGGCAAAGTTTAGTGGCAAGCAGGACCAGCCTCACAGGTCTCCAGCAAACAGCTATGCAGCTCCAGGAGCTGTTTCTCCACTTCATTCCACAGCAGGCTGCAGAGGCCATGGCAGGATGCAGGGGCATCCCCTGGCTAAGTGGATCTAGAGCTGCTGCAAGAACACCAGGATGAAAAATAGGAATGAAAAAAGGAGCAGGAAATAGATGGGGCAGCTTTCCCCACAAGTAGTCTGGAGCTGGGTGCAGGCATTACAATTCTTAAGGCAGCTGACAAGAAAAGCTCTCAAGTCCTGAGGGTGATGATTTTGGGCAAGGCAATAATGAGGGAAGTAAGATTCCCTCCCATACACACACAGTGTTGTTCTCAGAACTGGCCACAGGACTCTGATCAGATGTGGTGCCAGTTAGCTTTGTTCTGGATCAAAGAGAAAGCAAAAACACGAAGCATCTGATTCCAAGCTCCTCTGTACCCTCTGCTCTGCAGAGTCCTTGCCCTTGCCCTGCTTCTTGATTAGCAAAACATTTCAGGAGGCCCAATTCCCCCTTCCCTCCCACTCCAGGCTGAATCAGAGCAAAGTTGCTGAACTGGGGCTGCTTGTCAGCCTGCCAAACTTTGCTAACCAATCTTGGTGTGAAAGCAGCTGTGACAGGCAGCAACAGAAAATCTGGTGTCAAATTAATTAGCTGGAAGGGACCCAGCAAAACACTGGCACTGTGGCTCACAACCACTGTATGAGTCAATTCTCACCCTCCTCAGTATTACAGGTGTTGGGCTGGGTGCAGAGGCCAATTTCCTAAACCAGCCCGTGAGAGCAAGCCCCTACAAAACAATCTAAAGATGAAGCATTTCTTTTAGAGTTGTAATTTTGGGTTTGTTTCCCACATTGGAAGGGAATTTGTGTCTCAGAGACATCTCCCTCTAGACTTGAAAGAGGGTTTTTTCCCCCCAAACAACGGCAATGAAATGGTATCATTGGGGAGGGAGGGAGGGAGGGAGGGAGGGAAGGAAGGAAGGAAGGAAGGAAGGAAGGAAGGAAGGAAGGAAGGGTCTGTCTTTCAGTTACCATGGCACTATGTTTCCATGGAAGCCAAATTTGAAGCCTGTTGCTGCCACTGGAGCGGCCCAAAGAAAATTACTAGTTTTGAAAATTAACAAAGCTACCTTGTAAGCCAGCCCACCCACAGCACTCCAAATAACAAAGGCATCCTTGCATCCCTGATAAAGGATTCAATAAACATGTAGGGAAGGAAGAGAGAGCAGAAAAAAAACCCCACACAATGAAATATGGGAGCTTCCTTTTATGCAACCAACAATGCAGAAACCACGCTGGCAAGCACAAGGCTGAGTGCACTTTGTGAAATATTGCACATAAAGGTCAGCAAAATCCTCCAGAACATCCTGTGTCACTGGTTCCCGAGGGGACTGCTTTGAGACAAGAGCTGCTTGGTTGCCATTTGTTTGAAATTATTTCCCCATAAATCATGCTGATGGCTCTCCCTCAGTTTGCTCACCCACCTCCCAGAAAAACCTTGGGGATGGAAAGCAACATTTTCTTGTGGGTTGCCTAATCAATATTAAAGATCAGCTTAGCTGCTCTGATGCTCTCCTTGCTGCTCAGAGTATCTTTTTGAATTCTTGAAAGTCACCTTGTGCCTTTCCAACCTGGTTCCCTCACCAAGAAGACGCTTTTCCATCATTTTTCAGAAGCCAGGGAGTCCACACAAGCTGCCTGGTACAGTTTATCACATGTAACTGAAAAATCATGGCAGAGATTCAGCCTTTCCCAAAGGGGAGGCACTGGGATTCAGTGATGAAGTATTCACGTTCCACAGGCTGCCAAGCAAGAGATTCCCAGGCAACACAAGCAGAGCCAGCACTACCTCAGAAGCACAGATCACAGAGTCCCTGTGACCTTCCACCTAGAAGCAAGAACCTCTTCCTCACTGACATGAGAAGAGCACTGTGAAGGCCTTCCAAATGAGGCCCTCTGGGGATAACCGGCCTGAAGAAAGCTGAACTCTCAGTGAAAGGTTAAGATCAGAGGGAAAGAGGCACCTGTTGGATCATCAGCTGAATCTGACTTCTCCTTTTGAGTCAAAGATCCAAGATCTGCCCCACTGAAACATCACTCCTGTACCCCAGCCAAAAGGGCTCCTGTGCTCTCTGCTACCTCTCTTGTCCAGGAAGAAAAGGGAAAGGATGAATCATTTTAAAGCACAGTTCAACTAAAAGCATTTCCTTTGAAAGGAAGGCAAGTACAAATAAAGAGCCTGGCACCTGCTTTGGGATTCCTGCTCTGTTCAGATTTCACTGAAGGCATGAGCTGCACAGAGCACTGGGGACTGCTGCATCCCACACCTCCAGGAAAACAACCTTCCCCACCCAAGAGCCAGAGACCTCTAAAGAAACTAAAAAACGACTCTGCAAGAGGCACTCAGAACTAGACTACAGAGAGCAGAACAATTGGCTTAAGTTAACATCTCTTCCCTGCTTGGGGCACTTTTCTCAGCTCTCAAAAAGAAATCTGAGATCACAGACTGATAAATAAAATAAATCAACAGAAGAGGGAGGTATGCCTAGTCCTCAGAGATTTCACCTGTCTTAAATCCAATGTCATACAAAGAAGTAATTCTCTTTCCTGTGTCACAAAAAACAAAGAGGAGAAAAAACCACAAAGAACTGCCAAATGTGTTAAATACATAACTTAGGGCATTTTAATTAAAAAAAGCAAAATACATTTCATCATTCATTGGCTGGCACAACGTATAAAAACTTTTAAATAACAACTTTAATATTAGTCACAAAATACAGCATGTTTCATAAAAATAGCTGTATGCACTGATATTACTGATAATGTAAAACCACTCTGAACAGGCCATGCAAAGACATTCAACTTTGACCCTTCAATTTCCAAGTGCTTGTTGCATCTGCTACTTTATTCCTTCTCAGTTCTGCTTGGGAGGGTTTTGTGCTGGCACTTGGGGGCCTCCTCCTCCCCCCCTGCACACAAAGCCCTGGAAAAGGTTTCAGAAAGGGCTGGCAAGTTAAGGTGCATCATGGGCATCTCAGTGGCCCAATTTTCACAGCTTATGTTTCTGAAAGTGCTCAACATCTGCGTCCTTTGCCACGGACCTCCCTTTGGTCACTTAACATCTTCAGCTTTTCAGCTTCCTTCCAATTTATTCTTGGCTCTGTTGCACCACAGTATTGAAAGTGGAAGCAAAAATCCAGACACCCAGCCTGAGATTACTGCAGGAGGCAGAATTCTACAGCTGCAGCACCATTTTTGTACAGTTGTACCTCTGCTTGTGGCATTTCTAAATTATTCACACGCCAAAATTCACTGATATCTGTCTGCTCACATTAGGAACTCCAGGTAGGACACACAAAAGGTCATGGAGAAATACAGTTTTACAGAAAGGAAGGTTTAGCTGAGGATAGCATTAATATAATAAAACCCCACCTTAGTATTAAAAAGCCTACCTAACAGTAAACATAACCTGTTACATAAACAGTCTGTTGCACTGCAGTTATCAGATTTAAGAATGCAACTGTTCCAAGGGGACATAATGGACATCAAACTCCAGAAAATTAAAAGGAGATGCTATGGAGTACATTATAGTTAAGGGCAAAGATATACCAGCTAAAAACCCCACCTCTCCCAGTTTTCACCTCACATGCTGACCCATGAATTATCAACATAAAAAAGCTACCCAGAAGTTCTCTCCAGCTCTAGAAGTATGAGCAATCCTTGCACCTTTACACTACCATCCTCATTCCATTTAAGCCCAATGAATGTCATGGAGACAGAGATCCACCCAGTCATCATCTTCATTCCTGAGTCTACAGAAAGAGGAGGGCACTGTTGGTTGAGAACAGTCCCTGCTGCTGGCAACAACAGCAGCACCTGTGCCATCAAGGAGAGCAGCCACTGGCAGGGAGAGGCTTGATGCTCTGCTAGGCAAAGTGTAGGTTTTTCCTGATGTTTTCAAGTTTGCATTTTAAACTGTGCTCTTCCAAGAAGAAAATGAGGAAAACTTAGTGATTTATCACCTCATATAATACAGCAGCAAACTCATCTTCTGCCGTTTAAAAACAATCAGTTGAATTATCTTAATGCACTAAATCTGACAGGCAAAAAACATTCCCATAAAAAGCTGTCCCCTTAAAAGTTACAAGTCACATCACAAGAGCAAGCTCCTAATCAAAGTGTCAGAAGCAGAGCAGCTTTTATCAGCGCTGAAAATCCAAATAAGAACACAGACTGATCCTGCCCCACCACACAGCAGGGAAGAGCTTTAGAAGGCTTTATGGGGGACTGGCTGGAAGTCGCTGGTTTTGGTGGCGTGTGCCATGGCCCTGCGCCGGGCCAGGCGGGATTTGGAGGGAGGGGACAGTTTCATGGAGCACACGGTGTGGGCGGTGCTCTCCTGCTCCGCGCTCAGCTCGCTCTCGTGCTGGGACAGCTGCCGGTTCAGGGCTATGGCCTCGGCAGCAAACAGGGTCAGCTCCTTTGTGCTGCTGTTCCTGCCCAGGGAAAGAAAAGGAGGAAGCAGTTTCAACACAAGCACTTCACCCACTTGCCCTCACAGCAGAGGATCTATTTCCAGGCGTGTTTATTTCTTTTATCAAATCATTGAGACAGCAGGCGAAATGACCAGATAATATTTGCATTTATCCTCAGAGGACCATCAATACACGACAAAAACACTGGGATTTTGGAAACAGCCTCACAGTTCTACTCCTTCTTCTGCAAATGACTTCTGATTACAAACCCAGGAAGCCACCTGAAATGTCACCCATAATTTCTGCCTGTTCTCAAAGGCTGGGCATATGGGACCATTCTGCTGTCCTTCTCCAGAGAACTGCAGTCCCACTGTAACTGCACCTGTGGCTTAAGGAATTGCATTTCTGATGGGAGAACCACCTGACATCACCAGCAGCACACACAGAGATAGAAACAGATATGTGACTCAGGCTCTCTGGCATACAGAATCTGCCATCAAATCACCTCCAATGAGGCTTGCCCTGCTCACAGATATTGTGAGTGCCACCAACTACACTGAAAGTCAGATCCAAGTCTGTTTCTGGTGATTATTCACCCATCAGAAAGCAGTCTCTTTGGGTAACACATGCCTTTATGCCTTTTTCTCCCCCTCCTGGGCAGCAAGCTGACAATACCATCATTATTTCCTGCCTAAGATTAAGACTGCACTGCAGGAATTCCCTCCAATGCTTTTCCCACAAACAAGCAAGATTAGATCATAAAGAAAATTCAGAGCTTTAATATTTCTGATGTTCTTAACAAAATTAGCACGGGACATTTATGAAGCTTGATTCTCAGCCAGGGATGTTACCTCCTGATTTATCAACTCCTCTCTCCCACCCATTCTTTCAGTAATTATTCTTGGCCAAGTTTACAGATGTTTAGAAAATAAACCCTACCTTTGAAGAACTTGAGGGGTGGGCAATCCCCTTTCAGGAGCCTGCTAGAAGAAGCAGTTAAGAGAAATTAATTACATATTAGCAGCTGGGAATCAAACTTTCTCAGGAATGACAAAAACCAAGTGACCCCCCCCCCCAAATCTTTACAACTAACAGTTATTGCAAATAAACTAATTTACTGTGGGCTTACAAATCACTGTTTGCAAAGCAAATTTCATAATCTGTCTCCCCTCACAAGGAGATTTCACAGCTTGCAGGTCTAAAACTACAGTTTAGGAAGCTCTCCAGAGGGTCTATTCCTTCTTTCCTGAACTGGGAACTGAAACAAAAGAGGACACTGCTGTTCTTTTATAACCCTATTTACCAGCATTCTGCATTACTGTATTAGCACAATAATTTGTGTACTGCAGTGCTTGCTATTCACAAAAAAGCCATTTCAAATACACAAAGCAATAATTAAACAAAACAAACACTTAAAGGCCGACATATTCATCCAAATATTTACCACACAGAAAAAATAAAGCCACTGTGTATCATTTAATTAATCAAGATACAAGCACTGAAACACACAAGGACACTAATAGAAGGTTCACTGACAGGGAACAGCTTGTTTGTCACTTTGGAAGAAGAATAACTCTTAATATAGAGGGGGATACATACTCCTTGAACCCATGAATGTTGCAAAACTTGAGCAGCACTAAGGCGTTCTTTGGCATCACAAACCAGCAGCTTTGAGATGAGATCTTTGGCCTCAGAGGAAATATGTGACCAGTCCTTGTCAGGAAATTCATATTTGCCTTCCTGAATGCTCTCAAAAAGCTTGTTCTAGTAAAGGAAAAATTATTCAATTGAAATACACTGCGACCAGAAGGTTTCCCAGGTGAGACTTCCCACTCACTGTTATCCACCTAATGTGGAGGGCAACAACTGAAACCATCCAGTCTCCCTGTGCAGTCCATGGAGAGTGACAGGCAGCTCCACAGAGTGGCTCAGTGCAGCCTAAGATGGACACAACACACTGTCTGCTGAAAACACTTCCTCCCACCCCTAAGAGGGCAGCTAAAATAATCTGATTTTAGAAAACAAATTCAAGCCCTACACGGCAACCCTCCCAGGGCTCAGCTTTCATCTGAGGAATTGCTGTGACTACCATAAACCAGATCAAGGATTACAGAACAAGGGAGGATTCCAGAGTGGGGAAGAGGGTGAGGAGAAGCTCTGAGATCTCACAACAGGAGGAAGGGGAGGCAGTTGCCCAATCTTACTTTAGAAACTGGCATCACTCAACTTCCATACTGCCACCCTCACTTCTCAGTGACAGCTCATCCTCCCAGCTACCTGCCAGCATCAGGCACAGCTCTCCACTGCTGACATTACAGCAAGTCCCACACCCAAAGCTCAGGGGAGAGCTCTGCACTCCCCCCACACCCAGGAAATGCACACTGACCTGGCAAACTCTGCAGACCTCTCCCCTGTCCCAGCCACAGTCCGTGCCGCAGTTGCCCACGAACGGGGGGTAACCACTGAGCATGATGTAGAGAATCACCCCCAGGCTCCACAGATCACACCTCTTGTCATAGAACGTGGCCTCCTCCATGAACACTTCCACCACTTCGGGTGCCATGTATTCTGCTGAGCCACACTAGGAAACCAAGTTCAGGCAAGTTTTCAAAGGGAAGGTCACATCAGAACGAGACTCAGGTTTATCATTTTCCACTCTTTATACCAAGTGGCTTGGTGTAAAAGCAGAAATCAGGTATCAGTGAATATTGAAGTTCCTACAGTTCCTTAGCAGCGCCATAATCTGTTCCACATGGCTGTGAACCTTTAATTCAAGGTCAAAATATTAATTTGCCTCTTTCAGGTTTTTAAATCTTATCCATTAGTTATCAGACAAGTGTATCAGGGGAATAGATTTCTGTAAGACTTCTGCAATACTGTCAGATTTTTCTTTCACAGTAAATGGTAAAAGCACTGCAGTTTCTCAAACTATTGTGTATTATAAAGCCACACACCAATTAGAGAGCTTGCATTCTCCTTAGCTCATTGGCTTGGCTACAGAACAAAAACATGAGGAAATGAACACAAAACTAAGCTTCAAAGTCTGTCCATAAGCACACAAAAATGGGCACAAAAAGTTTCCCCATTAGATTGTGTAAGATAAGCAGGACCAGTGTGTCACGTGCTGGCC
This sequence comes from Phylloscopus trochilus trochilus, assembly GCA_016584745.2. Classification (NCBI taxonomy): domain Eukaryota; kingdom Metazoa; phylum Chordata; class Aves; order Passeriformes; family Phylloscopidae; genus Phylloscopus; species Phylloscopus trochilus. The sequence goes on along the minus strand of WQNJ02000093.1, from coordinate 8,875,603 downwards.
AACAGGAGAATTAACACTGTGAGCTCCTGTGCTTTTGTGTGTTTGTCCTGTGACTGGGAAAGACAGACAGTATTTATCACACATACACACTTGCTTGAAATGAACTGTCCAGCACTGGGTGTAGTGGCAGTAAGCTCTTTGGAAGGTCTCCTCTGGAGATAAGAAAAGTTGGTTTATAGTAGAACAGAAAAACCACAAAGCCACAATGGGCCTCTCACCGGTGTTGTTAACTCAGGAGTAGTTATTGGAGTACATGCACTGTTCAGCTTCACCCCACTGCCAAGATCAAAGTCACATATTTTTACTGGTGATATCTAAAAAAAAAAAAAAAAAGAGAGAGATCAGGAAGACTGGGATTAATTCAAAATATATGAGTGTATACATGTGAAGTAGAAACCCCCAGGACAGAACACGAGTCCCTAGTGAGACCCAGTCTACCTTACAGCCACCTTCCACTCCTTGCATTCACCTGCACTGCCCCAGCTGCACCCACACCACCAGCACCTGATCCTCCTACATTATTTTTTTATTTGATTGGGCAAGTGCCAGAACATATCAGGGCACTTTGAAAACTGGTCATATAATGTGGCCTCTAAATGCTGCTTGTCCATCTGGGTACTGGCTCAGAACAGATGAGGCACTAGGGTGTCATTGCCATCCCTCTATAAGGCCAGTTGGCTTTTTTATCTCTTTTTATCTCTTAGCCACATGTTCACATTTTCACAGCTCAAAAAAGAATTTAGTCTCTTTTAACCTTCAGGTCTGTTAAATTTAGTTGAAGTTCACTAACAGGTTGAAAAGTTTTCAAGAAGAGAAAAAACACAAGGACTGTTTTTGGGAACCAAATTTAAAAAAAAAAAAAAAGCAGTTCAGAAAGTTAAGAGACCAGAGCAGCACCTTTTCTGGAGATTCACACAGGATGTTTTCAGGCTTCAGGTCCCTGTGAGCAATACCTAAACAGAGAGTACAAATGTTCATCAGAAAGGATACTCCCCTGTTTTGTTTCTCATAAATCCTCTTCATTAGAAGGTGGCCTGGGAAATATTCTAGGTCTGAGCCTGCTACACCTGCCCCTCTTAAATATAATAATTTAATTATAAAGTGCAACTGTTAAGTGTCACTGTTGCATCCTGGTATACCTTTATCCTCCTTAACTGAACAGCTGTCAAGCAAATAAGAACCTGCTAACACCAGAACTTTTTGTTGGCCCAAATTAATTATGTCCCTTAGAACTAGCTTATTGAGATGACTGACCTGTAGGAAAGTTTAATTTTTTACACAGTTTAATGAAATTATTTTTGTGCCTTTTACAGTAAACTTCTTTCCAGATGGATCAACTGGCTTGCTGAACTCCTGCTGAACAGCACAGACAGTACTTGAGGCACTCTTCCCCTACAAAAATTCCTGAGTTCCCAGGTGAAAATACCCCTTTGAGGTACATACTCAGGGCTGAAACAAATGAAAAATTAAAGGTTCAGTTAGAGATGCAGAAGAAGAGCTGAAGGAAAACAACCAAAGGGTTTCTTCATTTGACTCCTATCAGAATAGGCAAACCTAACAGGGAAGCACAGAATTATCTGTGTAATCCACATGCAAGGTGGCTCTCTGTTGCCAAAGAAGTTCTTCAAATGCCTAAACCCACAATTTCTGGAAGTTCTCAGTTTAATATGATCAAACTCAATTGGAAGAGAGAAAATGAGGCAAAAAAATCAAATCAAATGAGCAACTTGGCTGTAATTTAACTGCAGTCCAGTCTTGATTTAGAAACTTAAGCTCCAAGGACACCTAATATTACTAAAGAGTACCAAACTGTAGGCAAGGAACCTTTTAATGTAGTTTCTTCAGCACAGTCCACAAAGTGTAGCTTAAAATACAACAGCAGAGCCCCAACCTAAAGGAACCAGTGTTCATGCTGACATAATACACATGGCTTTGGCACAAAAGATGGCACAATGAACCCTCCGAGGTGGCCTGTGCTGACATTTACAACAAGGCTGACCAAACTCCCAACAGTTGGCTTGGATCACCATGGGAAAGCCAACAGTGTCTTTCTGTATTACTGTGTGAATTCAAATGTCTGATTATGTAACATTTGATTCTGCAGTTGCACTGAGAAAACAACTCAGTGTTTAAACACCCCCCCAGCAGATTATTAGCAATAAAGCACACACATCCCAAGTGGGTGTGAGGCAGGATTATCATCCAGCTGAGCTTTAAACTACTCCTGGCAAAAGAATTAGTTGTCCTCATTCAATTTTTTTTAAAAGCATTTAGCTATAGGACTTCACCATTAAGCTGTGCAATAAAACTGCTTTAATTTCCTGTTTACTTTAGTGTTCTGTATCCTACTTACTAATTATTTTAATGTCACACGGAAGAACCATAAAGAGAACAATAAAATGAAAAGGGGATGTAGCTGATTCTGCAAGCCACGTCCCCACTGTCCCAGTTCACAGCAAACAACAAGAAAGCAGATTGCAGCTCTACAGCCATTTTAATCAATCATCCTCCTCTTGTTTGGGAAAAGGGGAATTAAAACTAAAAGCTGAGAGAGAACTACAGAAAGGTATTATCTCAGTTGATGTTAAACCTCTTGAATGGGGTACCTGGACTTTCTTAAGAAACACACTACAGTCCTGCACATCAAAAAAGATTTTTTTCCACATATTCAGCCTGAGTTTCCTGTTTCTTGTATGTCCCATATCTGAAAGTCAAAATCTTCTAAACATAGGTATTCAAGAAGCACCTTCTCTGAAGGTTTAATGTTGAATTATCACATAGACAGGCTGTGAAGATTACAAAAACCGTTGATCCAAACTAAGCTTGGCTTCACATTCAAATTAACTTTTTGTAACAGTCACAATATGTGACAAGATCCACAGTCCTCAGGTTTACCCCTTTTATCCCTATGCATTGCAACAATTTTCTTTTTAATGGGTTCAACTTGTTGAGGTACCAGTGCTGTGATTCCAACTCGGCATATAAACAGTCCTGTGACTTAAAAGTACAGACTACAACTAAACATTTATTGAGCCAGGGCCAATACTGAGCAATTTAGGCAGCAAATGCAAATCTGCTGATACCAGCTAATCAGAATGGCAAAAAGAAAAAATGTATCCAAATAAATAACCCATAAACAGTGTCCAATTATAAGCCACTCTATTCAGAGCTAGTCACTGTAACAGTAACTGAAGCTTCAAGGCCAGATAGTCACAACATAGGAAAGACTTCCAAAGTATCCATCACGTTCAGCCCAAAAATATACTCTGGGATGACCATAATGCACAGAAATTTTTGAATTTAAACCAAAGTATTCCCAAGTCAAAAAAGCAGCAGAAAAACACAAATGCAAAAAAAAAATCTCTACAAACATAACTGCTTTAAATCTAAGCAAATTCCAAAGGAACTGAGGAGACCTTCAAATAAAGACTACGATTCACTTAGATCTCCCAATTTAACAGTGAGAGTCTAAATGTGGGGGCCAAAAGCTACTACAAACCAACAGATCTTGTGACCAGCAGAAATTCTGAATAATTATAAAAAAGTAACTCTGTTGACCTGAAAGATGAGGAAATTAGGATTTTATTAGATCCCTTTTGAGTAACCTTTCTATGGTGGCTTGTGTAACATGAACAGACTCAACCCTAATGTTAACTCTCTCTGGATGCTGATTCAAGTTTTCATCTTGAAAAGCCTGTACCATCTTAACACTCCCAGTTACTTAAAATACTACAATCTGAAAATAATATCACAGAGGAAAACAGCTTAAGTGATCTGGCATTGCTGTAAATGGAAACACTAGCAAAAACTGGCTACTTAGAGAGGAATGTGCTTTATAACCTGAGTGTACAGTATTAACTAGTAAAGATGGAGGCAGCCTTCTCTCACCTTTTGTATGAAGAAAGTCCAGAGCAGAGGCAATGTCTCTCACCACTTTGCTTGCTTCTCGTTCATTGAAGTGCTTCCTCTTCTGTATATGGGCCAGGATGGAACCTGTTAGGGTAGGAAAACCTCAGTATGAATGCTGAACTAGTTCCAAGTACCATGAATCCATAACCTCATTTTCACACTTTAAAGCAGCCTTTAACAGCAGGCAACTTCTGTGGAGCAAAGAGGGGAATGACTAAGAAGAAAAGGCACAACTGAGCAGCTAAACCATTTAAGTGTGCTAGAACATAATTTTCAAACAGTTCAGCTGTCTAGTTTAAGCACAGCATGAGAGGCAATCACTGCCCCAGGACATGACTGCTCTGTTTTCCACACACTGGCACAGCAGAGATTTGCCAACAGTACCAGTAAAACTCAAACATCAGCTAAGGAGATACATAAACACTTCAGCAAAACCCAACCTACCCCAGGTCACAGGTAGTCACACTCAAACTCTCCTCATTTTCTGTAATGTCACCACTGAAACCCTGCACTGAAAGTCAAGGATACGTGCTTTGTACCTCAACACCATCAAAGTAAAAAGAGATTTGACCTTTAAATACTCATCAAATTTCCCAAAGACATCAAGGCAAGGCTTCTGCACTGACTTAAGGCAAAATTTGCCCAGGGATATAGAATCTGACAAAAGACCTCTAAATTAAAACATACTGAAGGGCTGGTAGCTTGCAGGCAGAGCCTCACTGGTATCTCTTGTAAAGAGAATAAAGGGAGGTTTGAGTCCTCATTTTCTTAAAGTGAATTCAATCAAACCTCTCAAAAGATTAAAAATGTCTTTAAAATAAACATATAGTTGAAAGAGATCCCAGCTGCCTAAGTAGCATTACTATTGCCTTCTATTTTCTTATTCAGAGAGATGTATTTGTAAAAGCAATCAAAGAAATTCAAGAAGTAACTGTCACTTGCTATTAGCCCCAGCACACTCAACATTTTCTATCTTAGGGGATTTCGATTTTATTCTTCAGTTCTAGATGGAGAAGGAAATCTCCTACTGGATAATTTCTGTTCTAATACCACCAATGCTACTGCCATTCCTCCACAGTGAAGAGAGAGGGAAGAGAAATGACATTGAAAAAGAAGAGAGATGGACAGAACATTGCTCAGATATGCACAGCCATGCTGTGTTGGGTTGGTGGAGGAAGGCCACTTTGAAGCAGGTTATTAGACTTCAAACTCAGACATTTTCCCTTGCCAAAACCAACACCTTCTAGTTTGCTACAGATTTCTCCAGTGCACAGAGTTCAAAGGGGTTTCCTGGTGTAGTTGTTCTTTGCCACTTTGCACAAAGTTGTTCTTTGTTTCTTCTTTAGAAAGCAGTCACAGTTCTTCAATGTTTCCAGCCCTGTGGAAAAGACCCCACACTTTGCAGGAAACAATACACAGCTATCTGAAAGGCTCCTTTCACTCAGCAGGTTTATCTGAAATTACCTTTCTGAATAGAGCTGAGGTTCAAACTCTCTCAGATAAGAATTATATCAATAAAAACATACTTTACTGACTTTATATTCAGCCCACGTAGAGAATTCTCATGAAAAAAGAATAGCAGGGCACTCCTGCCACGGTTGTTCCTACCTCTCCAGTCGTCATTAGAGAGAAAGCATCATACAGTACCTCTCAAAATGCATTTCAGAGGTGAAAAAAAAGAAGAAAAAAACTCTTAAACCATGCAAGTTCAATCTAATCAGCTTGATTTTAACTCATTCAATTATAAAATGCTGTCAGACAAGGATACTGAAGAGACTCTGGACATCACAGTGAACTGACAACAGATAAAACAGGAGCAGAGCTCCTTCAGTTACCACTGGAAGGCAAAGTTGAAAATGGAAAGCCCAAATGATGCTCCAGCACTGTAAGTAACAGCAGCCTCTGAGACTGGAGTTACTGAAGTAAGGCTTGCATTGAAAATTAATGTTCTCAGCCTTGCCATTCACATCAGAATCTGCAGTGCATCAGTTCTGACCCTAATCCCACTCTTTGTCTTCAAACCACGTATCTAACACTTCAAATACTGTTGGTTTTTTTTAAGAGAAAACGAGCCTCAGCCCTACCAGAGCCTGTAAAAAACAGTAGCTAAGAGGGAAGGAGTAGCATTATTATCCTCTCAGCAGCCATGCAGGTACACAGACAACCGCAGACTCATAAAGAAGAGGGGTAATTAATGGAAGAATGTGGAGATGAAAAAGACAAATGCAGATTCATCTCAATCAAGCCCTATTACAGCTAATTTGTCAAAGACATCTGTGCATTTAGACAAAGTGTTATGGGAAAACACAATAAAAAGATGCAGCAATTTTGAAAAAAGTTAAACAGAAGTTTTTACTCAAGAAATATACACAATCATCTCTTTCGAAAATAGTTCTGCCTCTATGCAGAAAGAATTTTTCTTTCTTGCACATACAGTTTGCTCCTGGAAGCCTTCCTGACCAGAGACAATAGATGATCTTCTCTGGACAGCAGGATACTCCAGAAGCTCAGTCTTCCTTTGAAGGGTTGGTCACACTAACTCCTGGTTTGGCACAGCCATGCAATGAGTGTGTAATTATACTCCATGCAGACCAATATGAGAAAGTCCATGGAGTGCTTGCTGCAGCGTTCTCTTTCCCCAGGTGAGTGGGAAGTGCTGGAGCCCCATGACCACTCAGGCTCACTTGAGGGGCTCTCAAACACCCACAAGCACAACTGGCTCTCAGTAACAGCAACCCCAGGCACAGGCAAGATGATTTCCATAACAGAGCTCCATGGGTTCCAGGGAACAAAGTCAATCCTACATCAAGGGGAAACGCAGCCAGAGTATAGAGATGCTGCACTAGGATTAAGCATAACACCTGCCATGCTGTGTGTCTCCCCTTGCCTGAAGGTACTGTGACCTACTGACTGTGTTTCAAACCTGCCACTTGAATAGAGCTGACATTTCCATCACTCAGAAAGGGATTGCAAATGCATGACCAAACCCATCCATACTCAAGAATAACCATACTTCAAGCTGTGTATAACACTTCTTGTCTTGAATTTCTCGAGCATTTAAAGTAAGTTCTTCAATTACTACTTTAAAACAGAGGCAAACAGGAGCAAAAATGATTCAGTGAGCAAAGGCAGAGTTTCTGCACAGTACCTCCTCGCAGCTTCTCAAAGACCAGGTAGTATCTTGTGTCATCTTCAAAAAATTCTATTAACTCCAAAATGTTCCTTTAAAAAAAAAGAAACAAAAACGAAAGGAATAAAAGAAACAAGAATGCAGTGCACATACAGCAATTAAGAATTTCAGCATGGATAACTAGGAAGTGCCAGAAGTAATCAAAAATACAAATTCTAGTTAAACAAGTTGCTTTGGTTGCCTGTGGCATTAAAACCACATTTCCAACTCACACTGAAATTTCAGCATGGGAAGCAGGCCAAACACCACACTCAGACAGGATTGTGAGAGCTCTGCTACTGCTTAATTGACAGGAAGATAACTTGGTAGTAGGTTGTATTTAATAATTTAAAACACTGCATTTGTGCTGAAGGCAGAAATAAAGAAAAAATTATTAAACTGGTGTTCTTTCTCTCTGGAAATCACAAAGCAAAACATACAGGGCTCAAAGGAGACAGGCATCTGTCAACAAGATATTAAATTCAGCTCCTTAGTTGCCATTTTTAGATTAACTCCTGTTCAGATTCTTGGCAGCACAAATAACCCAGGTTGCTTTGAGAATGTCAAATGTGTAAGTCAGAATTTTTTACATTTAATGGTACACCCAACCCCCAAAATCTTGCATGTGGTCTTGTGAGCTTGAGTTTTTCATCAGCTGTATACTGAATGACCATTTATTCTTAATCTTACAAAAGAAGATGGTCTGCTCCTCTACAGCACAACATAAGCCCATGAGTTTGGTAAACAAGTTGGTTTTAAAATTATTTCTGTATGTTCTATTACTTGTTTGGAAAATTCAATATAAGCTGCACAATTGTAATAGATATACTATCCCTTGTATATACATTCTAGACTAGCAGAGACATCTAAAAGCAGCTTCAGAACTAGCTCAAACCCATCACAGAGCTCCCAGGGCACGCTGACAGTGCCTGCACAGCTTTTCTTCCTCTTCAGACATGAGCAGCAGCTTTACAGTTGCTTCATCCTGTGGCTACATGAAGTCAGCACACATCCAAATGAGAACTATGTCAGCTTTTTGCTGATCTAAGAGTTCCAGTGCAAAAGCAGGAGGGCTGACACGAGGAGGACAAACCACAGACCAGGGAAAGGAATGGTGGGATTTCCTTTCCACAGCAGCTGGTATCATGTCAGTTTTGCTGATGGTGAAATCACAGGGGAGAGTGTCAAAATGCTAATTTCTCATCTGGACAAAAGCCATGCATCATTGAAGCACAATCAAGCTGCATTGACCTGGCTGCTAATTGAGTTTTGTAACTATTAATCTGTAAATAGTTCCCCTAAATTTCACAGGTAAAGAAGGGGAAATTCTTATTCTGAATGAGTCAAGCCTAAATTTCAAGTGCTTTTAAGGAGACTACTGCAAAGCTTCTAACCTTGTCACACATAAAAAAATTGGAAACAAATCATCCAAACACTTGAAATAAACAAAGACAAGACTATACTTACTTGTTACCTTGACACTGGTACAGAGTTTCTATTTCACGAAAAACTCGACTCCGACTATGCCCAGCCTTTTTTTCAATGATCTGTGAAAAAGAGTTTTAAGAACTCATGTTTGAAAAATTACTGCAGGAACTATGCAAGTGGGTCTGGAATTAAGTAACTGTTCCAAGGTTTGGATCTAGGGCATACCCACTGGAGAAAAACACTCCACCTTTGTTTGTTTGTTCAATTTCTCATCTGGCATTTATTTACAGAGCAGAGCATGTCAGCAGAGCTCTGGAAGGCATTCAGGGGACAAGAGAAATTAGGGCAGGAAGAGAAGAAAGGAACTAAATCCACACGTTACACAGCCAGTGACCAGTTACCAGAAGCTTTTTCTTGCATCATTTTAACTTTGCAATGTGCAGAACAGGATATCCTCTTGGGTTCTACCAAAAATAGATTTGAGTCACATCAGACACCAAACAGTCAAAAAGAAGAGATTTGTCATCAGAGACATCTAAGCAACAAGCACCAAATTCACCACAAAATGAGAGTTAAGTTCATAGTGTAACCTTTATGGAGACCCAATAATAGAACCTAAAGAAAATATGCATTCAATCTCAGAGCCATCAGAAGTCACCTTCCTTCACACCGTCCTCAGGTTGAAAGAGGACAGGAACAAGGCCCTTGCACAGAGGCTGAGCCTGAATGATTGCTGAAAGCTCGTGGCATTACCAAAACATCACCACCATCTGTATCCAGGACTGGCTTCTTATTTCTGCAGCCTGAGTTCTCTGGTGCACAACACACAACACAGCTCTCTCTATCTGATCACATCCAATTCCTAATGCAGAGCTTTGCTTATTTCAACCTTTCAACTTCAGCAATTTTACAAAATACAAAGAAAATTCCAGCATCCATAGAACTACATTTTTAAAGGGCTTAAAATGTTTCACCTATTTTTGAACAGAATCAAACATAAAGCATCCATATTGCTATTATTTGTGTTTGTAATTAAATGGGGCACTCAGGATAATAACAAGTTAGTAAATGAGCCCTAACACTTTTCAGTGATGTTACAGAAAGAAGATTGGCCTCTACCAAAAAAAGAAAGACAGCTTTTCATGAACATTGGCAGCACCTGATGCTCTCTGAGCTTGGAGCAGCACCCAAAAGCTTGCACTATTTGGGAGGCCATGCTGTATAATGATTCAGCCTCTTCTTTCAGAAGAAGAGACAAAGGTAGACTACAGCCAAAGCAGGGCATGAGAGGAAAGCTTGCCCTGAGATCCAACCACCACAGTGATTCACTGTTTGTGACCTCTACCCACAGCTGATACACCAGTTCACTCTGGCACAACACATAAGGTGACAGGTTTTCTCCATACTTATAAAACAAGCTCATTTCAAGCATCAAAAATTTCCTGGAAGGATTTGCTATTACCCACTCCATTGGAGGTTTTTCCTGAGATATTCAAGAGGAAGAAGACACGTCACAGACAGCAGTGATGCTGCTTTTACTCTCTACTTACTTTCACTGCATATTCTTTCCCAGTTTGGAGACTGACAGCACCCTGAACTTTAGCATATGCTCCCTCACCAAGCAGCTCAGCAGTCAGCTTGTACAAGTCTGCCAAAGAAATCCAGAAGAAAGGACACATCCATCAAAGTGAGTTTTGAAAGTTATTTTAATGAATACCATCAAGACAAGCTCTTTACCTGACAAGCATCCCTCAAATTCATGTAACATTAAAGCAGACATGCCAGCCTTAACTACGCTTCCTTCTTCACCTCCCTCTTTCAAGTTCGAGAAAAATTGAAAGTAAGCTTTATTACAGCCTCAAAATTACACATTTGTTCACACCAGAAATGTTTTAAATCTCAGCAATCTCTGGGATCTCAGCTACCTTCCCTGTCTTCATGTAAAACTCAGAGCCCTTTTTTTTCAGGTGGAAAACAATTAACTCTTTGCTCAGAAAATGCCTACCATACATAATCCACTTGCAGAGATGGTGTTTTAAGTAGAACAAATTTGAACATTTAAACCTAGAATGCTACTACCATCTTTACTTGAAGGGTACCTTCCATTGCTACTTGCCCACCAAGAAGTTCTACACTGCTCAGTTTTCTCACTGAATTATATTTTATTTATAAAACTTGACAGTATTTGTGCACACATCTATTCAATCAAAACATTTTGACATCAGCACTGCTCCTACCAAAAAATGCAATGTTTAGCTAAGAAAACAGAAAAACAGCAGAAGCAAAGCAGACTGCAACAATTAAAAGCTTTTTAATTGTTACCAACCTTCAAACTTCCCAGGGACCTGATCTGTGGCTCTGGTTCTTTTTTTCTTTTTCCTTTTCCCACTGTCTGCTATGGGGACAGGCTGACTGCTGACCATCTCTGTGTGGCAGAACATAGAGGTGACTTTAACAATCAATTACTTTAGGAGAAATGCACATGCTCTTGTATGTTTATGCTCTTATCTATCCAAAAGTTTCTCTGCTTTTCTTCATCACAGGCTGCCACCTCTTTTTCAAATATCAGAAGAAACCTAAAAAGGCAATTTGGGTGCCAGTTAATAGTTTAGGGGGGGTTGATAAATAAATGTAAAAACAGGAGGGAACAATAATGCATCTATACTGAATCCTTGTCTCACAGCACAGTAAGGCAAAGCACAGAAATAACCCACAACAGAACAGACAGCACTTGCAGCCCTCACAAGGGCACTCTTCTCTGAGCTATTCCACTGTTGTACAAAGAGATTTTTTTCAAATCAGCTCAAGAAAATGAGCCTCCAAAACAGCAGGAAGGTGTGGGTAAGTTTCAAACCACTCAGTGAAACAAAGCAAACACAGGAGTTAAGGTATCACAGGAGCAATCCAGGCCAGTTGATGCTGCCAAATGGCCATAAAGAAAACCATTTCTCACAGAACCATAACGTACCCTTCTAAACCACAGATCAGTGGGTAATTTATGCTCCAAAGCAAGAAGTGTTTATGGCATTTAGATTTTTTTCCTACATTACTAGCTGCAGATACTACAAGAGCTTAATCAGAGATAACAATCCACTGCTGCAAGATAATATGGCAAAAAAAAGCATCTGCATATTGTTACTGAAGGCTTAAACAAAAACACTGCCATGTTTGTAGAGCTAGCCTATCTCTAAAAAGGTTAAATGATTCCACACTGAGGTTCTAGGTGGGAGCACTTCACACCAGTCACATCCAGCTGAGTTTGCCCCACAGTTTAACATCTCAGCTGAAAGCCTTCAAGGCAGTAGCTAAGTGCACCTAAGACATTTCACAGCCAGGAGGAATTCTGACGAAATTCACTTTTACTGATCTTGTACTACAGAAAAAGCTAAATCAATAGAAATAGTGTAATTATGAGAACACTGGTAATGAAAGAACAAGTCCCAAAAACTTCTGTCAGTTCTCTTTTAACAGAGATTGTGAAGAGCAGTTTTTCTGCCTTTCACTGTTTCTAAAGTACTCAAAACATGGGAGAAGCTCCAAGGCAGAAAACATTCCACAACAATCTACCAAGACATGAAATACTTTTTCTTTGCTCTGTTACATTTCTCGTGTTCTTATCTGTCAGTAATAGCTACAGTGAGTGTCACCTAGAACCCACATGTCTGAAAATCTAGGAAAAGTGTTATTTTGAAAGTCCTTTTCTTTAACTTAGTGAAACACTTAAACATGTATCACTCAGAGCCTCAAAACAATAGTAAAGCCTCAAAACAATAGTAAGTCCTCATCTTCAAGTCTTAGGCAGAATGTGTTCAGAAATCATCATAATGGATGTTCTATGTGACTTTTTAAATACAGTAATATAAAGCAATTTTACCAATGTCTGAAGAAATAGCTTCCTTTTAACTCAAACTGACACACATACAGCTTCAAATTTTAACACAAAGAGAAGGTGAGCCTTTGGCAGCTAATTCCAGCTCTCCTCTTTGTCAGTTCAACCTGCATCAGGAGTTATTCAGAACTGGGACTGGAATGACACACATGAAGCTGCTCAGAGATAGGGCTGCTCTGCTTGAAGGTGGTGCTTGGTTTCCACAAGGTGCCAAACAAGTAAATTTAATGACCTGACCTTCTACAAGTCATAGCTAGACAGATTCTATTCCATTTCAAAGATCACAGTTCCAGAGCTTGAAACAGACTAAAAATCAGCAAAAACTCCAGAATGTGAATACTGTCTCTTAGCACAGCTGACACAACCAGCTTCACAACCAGCTCCTGCACTCTACCAGCTGGCTCTGATATTTACAGTCAGCTGTTTATTAACTCAGTACATTATTTCAATTCCCTTTAGTCTGACTCAATTCCTAAATTACAGAGAACTGCTTCCCTGAAAACAGGAAGTTCACTAGTCATGTATACAGAAACCAAATTGCTAAAAACTTGACATTTTTAACCTATAGTCTTGACCAAATTTGCCATCACACTAAAGCATCAAACGTTTGCTGTATCAGATTCTTATTACTGTCTGGTCTGCTAGTTCACATCATTGTGTAGCTCACTTCTGTTACCACAGCTTATCCTTTCAAGGTATCACAGCTTCACTCTCATTAGTCACTCTGTTATAATGAACCAGTACTTAAGTAACAGCTGGTACTACAAGAAAATGCCTTTAGTCCAGCCAAACACTTTGAAGATTTTTTCAAGCTTTCAAAGAAAATATTTTTTTTTCTGCAGCTGTACAACCAAAAGAGTTTCTGGTAACACTGAAGGACAGTGTGCCTCAACCATCCAAGCAATGCTGAGTGTTCTGCATACTGCAGGAGTGCTTCTGGTGACAGGGACACTGAGGGTTCTGAGGTGGCTCACACTGCCAGACACAGAGCTCAGGGACTGGATGGACTGCTCTGGAGGGAAAAGGCCTGTGGACACATCAGATCCAAGATGAGTGTCTTCAAACTCTCATCTGTACTTCTCCAGTCAGGATTTTTAGGATTTAGGATTATTACTCACAGCGTAATGCTACCAGTAAAATCCACACTGTAAAACGAGAGCAGGTTTCTGTCTCAGCTGTGGTTTTGTTGAAGCCCCTGAATTTTATTACCATCATCATAACTCAGCACTGAGGCAATATTTAACACACACATTATTCAGAGCCTTGTGTGGGAAGGTAGTTACAGCCTTTCTCTTTTGCTGTAAAGAAAACTTGCAAACAAAGCCAAGAGAAGAAGAAAGGGAACAATTACCACAAGTTTCACTTCATTCAGACCTTAAGTCAACTTTCATCTCACTTCCTAACACTCCATATATGAACACACCAAAATCCACTACCCAGATCCTAACTCCCTCTCATTCTAATCTGCTTCCCAAAGGAAGGAAGAGTATATTTGGAAAACAAGCACATGTGTGTAACAGGAAGCACTTGGAGAACACAGAAGAGATACTTTTTTCTGTTAAGAAGAAAATACCTTGTTTGTATATTTGAACTCAGTGCAACAAAGCAGAGTCCACCACCTGCTCCAAAACTGCGTCTTTCTTGAGCCAAGTTGTTCTGGAGCTGAAAAGAAACACCACCATATTACCACTCAGAAATCATGAAAACGTTTTTCAACACATTTAAGTAGTGCCCAGAGCCTAAAGACACTGCAAGGACCTATTGTGGTGGGCTTCACGTGAATACACAGCAAAAGCACATCCCTGCAATTTCACTGGAACAAAATGAAAACAGACTTCAGTCCAGCTTTCCTCCCAGCTCAGTGTCTCACATTGTGTCTGGACCCTCCCTTCTCCATCAACACTGATTCCTGTAGATGTGGCTCATAATGAAACAGGACACCCTCAGCAGGTGCTGATTCCTCAAAAGCCATCTAGTTGCAGGAAGCTCAGAACAATCCAAGCTGGCTTTATAAAGCAACTACATAGTGATCGTGTTTGTAATGTTACACACCAAAAGAGATACAATTTGAAGAGGAAGAATGTGTGATGATGTATGAGAATCCTGTGTCAAATCAGAGAGATTATTTTATACTTATTTTGTATTAAGTACATTAATTTCAAATTGTAAGAAATAAATACTCTTCAAAGTGATTTTTGCACTAGTTTGCCAGAACTCATTCTTAGCTGTCAGTTACCTTCTCATTCCACCTACAATATGACTTCTAGTTCCATTTAATCTGAGTTATCCATGGAGGGAGAGGAACTTAAAAAAATTCCAACATCTTCTTAACAACATACAAGAGCATTAACATTTCCAAATGAAGACCCAAAAGCTCACAGGAAGCCCAAGCAATCCAATTTCACGAAAGAGCAGGTCTGACAAGAGTTATTGATCCAGCCTTATCAGGCATTACTGTGACAGTTCAGAGTGTCACAGCTGACACCAGCTGCCTGAAACCCTTCATGCTGGGGAAAAGGTTACAGCAACCTTTGTCTTGATGTCCACGCTTCCCCCTGCCATGCTTTCAGAAGATCAGTGTCACATTATCTCCTGCTTGCGCAATTCACAAAGTAACTTTTTGGTACTCTCAGCCAACACTTCCCTTGCAAACTAAGCGGGGGTTTTCTGAGCTTCCCAGTCAAACCCTCCAGCAATGGGGGGTTCTCACTTTTCAGGATAGCACATCAAGTTATTTCAGAGAGATTCCTCCCACGCCAATTTCTTACTTCACCAGGATCACGGCTGGGGCAGCAGGGAGAACCGTAACGGAGAGGAGAGCACACAGCACTCCTTTCCCTTTCCTGCTGGAGGAACAGCCCATTCTGACACACATGCTGCAGACATGAGACCTCCTGAAATCAGCCTGCGTTTCCCCAGGCACACATGCATTTCTTTAAAAGCATTAGTTATCATTCAGAATGACAGCAAAAGAACTGTTATCATCCCACTGGAAAGACAAAGGCAAACAAGAGGAGTGCCCTGAGCCAGCTAAGACATAACAACTAAGGAGAACAAATTAGACTGAAGGTGGCTTAAAAACACTGTAATCTTTTTAATCTCTTGTTCAAGGACAACGTGTCTCCAAGGCAGCCACATGGATGGGAGGATACAATAGGGTGTATTTCACAGGACTAACAAATAATTGTGAATGGTGAGCCCTGTTGGGAGCAACATGGCACACACACTGGTTATTGCACTACAGATCACCCTCTGCCCTTCCACATCCAGTGCAACAGTCAAACAGAATATTTAATGCTACTGACCACTGGCAGACAGCTCATATTTAAGACTTACCATCACAGGGCAGTAAGAGCTTTACAGCAAAGTTATTTTAAACTCCATCACACACATTCTAAATGAGAAAACTCCTAGCAACAGTGCATTGAGTCGACTACTTAAAGGTTCTCCAACCCCTAGAGCACTTTTAAATTAAGGAGGTAACCAATGTAAGTAGATTTTGAGGGTTCCTTACTAAACAGCAACCTGTTTACTCTCTTCTGCATCTGATGGCATGAACAACTCTCAGAAGACTGTCTCTGCATCACCAAGTAGCTCCTCTAATCCCCCTCAGCTCCCTCATTAGCGTAAACCAAAGAGAAAAACTTCCTAGAAGAAAACTTTTCATTTCATACAGATACAAGATAAACATTTCCTGCTTTTGCTCCACACTCCACAGATGATCAAACAGATAATCATGTTTGTCGCTGGAAAAAAAGCTACACAATATACACCTACATCAGCAGGCAGCCTTGTTTGGAGAAGCTAATCTAACTTAATGTTTCTCTAAACTTTGAAGCAAGACTGGTCTTCATTTTCCCTCTGTGCTTTCAACTCTAAATCATTAAACTCCACTGCATTGTCACATCTGATGTCACATAAGATTTGTACCAGTGTTCTAACACCTGTTACCAGGAAGGCACTAGAAGGAAAGAGGAAATTCCTCACAGCAGTAAATACTTTTTTTGAAAGCATTACAGAGTACTGGTACCATGAAACAATCTTGTAGAAGCATTTTGGTTGAAAAAGACCTTTAAAGAACCAAGAAAGGCTCAAACACACAAGGCACCCCACTTTACCTGGAAGGGCTGCCAATACCAAACACCTTTAGAACTGAAGTGAAAGAGGTTCAGCTCTGCAGGAGTGTTTTGCCTTGCTTTCATCCAGCACCTGGGAGGCATGAAGAGGAGCTCTGTTTAGGTTAAAAAAAAAAAAAAAAGGCAAACAATAGTTCTTTGAAGTTATCAGAACATAAACCAATCTTCCCAAGCCAATTGTGAGTCATAAAATTGTATGATAGAGGCTTTTAGAAGCAGTCAGCTTGTAAATAGAGAAAAAAAATTAATATAAAAAAAGGCAGTGGCTTATTTCTCAACAGATCTGACACTGCACAGACAAGTGCCAGGGGTGTCAGGGAATGGGCTGATTTTTGGCTATCACAAGTCCTGCTGATGCCAGCGGCCGAGCTGTCACCCAGGGCTGTCCCGCTGCTTCTCTTGCCTCAGAAGGTCACCCTGCTCAAACTAATGCCACAAAGTGCACATTAGGCAGATTTTCAGTGCTCCTCGGGACTCACAGCTCTCGTTTCATGCCAGAGGAAAATCACAGGAACTAAAAGATTTCTCGTGATCACACTAAGGAGCTGGTTCATTCGCCTTTGCCTGCCCTTTTCCCGCTCCAGCAATACCGTCAATAGAAAGCAGCTGCCGTAGGAGCGTACGGACTTAGCGCTCTTTATTGAAAAACGCACTATGTATGAAACAAGGCACTTTAAACCGTCGGGGAATAAATTTCCAGCTCCAGACACGAGGAAACTCCCGCATTCCTTGGGGAGGGCCCCCAGACCCAAAGCTGCCGGCCGGAGGGCTGAGGCACCTTCCAGCCGACCCCGAGCAGCCGGGGCTGCCGCCGCTCCCGGCGTCCGAGCGCTCTGCCCGCCACACTCCCGGACGAGCCGCAGGAGCTCCGGCGGCCACGCAGCGAGCCCCTGGGGCCTCCCCTCCCTCCCTCGCCTCCCCTCAGCTGGCCGAGCCGGGAAGCGCCGTGACCGCAGCCCCCCTGCCCTCACCTCCATGGCGGCCGCGGGTCCCTCCTCGGCGGGGCGGCCCCGCCCGCCCCCGCCCCCTGCGCCTGAGGGGCGGCGGGAGCGCGCCTGCGCGCGGCACCGCCCCCGCCGCGCCCCCTCCCGGGAGCGCGTCCGGCCGCCCGCTGGGCGCGTGCTCGCGAGGCGGGGCCGCGGCTCCTCTGAGGGGACGGAGAGGGGAACCTCGATGGGGGAATATCTGTGGGGGAACATCGATGGGGAACGTCGGTGGGGGAATATCTGTGGGAGAATATCGATGGGGGAACATCAATGGGGGAATATCTGTGGGGAAACATCAATGGGGGAACATCAATGCGGGATCATCTGTGGGGGAACATCGATGCGGGACATCGATGGGGGAATATCTGTGGGAGAACATCGATGGGGGAACATCAGTGGGAGAACATCGATGGTGGAATGTCAATGGGACAGCAGCGCGGAGCGGTCCCTGCTCCCCAGGCTGGGCTGGCTGCTTGCAATCTCCCCCCTGAGCGAGATCACGGAATCACTTTGGTTGGAGAACCGAAGATCGTCGAGTCCGATCTATGACTGAATGCCGCTGTGTCAACTGAGGGCCACGTCCTATCTTTCCTTAAACACCTCACATTTAGTAAGCCAGCTATGCCTTCAGGCAGGACAGACTTAGAACAGAAAGGAAAAGTAAAGTAACAACAACCAAGAGCTTGGATAAAGCTAGGGAGGCACAACATGGAAACCCTGCTGTTGGACAAGGTGTCCGAAGGACTCCCAGAAGGTGGTGCTGAAAAGCACCTCCTCAGCAGCAGCTCTGTATCCCACCCTCACCTGCTCATATCTTCTTTGGGATAATCAAAGTCCTTCTGCATTTTTTTCTACTATTCCTCGAATAATTTAGATGCAGCCTATTTTCCTCCAGCTAATTCCTTACCTCCCGACAACTGATCTCTCTTTTTATATTATCTGTGAAACATATGTTCCCTTTGTGTCCAATACAGCTGCAGAAGAGAGGCAGCAGTGTAAAAGCACTGGAGGAAAGACAAACTTGCTACTCAAATATTTCTCAAAATACTTTTTAACAACACAATTGAATTAGGCTTTTAATTTGTCAGGGTTTTTTTTCCCTTTCTAGGTTGGTTATATTGCCAGAAAATATATTTGATCGGTAAAACAATCAGGTTTTCTTCTCAGCAGAGACACAAGGCACCTGCTTTGTTCAACAACTCCAAGAGGAAAAAAAAAAAAATAGTAGCAGAAACCTTGCTTTGGGGTTTACAGATAAGTCCAGCCTTTCAGTTTTACAAAGAAAAGTTCTGAATTACTTTACTTTAAGAGACAGCTGTCAGAGCTATTTCCCACTGAAAGGCTGAGCAAGACGGTGGATTCATTTGTGGAGAGGGTGGAAAGAAATAGCTCATTTCCATATTAACTCAGATTGGCATTTTATAAGGTTATTCTCAGTCTGGGTGACATTTCGGCTCTCATTTGAGTAGAATAAATGAAAATATGTAAACTTGGTCAATTTAGAGTTTGTGTTAAAAGGGAAAAAAAGAGTATTTGAACTCCTGTGAGACACTACTCCCTGCCTCATTTGGTGATACAGTATCATTTCCATAAGGATTTCAAACATCCACAGAGATGCTCATTTTGCTGGGAAGTAGGAGATGTTGATGCCTAGAGACTGCAAGCATTGTACTGTGTGGCTGCAGATATCAGAGCAATAATGGGAAACTTTGAAGCAGAACCCGAATATGCCTGGAAAAAGAATCAAAGTAAATTGCAAGTTATTAAGTTATGAGGACTTTGGAACTCACGTATAGATGTTTTAGCTCATTTTAGTTTGCATTTGTGAAATCTGGGATTTTTCCACACTGTGTTACCCCATTTCACCCCAGAGATGGAAACTGCTAAATAGCAAAAAGCCTGTAGGAAAATGGATGGCAAAGGGAAATAGCCCTTTCCACCTAGAGAGCACCAGAAACTGTCTTCAAGGTACCATGAAGTGAGAACAGCTTCTTTTAGCTGTACTGACCCAAACCTTTCAGCCTTTCAGCTGCCACTCACAGGGTTAGTAACTTGTTGATAACAGTATTTTTAACCCAAAGCCGTTCAATTCCAGTAGTGCTTGCTGTTGTTGGAATGGCTCCAGTTGAAACACAAAATTCAGGTTAGTTAATGAATTACAGCTTTAACCCATGAGCATCCCAGCACTGCACAGTTTCCATCTGGATATGCAGCTTGATATCCTCAACTATCCACAAGCTCAGCAAATCCAGGGCAAGCTCAGACTTATATTACCTATACCTTGCTGCCTTCTCTGCCAAGGAGCCAGGAAGATGCACCAGAGTTTGAGAGAGCTGCCAATCCCTCAGCTGGGTCCAAAGGACACAGCTCAGAAGCAGAGCAGTGCCTGAGACAGCCAAAGCCCGCAGGTCCCAGGTCAGGCCAGTGACCATCAGTGGTTTCTCTGTGCTAGCCTCTCCCAGGATGAAAGCATGCTTTGTTCTTGCCACCAAGCCGGCAGTATGAACAGCAGAAGCATTGAAGCCTGTTTTCTGAGGGATGCAACACTCATGCAAGTTGGCGCAGCATCTGATGTCTAAGAAGGTGCAAGCCCAGGAATATTTCTCCACAGCAAGGCCAGCCCCAGCAGCTGTTGCCCACAGGAATCTCTGGTAGCCCATCCAGGCTGAGGATGCTCCTGTTTCCCTCTCTCCCCTCAGGGAAGGGATTAGTAGGCTTTGCTCTCCACTAGCTGCCCACCTATTTCCACAATACCTCAAAACCTTTTATCCTTGAATGGTTCAGGATTCAAGTCTGTACAACTTCTCACATTAATCTCCACGTGAACAGAAGTAAAGGGTAGACTGTGGGAGTAGTTCAAATCCAAGCAACCACATCCAGACTCTCAGCATCCAGAACTCTATCAATTCAGGGAAGGTCACGCCAAACTTCTGTAGACCATGTTCAATTTGAATTCATTGTGGTTTTTAATTCCCATTCGTTTCTTCTTGTTCCATTTTTGTCTGCTGGGTTAAAGGGCTCTTACACAAAACAGCATCTTACTGTGGGAGCAGATGTCTGTTCTCAAAGCAAGGTGTATATACTTGAGTTGTTGTGTTTCTGTCCCTTTTGATCTTTGAAAGATAACCCAGCTGCACAACACACTTAACCAGAGGGCAAATCTTGTTTCAATCTAGTCTGTTATAAAGCAGAAGGGGAAAATAAAATAAAAAATCAGTATTTTGGTTTTCATTTTGTCGTTTTTAATAGAATAGGCATAGTATTTCTGGGAAATGCTTATGCTAATATTCCAGGGATAAGTCCCATGTAAAGTGGAGAAGAAAGCACCTCCTCAAATGGTATAATTAGCTTATTAACTACAATAATTCGTTCTTCCACATGACTTTTCCTTTAATTTTTTAATAGCTTTTCAAGTGCATGGCTGCTTTTTACCCATGCAGCATGCAGCAGAGAAGACAATCCATCTGTGGTAGCTGTTAGGCAAAATAAGAAGTAATTACCAAAGCTAGTTTTGATTTAGCAGTGCTACAAATGGATCACAGTACTCTGGCCTATGTTTTAGTGCTGAAATTATTTCAAGCCTTGACTAGAATTATTCTGCTCTTATCTGCCCACAGCCAAGCACCTGAATCTATATTTAAGCACCTGCAATCTATTCTGATTTTCAGGACACACAGCATGTACTGTTCCCTCTGCTGTTCAAGGAATCTGTACAGGCTCAGTTTCTCTGAAAATTTAGGCAGTTAAACCCAGAGAGAGGCTTATGCAATCACATTTGCCAGGATCAAGCTTCTGTGTCATTCCTTTGTTGTGAATGTCCCTTCTTCACCTCCACCTCCTAAAAAAAAGAGAGAAAGCACTGTTTCTTGCAGGAAACCTTATGATTCACATGTAGTGTATCAGCAGCGTGGGGTATCTCTACCCCTAGAGACGGGTTTCAGTGTTCCCTCTGGCAAAGCTCTTGGCACCAGAGGACAAAGAAAAATTCTCAAGATGGGCACTGAAAATTTCCATGTGGATGTGAGTGCCAGGCTGAAACCTGCTTTTCCTGTAGCCAAATCCATGAGGAGTACTCAGCTTCACACAGTGCCACCCCTCTGCCCTCTGGGACAGAGATCCTGAACTGACTCTGTTTAATGGAGAGTAACATGGGACCTGGAAAACATGTGGCCTTCTGGAGAGCAACAAACCAAACCTTCTGGACACAAGCAGCAAAATGCCTGTGCCCACTGTACAAGCTGGCCCTTAGAGGCTGTTACTGTGCAGCCTGAGCTGCCCCATCTACCCCCAGCAGCTTCTCAGCAGCAGCAGTGATTTCTACCAGACCAGACTGCGCTTCATCCTCAACAATTCCTCACTGCTCCTTGCTGGACAAAAAGGTTGAGATCTGGTGATGTTACACGTGGTGTTCTGATGATATATTCCTATTAGAATGAGCAGGGCTAAGCTGTCTCATGTCCTTAGGTTCCCTGGGAACCCAGATGAGTAACATCTTTGGCCAATTTCTTTGGATGCTGCAGTTTTATCCCATGACACTGTACATGCCACATCTCTCTGAGTTGTCCAGAGGTTTAGGCAGTATTTGTACGTAGATTAAAGGCTTGGGGCCAGAGATGACCAACAGTCCAGAAAACCCATTTGATAAGTGAGGGTTGATAACTTTATCCTACCCAAGTGGGTTCCTCAGACATGAGAGATGCTGCTGTACAGATGATGAGCACCAAAGAGGGAGGCTCTCAGAGTCTTCTTTTTCGTGCTTGTGCAGGAGAAGGAGCTTCTTTAATCCTCATATTGCTACGGGCTTTTTACAAGATAGTGTAATATAAAAGTGTCTGTGAGTTTTAATGAATTTGTAAGTCATAGCAGAAAAATGGTGTCTTGGGAAGAAGATTGTTGTCACTGCTGGAAACAGAAGTGGGAAGATGATTTTCCCTCTGAGTGGTGACATTTTCAAATGCAGAATCCCAGTTTCATCTCATGTTCCTGATCTATTTAGGTATTTACTTTTGCACCAGAGAGCAGTAATACCCAGCAGACTGCTGCTGGAGGATTACCCAAATGGCAGTGAAGCTTCTCCTTCTAACACAGGCTGAAAAGCTGTACAAGTTGAAGAATCCTGAAAATATGGATCCTCTCTCCTCATGATTATTGTTCCTGGCAGGAGATTGTTAAATGTATACCACCACTTGCTAAATAAGGAGTAACCTGTTCCCAGCAGACAGCATCTGGACCTAGCTGTTCTGTAAGAAAAGCCCTACAATCCAGGATTCCTACCAAGTCCCAAAATTCCTTCAAGTTTTCTGCAAAACACATGATTTGGGAGAACAGGTGCCAAATACATTTAAAAGCAGCAGCTGTGGAGCTGCTGTACTCACTCAGTACCCAATGGGTATTGCCTGAACAGTGCTATCCCAGTTATCCTCGTTGCTGTGCCAAGGAACCTGTGGCTGGCCCCATTGGTGAGCCAGCTTGGATGGGTGAAAGGTTGGGTGAGCTCAGGCTTTGGGAGTGACCGGAGATGATGGAGCAGTCAGACTGTGGCCAGCACTGAGTGACTACACAGGCAGTGAGTCCTGCCCTGTGGGTGTGACTAGCAGATGACATCACCTGAAATCCCCAGTGGATAAATGTAAATAAGCCATTTATCTCCTCATTGGAGATATATGGATTTCAGTGTTCCACTGAAACCTTCAAGAAATTTGCAGGCAGACCGTGCTTTTGTTTCCCTCACAGCCACCTGTACAGCAAGAAATTCTCTTGTGTGAAAGACCTCGTGGTGCTCTGTCCTCCATGCAGATATGGCGTTTCAGGGTCTCTTTACAACAGGGACCTGAGTGCTGCACTCTTGCTTTGAGGTTTTCCTGACATTTATGAGTCATTTGTCCTTCCCTGACCTGCACGAGTGAACCTGGCTGACCAGGCTGTGTTAGCAAAGCCATCACTCCCCAGAAAGTACAAGTTACACACATTCAAGAGAAGCACTCTTGTTAGTTGGGAGAGTCTTTTGAGTCATGTTAGCTCAGTTCCGAAAGAGTGAACAAGGAATTATCAGTGTAGTAAGTGGTATTAACCTTACCTAGTGTTATTAACCCATCTCATCCCTTTCTGATCCTGATCCTGAATGGAGTCATGGTCACCTTCCAGTATGGACAGATTTTGAACCCTTGGAAACAACAGATTCTAATTGTCTCCTTTTCCCCTCTTCCCCAGACTTCTCTTACATGTGACAAACTTTTACCAGGAGAGGGAATATTTCAGCCCAGATCATGTCACGGTTATTGTGAGCACTTATCCAGAACTGTCCAGCCTTAGCTTGGGCAGGTTTAAACTCAGGAGCCACCACTCAGACCAGCAAACCCTTCACCACCACCCCATGTCCTGCCAGGGCAGGTCAGCCTTGATCCTTGCCTATGCCTGGCAAAGGGCAGTTTGCTTCACTGGCTGAGCCCAAGCCCTTTCCTCATCCCTGTGGCAACTGGGACAGCAGCCATTATGTTCCACAAAGCCCTTTTTCTCCCATCCAAAGCTATTCCTAGATTCCTCCATGTCTGCATGTCTGTCTGTCTAGCACAGTCTGTCCCATGCCAGCCTGACCTGGTGACCAGCACCACAGCCTTTTGTTCAGTTCCAAAGGACATGTTGGCCAGTGAGACGAAAACAAAATCCTGGCAGTTGCACATCTGCCCTTCATCACAAGAACCAAGGAATTCTGCACAAGGACAGATGAGTCTGAAGCACCTGGCAGGCAGCTGAGCCGATGAGTCATTTGAGGAGCTGGGGCTAACAAGTGATATTTAATGTATCCCAGGATTCCTGTCTGCCTTCAAATTGCTCAGGGATGTTTGTTGAGGCTCTGGGGATATTGGAGCTTTACAGGCACACTTGAGACTCCTTAGAAGAGCAGTTTGACTCAGATACTTATCTCAGCACTTTCTGCTTCATAAATATCTCAGGCCTTAAAGTCTCCAGGCTGGGAGGCACTCAGATGGATGAGGACCTGGGGAATAGCTCAGTGTCTTGGAGAGAAACAAAAAGACCTTTCTGGCAGTGAATGATCTCCCTGTCTCCTTTCTAAACTGCTTCCAGAGGTACCGAAGACAGTTGTCACAGAACAATCGTGAGCTTTATTTCCTTGGGTAAACCAGATTAAAAAGGGAGAGAAATGAAAAAAGCCACAACAGGACCTTTGAAATTCTTTGTAAATTGGTGCTTGAGATGACCCTGTGAGTTGCCTTTTCAAAAACGGTGTTTTCTCTTCCACAGGAATCTATAGGAGCTCTGTAGTGTGGAGGAGATAAACAGGATGCACTCCCAAAGCAGCAGGGTTGAAATCCTCAGGCATGGGTTTGAAGTACACCTCCCTGTTGCTATTCATGGTGAATAAATTATTTGGTGGAACTCATTGCCTCAGGACTATGAGGAGGACAAAAATAAAAGCAGGCTTCTGTGCTTCATTTATTTATGGAAATTACTTACACCAAGTCTTGTCTAACCAAGAAAGGTTAACATTTTCTCTCTGGGTACCTGTTCACTGACTGAACCATTCCCTTGGATTTTGTTTTCCACTGTCTAAGTTGAACCTCCCAAGCTGCAAATTGTTGCTCTTGGTCACCATCTCACCATCTTCCACTGTTGAGAAGAGCTTGACTTTGTCGTCCTTGTACCTCAGCTGGAAGTAGCTGTAGGCTGCTATCAGTTCATGCCTTAGACCCCACTGTTGAAACAGCTTCTCCATAATTCCCACCCTACACAGCTCCCAGAGGCTGCTGTGCATTGAGTCCAGCCAGGCTTCACTCCTCAGGAAAGCAGAAGCTTCTTGGCAGAGCTGTTGTTGACTTGTGCCTCTGCTCCACAAACAATTTGTACCTGCAGTTCTGATTTATGTGAAGAGACAGGAACAGGGATTCCAGGACCTACATGCCTTTGCAGAAAATAGTGAGTAAAGCTCATCACCATGAATTGCTGGGATAATGCCTGCAGGGGAATCCTGGAGCAAAGCCTGCAGGGGGAGGATGCTGGCCAGCATCCATGGCCTCTGTTAAGCCATTCTCTGAGATGCAAGCTGAGGTCTCAGCGTGGCATTGAGATCCATCAGTGCTGCAGCTCTCAGGGGAAAACCACTCTTCAAGTTATCCCTAGGTTATCCTAATTATCCTTGTTCATTAGGCCTGTTTAATACAGATGAATCAGGGAAGAATGAAGTACACCAAGCTTTTTAATGTTTCTTTAATTAGTAACAGAACAAATATGTTTGGACTTTGATTATTTTACCCAGAGGATACTGGAATGATGTATCAGGTGGTTTGGTGTCCATTTTGCTCTGTTTTATTTCCATGTAAAAATATACATCTGGTACACAAGATTAAAAAAAATTGATTTTCACAACAAAATAAGTGCTTTGAGCACTAAAAATTCACTTGTGCACTTTAATGTTGGTCTAAACATTTACATTTTCTAGCCACATCCCCACCTACCCCAAAAGTGGGCAAACCCCAGACTATAAAGGTTACCTGTGTCAGACATAGAAAACTTTCCCAGAAAAAGAGCAGGAAACACAAACATAACAATTCTGTGGCTCAGACAAATTGATTTTCACTCCTCCAAAGCAATAAAAAAGGAAAAATAAAAATATTTTTGTCAAAATAAAAATGGCACAGGGAACACAACACTAATTATCAGGCACTGCAAGCAGAAGGGGGAGGAAATTTTGAGACATGATACCTTTCAGAGGAGTAATGGCACAGACCAGGTAGTAACAGTATGCTTGCAGATGGTCAGAAAGGTTTAAGAATCACAGAATAATACTGGGTTGGAAGGGGACCTCGAGAACAGAGTAGGGGAGATGTCTGTTATGAGTCCCTCTTCACCTGCTGTAAGGTTGGGTAATGGAAAACCAACAGTTTCTACAACCAGCATTTGCCCATCTTGAGCCAAGACAACGCATCAGGAAATGCTGACATGTTGAAAATGTTGTTTACTGGCAACAGTTTCTTCTCACCAGTTTTTGAGACTTTCTCAGGTAGACTGTGCTGATCACACTGAATAGTGACCTAGTTCACTTCCTCGGTCATGGGGCCACTTCCATTAGTCCAAGCAGTACTGGATGCATCTTAGAACATCATCAAGTCCCCTCTTCCAAATGGGAAAAATCCCTTGAAGGGAAAATGGTCCCTTTGGTAAAGCATGAATTAGTGTAGCCCTGATTCGTGCCTGTGATGTTTTGGTTTCTCTGAAACTCTTTCCCAGAGACTTCTCTGTCAACAAGAGACATGTTTTCCTAACTGTAACCTATGCTTACATTCCTTTCCCTAGGAGGGACTTCTTCTTGATGTCCCTCTGACTTGACCAATGTGATGGAAGAAGTTTGTCTTTCTTCCACCCATTGGGTTGCTCTTTGTAAAATAGCATAAAAGGGAAGAAATTCCCAGAAATAAACGGAGTCATTGTCAGCCTTCTGAGTCGGAGTCTGTGTCGTTGTGATCTCTAACAGTGTCAAATTAGGGCAGAAGGAGACATTCATAGCTCATGGTTAAAAACATCACATCAACAACTAACCATGTGAAGGCAGTGGGATGAAATGGCACCAGCTTTGCAGGGCTGATCTCAGGTGTTACCACAAACCCACTGCCTGTGGGAAAGGTAACAGGCACTACCTGGTAGCCAAGGTCACACCTGCTCACAGGACAGGAACTGCTAACAAAATATTTGGGGATCAATATAGCTGAGGACAAAATGAGAGGGAAGGTCACTGAAAATTTGATGTCAGACGTGGGACTGAGTCTTAGAAATCAGAGTGTGCAAAAATAAATCAGACTTGCCTCATTCTCCAGTAAGTCAGTGGCTTTCTAAAACAGGAACCATACAACAAAGATTGGAATCTATTAAAAGAAGAAAAATCTGTCCATAGATTCTTGGAAAACTTAGGATTCAGCCCTGACCTGAAGAGGCTCTTCTGCAGTGTTCTTAGGTCAGTGAGCTGGAATGCCCAGAGCAAGTCCTAGGGAAGAGGTGTCCCATCATAGAGTGTCTTGTCCCACCGGGCTCTGAGTGAGCCAGCTGAGTTCGTCTGCCAGAAAACTTCAGTGGCAAATTCGTTCTGTCATTTCTTTCTGCATTGAAGAGGGAGAGAAAAGAAACAGTTAGTGCAAAAGACAGGTTTGAGTAGCGTGATGTGTCAGGCAGTTTGGGAGGTGTCCAAAACCAACCCAGGGAAGCAACCGTGGGAGTCCTGGGGAGCCTTTTTCTATTTCCCATGACAGCCCTCCTGGGAACTCAGCTGCCTCAGCAGCTCCATCCTGGCACTCTCCCCAGTCTCTGTGGCACAAGGCTATTTTGGCTGTGCCCTAGCCTCGAGAGCAGTCCAAGGAAAGAGCTTTGGCTGAGTTGTTGAGAGATGAAGGTCCTGCTCCTGGCTCAGCTGCAGAGCAGCCAGACAAGGTGATGCCACTCTCAGAGCCTCTCTTTGCAGCCTTGGGAGATGGGACATGGAGCTGCTCCCAGTTCTTGCTCCAGGAGCTGACTGCAGCTCACCCAGAGGAGCTGTGGTTACAGCAAGGGATCCCACAGTCACACTGCAATGCAAATGAGTGCTAATAACAGGGGCCACAGGAAACCTTCAGCAAGACCAAGCTATGTTTAGGATGACAGATTGTTTTCTTTAGCCAGACTGGCATCATGTCAGCTACATTAGGAACGTGTCCAGCTTTCAGCTGGTAGAAGATGGTATTTATCCTTGACTTAAAAAGCTCAACTAGCATCTTGTAAATCCTGCAGTGAGAAAAGTGTGATTCTGGCTCATCTGGCTCATGGCTTGTGAATCTGTGTGCCCACAGGTCCCCTCATGCACCCCAGAGGCAGGTTTGCACATTAAAAGGTACTCCCAAAATAGATTGGAACTAGGACTGGTCCGTGGAGATGCAACTCTGAAAAAAGAAGAACTAGGAAAGGAGGATGACCCTGGAGTAACCCTATAAAAGGCCCTTTAGTTATATGACCAAGGGAGACAGAAGCAGCAAACTGATTTTCAGTGCTGAGAATTCTGTTTTTCAAATCCATCAGGGACAGTGACAAAGACAGGGTTTTCCTGTAGGAGTAACATGCAAAATCTCTTGAGTGCAGAATGTGGCCATCAAATGAAAAGTTGACTCTCTGCCACAAAATCTCATTGCTAACAGGAAATGTTTGCAAACATCTTGGAAGGAAAAGAAGAGGGTGAGAGGACTGTGCACATCCTCTTGCAACAGCACTGCACCCACCACAGTAGCACAACGCCAGGCACAGGAGCAGCCAAGAACAGGAGGGACTGCAGTGACCAGTGGGCTGATAAGTCACCAGTGAGCTCCTCAGCCCAGCCCCAAATGTCCAAGGCATTCCTCACATGCAGAAAATCCCCACAGCTCTGCCTGAGTGCATAACCAGCTGGAGCCCTGCCAGGGCTGCAGCCCAGCACCATGAGCTGCTCTCGTCAAGGAAGCAAGGGCACAGCTTCTCTCCAGCCCCATGTTCTTTATTTACTGAGAGAGGGAATCACTGCCTTTTGCTAGTTCTACCATACAAAGGATCTCATTCTCAGTTCCCAAGATTTGCTGCTAAGAAATCACATCCCACAGAAGCTCGACAAAAGGGAAGTTGAAGAAGCAAAGGGAGATTAAGCCAGAGGAAGGCTTAGAAGTCTGTCATGGGATTCATGGGGACTAACTGAATGCAAGGTTAGGACAGCTGTCTGGGCTGATGAGGCAGCCTGGTTGCAGGACACTCATACACACCTAAAGCAACTCACTGCCTGAGGGAAGGAGACCCTTCCTCCTCCCTGGTTCTTCCTCTCAACCCTGTGGTTGGGTCTGCTTGAGGCCTGGATGACAGGCAACGAGGCACAGATAGACCAGGGGCAAATGTGTCTCATTTCCTTGTAGTTTGACAGTGGTTGCATCACAGAGAAAGAATCTGTTCACCTGAGATTTATGCAGACCCATCAATCATCTCGTGTTGCATGTGAGTCACTGGCATTGAAAGCCTATTTAGCAAAGTCAGCCTCTGCTTTGGCTCCCAGTTGTTAATTATTCACATTAGCAAGGAGCAGTCCAAGGGGATGACACTATTATGGACTGTACAGCCATGCTGAAGAGGTTTGTCATGAGGAACACTGACAGAGGACAGATCGATGCTGAGCTGCCATTTTCTGGAGCTGAGGGCCATTGTGATAAAATGTGTTACAATTGAATTCTACAAAACAATTAAAGTCGATACTGTTGTCATTCAAGTCTCCCCTGATTAGATCATCATCTCTCCATCCTCCTAAATCATGATTAGAGCAGACAGGCAGAAAACTGACTGAGACAAGTGAAAGCAGAGGAGTAAAGTGCTTAGCACTTAGGGCCAGGGGCATCTCCCCTACCTCCAGATCCTAAGCAAGCAGCTGGGACTCTTCTCAGCTCTTTCTCTGATTATATCCTCTTGGTCTTTCCTGACTCTCTGCTGCTGGATATGGCCTTTTCTGCAACCCAGCCCTTATCACAGCATGCAGGCTACTGGATTTCCTATTAATTCTTTCCCCACTGCAGTATGTTCTTCCTAGGTCAGACTATACTCAACCTTGTCCATGACAAATTTGCTTCTCTTACAAAACCAACTATGTGCATTTTCTAGTTTATGAGCCCTGGGCTCTGGCCTCTGCTTCCCACAAATCCTGCTGTTGTCAAGGATTCTCACCTTCTGCCTGGCTAATTGCTTCCCAAGGGAGGCCTTAGGGAAATCCAGTGAGGTCTCTCCAGCATGGCCTTGACAGTTGTTGTCTGAAGCTGTGTGTTCTAGGGGCTTGCCTTCCCTGCAGCCTCAGTGTAATTCACACTAGGATCTCAAGCAGGGAATGCTAAAAGAAAAACTGTGGAGAAGAGACTTTGGCTCAAATCTGATTCCTGAAAGCCATGTGGGCACAACTGGCTGGAAACACCTTGATGTGCAAATTGCATTAGAGCTACCAAGTCACTATGGGGACACCACTCTGTGGTGGCCCTAAGGGTACTGAAGTTAAATTCACAGATGTGACAACAGAGGCAAAGATTAAGAAAGGATCAATGGTTTCCTTGGTGCTGCTGGGAATTTCCCTCTCAGAGCACTAAAGCTGATAGTGCCAGGACAGAAAACATGACTGTGTGTCTGAGATAGGGTGGCCAAAAGAGTCCAGAGAGGGTCAGCACTGCTCAAAGTCCAGCCCCAACCCGAACCTACCAGCGCTGTGTCCAGCCCACACCACTCACCCTCCACCTCCCCATCCCAGGGCCATCCTTACCAAAGGCTCCAGCTCCCGGTGGTCAATGAGGCTGAACTCCCTGATGAAGTAGTAAAAGTGCTTGTAGCAGGTGTTGACGTGAGCCTCAGCACCCATGTTGATGATGCTGTCAAAGTGGTGGATGTAGACATGGACAAAGACACGGAAGAGGCGGGTGAGGATCTTGGTGCAAACTTGCTGGAACTGCTTGGGGAAGGGAACACCTGCAAAGCAGAAGCAAATTGGAAGCCATTTGAATGTTTCCACTAAAAAAAAAAAATCAAAACAGTTAGCATTTAAATGTCTCTGTCATGCTTGACAGGCAGTCACAGATGACAAGGAAGGACATCCTTGGCTAATGCCAAGAGTGACACTGGGGCACTGTGACACTGAGCTCTTCCAATGTATTCCCTCATTACCCAACTAGCAATTTCACACAGTCATGGGCTCAGGACTTGGAGAGTTGCCTTAGGAGGGAAAATTCCTCATACGTTTAAGGAGGCCACAACTCTTCACATCTGGCTCAATCCAGAGCAATCTGGCAGAAGATTCTTCTGTCTTCTGCCTGCCTTTTATCTACAAGCCTGTGCATGCAGAACCTAAGTCAAATTGTATTTACCCAGGTCCATGAACAAAGCCAAACTATCTCCCACCAGAAAAGATACCTTCCTCTGAACCCAAAAGCATGGCTCATACTGTTTTCCTTCCTCCTCACACCCTCAGACATCACTTCTGATGCATCAACAGAAATGGGTAGGGTTTCTACCTTCTTCCTGATCCTTACTTCAATAAAATGTATCATTGTATCAGGAAAAAAACTGCCCACCTTAATGATGTTTGGGTTGTAATTTCATTGTGCCTGTATAATCCTGAGATATCCTCATAGGATGGGACCCACCACACCTGGCTCTATACTTTCAGCTTTGTCCCAAGGACACAGTGTGGGATATTTCCATCCTTTTCAAAATACACTGCTATCACAGTGAAAATCTCAGGGTGTGATACCATCAGTGCCAGCAACCTTGGGGTAAATCTCTAAAGGAAACATGGCTTTGAAACACTAAACTTTTTGGGGCTGTTTTTTTTTTTTCTTTTCTTTTCTTGTGAGGAGGAGAATGAAACAACTGGTATTTGTTTTCCTGAAGCTTCCTCCTCTCCCCAGAGCAATTCAATGCAAATACACAAAGAACAAAATAAAAACCTCCCTTCCCACGGTTGTACCAGCCTCCTCCTCCCTTAGCTTCTTATTAATGCAGCACATAACCTCTTGAAAATCCTTCCAAACAAACTCTGCTCAACCATGGCCAGCTCACACATTTTGTGCACAGGGAAAGCATCAGCAAATCTCTTAGCTAAAAAATTAAAAATGGTAATTTTATCTTTGAATCTTTCTCACCAGCCTTGCTAGGCAATTAAAGCTGATTTTTTTTTTTCCCAAAGGCTCCTGGCAGTTTTGTTTCCCAGCAGCAGTGCCGAGCCCCTCTCCTCCGTGGGTGGCAAACGCAAAGGTTCCGTCATTCCAACATCACGTGTGGACCCTGTTTTCAATCACCAGGGTTGGGCAGGTGTTAGGTTTGGAACTCATAAAAGAAAATTATTTTTGGTCTAAAGCAGAGTCACCCTGAGCACTGCCCAGTCTCCCTTCCCTGCATGCACAGTGTTGGAGCAGAGGGCAGGGCTGAAGCGTCTGCACTCGTGCCACATCTGGATGTCCTGGCCACCACTTGGAGGACACAGATCTTGGCTCAGCATCACACAGAGAGGTGGGTTTGAGACTGATTTGTGGCTACTGCTCTGCATAATCACCAGCACACTGCAGCCCCAGCAGGGGCCTCAGCATGACCTGTTTCACTGCCAGCTCTGACAGATCCCATTAGGACTTTTCAAGAAAGGTGTTCACATCTGGCAAAGTGCAATCGGGCTGTCCCTATGCCAACACTTAGAGATGTGACTGGAGATCTGCTTCTGCCCAGCACCCTTGGCTACAGAGCTCTCCTTGCCTGCTAGTCTGACACGGGCAGGGATCAGAGAGCTCTCCAGGTTCCCCTGCAGTCAGGAGGGACACGGCGCTTTATCAGTGGCTTCATTTGATCTTTCTGCACTGAGTGAGGATTTGCTGAGCAAATAAAAGCTGGAATCACCTAGCTGGGGATTCAGACATGCCATTAAGGTGGCCCCTGCAGACCAGCTTTGAAGAATTGGTTAAGAAACTATTTTTTTTTTTTAATAAAGCTCATCATGGCAAATAATTGCTGGTGAATGCACATTTCTGGGCAGTGGCTGGGGAATAGACACTGTTCTGGACAGACTGTCATGTCCCTGGGACCAGAGGCAGCTGGGATCTCAGCAAGTGCCCAGGAGCAGGCAGGAAGGCACTTGGCTGCCTTCAGTTTGTCATCCATCCCAGTCACCAACTGCCTCCCCAGTCGAAGCAGGCAGTGAGGGAGAAATCCGACCTGACCATCACCAGGAATTTATTGCCAAACTGCAAAGAGTGATAGTGAAGGAAAGCAGCAACCCTCAACCCAGTCCTGAGGTGAGAAGGAAATAAGCTCTGAGAGTGAACAGCAGATCAAACAGATCTCAGGCTCCCAGGGCCAGCAGCATCTATGGTGCAGATCCTGCTGTCAGATGGGCCACCTCCAGACGTGGCAGATGGTGACAAGTGGCTTTCCACAGCTTTTGTCCTGAGGTTAGCCAGGAATTGTCTTGTCTTATACATCTGTCACCAGCAAGTCCTCATGGACATGCTGGCAGCTGAGAGACTTAGAGAAGAGACACCTCCAGCTACATTCTGAGTTCTCCAAAAGCAGCTTTTGCATCAGGGAACAGAGATTTAGCTTAAATCACAGAATCAAAGAATAGTTTCAATTACAAAGACTCTTTAAAGGTTAGCTAATTAAAATCTCATGGTCATCAGCAACTATGGGAGTTGTTGGACTCTTAAACCGAATGACGTATGGAAAGATACCATCAGGCTGCAAGGACCTCCAAGCTCACTTCTGGACTACTCAACCACTGTGTTTCACATGAACCAGGAGCATCGGAAGCTCCCGGGAGCTGACGCCGAGCTGCCCTTCTTTGTGTCCATCACCAGGTGTCAGTGTGTGGCCGTCCCCTCCGGGCACGGCCAGGCTGTGGCGGTGCCTGCCCGTCACTAATGGATTTCTACAGGTCCCGTGTCAGGACGCACCCCTCACTATGGCCCTCTTTGATCACTCCCACCTTTGATGACTCTTTCTTCCTGCAATACCCCTCTCGTTTCCACACCTGCCGGGAGGCACAGCAGGGTCCTGCTTCCTTTCCTATGTCTGCCCCCTGTGCCAGGGTCCTGCTTCCTTTCCTGTGTCTGCCCCCTGTGCCAGGACCCTCGATACAGGCTAGAGAAGCCTGACCAAACCCTGCATCTGGCCCAGGGCTTTGTGCCAGCTCATCAAAGCCCTTCCCCTCGGGCAGGAAGCAGGGCGGATATCCCATCTGCAGATTGCCTCTGCCAGCAGTGCTGCCTCGCTGCTGAGCTCCAGTGCCTTGGAGAGAAACCCACAGCAGCCCCAGCAGGCCCTGGCCATGCTGGTGGGGAGCTGGAGAAACACCCCGTCCCCTTGCCCAGAGCTCTGGAAAGAAAAGGGCTCTGCAGTAGAGGCTGCATCTGAGCGCAGCAGAAGGATCCGGCATAAACCCGGCTTGCCCTGGGTCAGCGCTGCTGGCGCAGCGGATGTCCAGCAGACAACACATGTGACATCCTCCCCAGCACGTGAGGGGACACAGCCAGGGCAGGCTGTGCCTCCTCCCTGCACACACTGCAGCCAGCACGTCCCAGCCAGGGGAAAGCCATGGGACAGGATCTCTGGCCACAGGTGCCTCTCCTGCCCTTGCGGGTGTTCAGCTTCGCCCTGAGCGGCCAAGCTCGCTGCCACTGCCACCAGAGCTGCTCTGGCTGCTGGGAGGGGTCACTGCAGAGCAAGAGCAGAGCCACGGGGCAGCTGCTCCCCTCAGGGCTCCCACCTCCCTGCCAGGCTGGGCCAGGCAGATCAGCTCACAACCAGCACAGAGAGACCCCATCAGTGGCCAGTGGCATTTGGGAGTGGGGCAGCGGTGGCCCTTGCTTAGGGGAAATGGGAATACAGCTGGGGAGCAGGACAATCCATCAATTGCCCACAAGGGGACTTGTTTCATCTCAAAGGTGGCACATCATGGTACAAACCAGGGATGGCAGCAGATGGATGAGACAGAGAGGTGCGCCTGGTGGGACAGGCCCTGCGTGGCTGAGATGTCCTCTCAGCAGAAATACAGCAGGCCAGGGGAAAGTCAGGAAGCACCTCCAGGTTTGACAAACCACCCCAACAGGGTGATGCTGCTTGGGTTTGCTTCACCCTCCCCAGCCCTGCACACCTGCAGGGACCAAAAAACACCATCCTGGTTCATCCCACTGATGGTGGTCTAACTGCCCCAGGGGGACAGCAGAACATCACAAAACTCACCTGGGCTGATTTAAAAGCATTGAAATCACCTTTACATTTAATTCCCTGGTGCTCACCATCCAGCAACCTTGGAGAAAGCAGCAGCAAGCCCACAGTCTGGCAGGCGGCAGCCACCCTCTGATTCTTCTTGCATGATGTTTAGTTTAGATATTAGGAAGAATTTCTGCTCTGAGCCAAGGCAAAAGCTGTTAAGTACAGCAGGTACAATTTCACTCCAAGCAGAGTGACTCACAGCCCTGAAAAGAATTGGCACCTTTACTTTGTCTTGGATGTTTTTGCTTGAAAATCCCAAGATGTGATTTAAAGCTCCAAGGAATCTGTTTTCCTCACTCTGTGCTGATTGTTTCAAAACATAAGGAAGCCATGTGTAAAAGGAAATGAAAATGAGAGGTAACAAAGTGCCTGTGCTTAGGGTAAGGGGCTGCCAAAGGGTCCTGGATCTCTCCTGCCATCTCCTATCCCCAACACTTGTGCATCAGCCAATTTAATTTTTTCATGATGAATCAGTACTGGGAAGCTATTTTGCTTCTTGGCAATTGTATTTTTTTTTTCCTCTGCAAATGCAGTAATTCAGTGAACTTCGTGATGAATTGTTGTTGTTATTTCTCAATTTCATTTTGGCCACCGTGGTGTTCAGTGATTCATTTTTTTCTAAAAATAAGTCTTTAAAGCCCTGTTTAAAACTAATGGCATGATGGCAGCTGCAAGCTGGTGTGGTATTAATTTTGCAAGAAAGAAAGCAGAGGGGAAAAAAAAAAGATGTAAAAAAGAGCCAGCTGAGAGAACACCAGTAATTAGCTGAATTCTGAACATTTTTCTCCTGTTGTTATGGCAAGAAAGTATCGGATAATTTCGCACCAGGTTTTCTCTGGTTTTTATAACTGCTTTGGGACTATGCTTGAATGACAGGCTGGAGTTTTGACAAAGCTTTCCAAGAACTGTTACAAAACCTCCCGGGGCCGGTGCTCTGTCCAGCCGCAGGCAGAGCTGGCAGAGAGCGCGAGGTGTTTCCGGGGCTGGGGCTGCTCCAAACCTCCAAACCCTGCCTCTGCACTCATTTGGCAACGAGGAGGTTTCAGCAGCCACCATGGTGCTGATGGAGGACACCTGGCCTTGTGCAACCAGCAGCCTGACCAGTGCAGACACAGCCATGGAGCCTGGAAACCCCATCCAGCCATCCCTCCTCCTCAGCACGGCACTGCCCAGCAGCAGCTCCCTGAGAGCAGGCACTGCAGGGCAGAACAATTACTGGGAGGAGAGGATATTTTCCAGGTGATAATTTGTTCATGTGGCCACTCACTGGATAAATCTACTGATATAGTTTAACCAGCTGGTGAAAGTACACCTGCAGAATCATTTATTCTTCCCCCTGCATGGGAAAAATGACTACTCTCCATTTAAATGTATTTTTCAGGACAGCTAGATTGGTTGGAAGAATGGAAACAAAGCACTAGCACACACCAGTGATATGGGTTGTCTGGGAAGGCTGCTGCCTCTGTAGATTTATAGCCATCAGGCTGGCATAGCTCACACCATGCAGGGATTTGTCTCATCTTAACTGGCTGACAAACAGGTTCCCACTCCAGAGAAAGGATTAGACAGTGGGGTGGAGCCCTGCAGGTAGATTTCCCTGGGCATGGGGAAGACACAGTATCTCCCCCAGCCCTTGCTGTGGTATGCAGGAGGCTTGGCAGCCCCCCCCAGACCTGCTAATGATCTCCACCATAGGGATTTTCTGCTGGTGCCATCTGAGGGCTGCAGTCCTGCTGGTTAACTCTGCCAGGTCACAAATGGTGTCAGGCTCCCTTCCTGCCCTGTCAGATGCCAGCTCTGCCTCTGGCCTCACTGCAGAGCTGGCAAGAGCTCTGCATCACGCAGCTTGGCTAAACCAAAGGTGTTTGTCACTCTGCTCCCCTCCCACCTCTGACATGTGGTGAAGGAGCAGATGCTTTAATGTGCAAACCAGCCCAGCTCTGCTCTGGTCACTGAAGCTGTGACCATTTACCCCAGCCAAGGTCTCTCCTGTGATGCCTAAGGACCCTGTGAGCCCACAGGTCAGTGAACCATCTCTGTTCATTTCTAGCTGAGCCTCTCACCCCGGGGTGAAAGATCTCCCCCTTCTGACCCACGAGATACCTCTCAACTATCAGGAGCCTACCAGCAAGCCCTGCTGAATCACGTGCTGCTTCAGGCTGTGTAGCTTTTGGGTGGAGGAGGATGCTGAGGTTAGCAATGTTTGTGAGTTTGGGGAACACTTGCTGTATCTAAGAAAAACAAATTCAAGAAAAAGTCTGTTTTGTCTGCAGTCAGGTGGCCTTAGCCAGGGAAATCTTTGTGCTGGGGCAGCTTTACTGCACCTGGCAAAAAGGGACCAGGAGGAAAAGCTGAGATGCACAAATCTCATTAAACACCAGCTGAGATAGTGGGCAGCTGTGCCCAGGGACCTCTCCAGCACAAGCAGGAGTGAAACAAATCTTCATGCTAAATCCCACCTCTGCTGCAAACATCCAAGAGTCTCACCACAACTCCAAAGCATAACATTTGTAATTTCCCCTCATCACCTCATCAAGCTCCTTTCCCCTCCTTAAAACAGTTCACATCTCCTCTGTGTCCTCTCAGTGCCTTATTGCCCTTGTCCTGGGTCTTTTCCCAAGGGCTTGCTCTTTAGGAGAGAGATTAAGCACCTCTGTTTGGTCACCCTGGCCACTGTCCCTGAGCCCCACATCCTGGCCAGCCTCCTCTGTCATCCAGTGCACTTCCCTTCAGCCAAACACTCCATCTTCTGAAATGCCAGAGCTGCCAAGCAATTACCCAGTGAACAAGGCAGGCCAGTGAAAGGCAGATAATTGGGGACACACTGATGACAAAGTGCCATCAGCTCCCTCCTCCCCCTGCCTCCCCCAACAGCCTTTCATGTGTTTCAGGGTGCAACCTCAGCCTGAGTTCCCTTTCACTTGTGTGAGGCCGAAACCACCGAGATGTGTTGACACAGAGCCTGAAGTCATTCAGGGGACACAAGGGTCCCCACAACAAAAGGGCTTGGAAAAGGGACCCCAGGAACAGCCTTGGAAGAGAAAAAAGTGCATTTGACTCATGTTCATCCACAGTCATCCTGAATCTCACCCAGAACTGCACCCAAACTGAAACAAAAGGAGAAGTGGAAACCAGAGGCAGCCATCCCTGCCCACATCAGGATGTGCTACAACTCAGAGGGAGAAGTCCCAGAAATGAGGTGAAAGCCACCAGGACCATGACTGTATTAGGCTTTTGCACCTCAGAGGGAGAGATGTGGGAGAGCAGAGGGTGCTGCAATGTCCCTCCCATGGCTGCCTGCTTTTTGAGGTGTTAATACTCCCTGTACACCTTTACTCCTCAGAGTAGTGTCAAGCAGCATCATGTCCCAAATCCCACCTGAAAGGCAAGGAATTGGATCAAGACACTCCTTTCTGGCTGGAGGGAAAACAGAGTAAATCCACATCCGTGCCTCTGCTTTTAATGGCATGCAGATCTTCTCCTTGGGGACAAGCCACCTCAGGAAGAGGAACATGTACCCTGCTCCCTGTGGTTGCTGTCTCACCCCTCAGCAGCAGCAAGTCTGTGCAGCCAGAATGAACAGGGACTTTGCTGTCCCCAGCAGGGCTGGGACTGCTGGCCCAGAGTATCCTGCACAGACACTGTCAGCCAGCCACCCTTCCAGCCCTGTCCATCCACTGGAGTGCATGGACACCACAAGGGCAGGACGCCTCCACAGCACACTGAGTGCCCTGGGGACAAAGCCAGAGCAGCCAGATCAGATCAGGAGTCTGGGGGAGTCACCACATCCCAAAGCCAAAACGGTTTGGCACAACCAGGCTGCAGGCACTGCCTCTCCTCTTGCTTACAGAGAGCCATGACCCCTCTCAGACTGCAAGGGCCAGGGATTTTCCTTAAAAAGACACACAACTACATGTACAGCACAGCCAAATGGGGCTACAGCAGTGAGTAATGCCAATAATCCCACACAGACCATTTTCTTCAATGCTTCCCAGCATATTAATGAAAATCTTAATCATAAGCTGCATCTGCTTACATACAGCTCTGTCTGCTTGGCAAACAGAAAAAGGTCAAGCAGACTTGCAAAGCTGTGCCTTTCCCCCCACAAACTCCCTAAATCTTTTTTTACATTCAAGTAGTTTCATGTTCCATCTGAAAAACAACCTCTCCAAGGCATGACCTGAGACTCTGGAAGCCCCATTAGCTCCAAGCCTTGAACTCATCTCCCCAGATGACAAAAAGTAGCTAAGCAGCAGCTAATATCAGCCTTGGCAGCTGCAGAGCATTGCAGGTCAGCAGCAGAGGGGTTAGTTTGAAAGCTGTGTTGCCTTTGGCAGCTGCTGCAAGCTCCTAAGGCCAAGCTTTTTGAAGAGGTGTATTATACACCCTGAGCCTTGGCAGGGGCAAGGCCACATCCTGGGGACAGACATCTGCTCAAGCAGTGCCTCACCTACATGGCAAGATGTGAGGTAGAATCAGGGCTGAGATGGAAAGGGGCTGAGGAAGGAAGCAGCAAGGGTTGGATCTTGGGACCATGAACCTGAACGTGGAAAACCAGAAAGAAATTGAGCTGATTAGTTGTGAGAAAAGCAGGGATGTGATGACCACCTCTAACCAGCCCAGCAGCTCAACCTCTTGAGGAAAGCTAATTGTTGCCCTGTTCTTCTAAAGCTCTTCTAAGCCTTCTGATGTTTACATTTTTTGTAATGGAGTTTCTCACACTCTTTTCATGTAAATGATGATTGTTTTGCATTTCTTTCTGGAGGAGAAGAGAATTGATGGACTGTTGGTTTGACCACTGTGGTTGGAGAGGGCAATTCCGTCCTCCAATCCATGGTCACTGTTGGAATTCTATGATGTTGAGGTCTGTAAATAAACTCCCTCTTTCTTGCCTTGGACATCTCAGCGTGTGAGTGTCATTCATTTGTGTCATATTGCGACAGCTAATGACCTACCAGCCTTCATTTCTCTCAAACACAGAATAAGTTCAAGCCCAGAGAAGGAGAACATTGTGTTCCACATCCCCTAGTATCAGGATGAGAAATCCCAAATTCAGTTTGGAGCAAAAGGGTGTGGGACAGACACTGAGAAACACCCGGAACAGGAAATGCCACAGTACTTCGAATCACAAAGTTCATCAATACCAACCCTGAGGTGCACCAGCAGCTTGGGAACCTGCACCAGTGACACCTCCAGCTTTCCTGCAGGGAACCAGAGCACACTCACCTATCCTGGTGGGGAAGACATCCTCGTTGTTAATGAGCATCTCGATCCAGTCCATCAGCATGCACATGTACTGTGGGGCCGACAGCTTGGTCGGCTTCTTGTACTTGCTGTCGTCCTGCCACCTGTACTCGTACTTGAGCCCCCCGGACATGATGGGGCAGCTCCTCTCCGTGCAGAACTCCGACATGGTGCCGTAGATGAGGTTGATGCGGTTGAAGAAGTCCACCACGTGCACGGCGATCCAGTCGTTGATGCTCTCCCCAGGAGGCAGCTGCACCACGGCCTTCAGGTCCAGCCCGGACTTGAGGGAGGCCTGGGCTTTCTTGTACAGCTCGAAGCGCTGCGTGCCCGGCTCAAACTTCTTCCGGGGACGGAACGTTTTGTCTTTGTTGAAGACCTGCTTGAGACACAGGGCCATCGCGGGCAGGGCCAGCCAGGGTGAGGGCAGAGGCTCAGAGCAGCATGAAACCCAGGGCTGGGGTCTTCAGGGGTGGAGGTTTCTGGGAGGAGAGAGGCACATTTCAGTCACACATGAAGACAGCTGCATGTGTGGACACACTTGCAGGGGTTGGCGCCAGAATGCTGTCTGACCCCGCTGCTCTGACAGCGCGTGGGGACACCGGTTTGGAGTGAGCTTCTGGCCCCTTCACACCCACCAGGGTGACCTGGAGCAGCTGCTGCCACCTCACACAGCAACTCCTGGCACTGGAGAGGGTAATCCCTGCCACATGTGCCCCATGCAAGGCTTGATGGCAGACAGAGCCCTTCCTCCCTCCTGAGCACCCCAGGAGCTCACCAGGCTCCAGCCAACCTCTTCCCTCCAGGCTTTTACCAACAAGTGCTGCAATAAAGTGAGAGCTACAATTTCAGCAGAGTTCACCAGCTCAGGCAGTCCCACCCTGGTGGCCTTTTCCTCTCTTGACAAAAGGGAAGCATCTTTTTCCCAGGAGCTTGTCAGTACAAATAACCCCTGACCCCGCAGCGGCGGCTGGCAAGAGAGGCCCTGGGGACCAGGCTGCGACCGCAGCTGGCTGCTGGTTCACACAGCCCCAGCGCCAGGATCAATGGGAAAAAAGGGGGAATATTTCTGTTGTTCTGCCTGGTGTGTTTGTCCAAAAACACAAAACCCACATCCGAAGAAGGGAAACGCAGCCCAGCACAGCAGAACAACGCTGCCAGGATGCCGCCGGCTCTCCCGGCGTGCACACAATGCACACACGGCAGCCTTGGGGGGTGGAGCTGATGCTCCGGGTGACTCCAGGGCTCAGCAAAGTGCTGAGCTCACACCTTCCTGCCCAAGATTAGCAGCACAGATGAGGGCTGTATTTTCCTTTTCCTCCCTGAAATCCACTGGAAATCCCATCCGCCCAAGGCTGTCCTGGACAGGCTGAAATTGTGCTTTTTGTTACTTGCATCAATCACCAGCAGTGTTAATGTGAGACCAAGGCCTCCTGATGCTTAATGCCTTGCTGAGGCTTAGGGAAGAGAAAGTCCTCCAACAGCCTCCCCCTGATGAGAAGAGATGGAGAAGCAGTTAAGAAAAAGGAAGGAAAATATTTATGGAAAAGGGAAGTGACTGACCCAAAGTCACAAGCAGGAGGGAATGGTGCAAACCTTGGATGAACATTCATCACTAAAAAGACAACTTTAGCCAAAAGCTGGCTATTTAAATTCTGTTTTCTGAACTCAGTCCTGAGCCCAAGGCAGGTCCTATTTTGTGATAAGCTAAACATCTCTCAAGTGAAACCTTCTGCTCCCCTGGAGGCTCACCCCTGGGAGGCAGCAGGACCTAGTGATCATCCCAATGCCTGCAGGATCTGCCTGGCAGGGATTTCTGCACTGCAGCCAGCAGGTGTATAACCCTGTCAGGGATGCACACCCTGGTGTGGGTGGGAAACCCAGCACAGATGCCATTAGTGCACAACCACAGCCTTTCCCACAGGCTGGAGCCAGAGCTTTGCCACCCTTACACAGCTCACAGCACAGTGGTACCAAACCCCACCACGCTCTGCTGTACCCAGGTAAAAAACCCTGTGTGTTTTTAGGTGCTTTCTGCCCCACAGAGGGGGTCACAGCCATCACACAACGTTATGCAGCATGACTTCAGCACCAGGGTATCTGCAGACCTTCCCCATCTTTTGTGTCTGGGTGGGATTTTAATGGCCACATCCCTGCCATCCTCATTTATTGCCTCAGGGCAATGACTGGGGGATGCTTCTTGGATGCTTTTTCTTCCCCTGCTCCAAGCAGCTGTGGCAAAGAGCTTGTTTCCCACTCCAGAAAAAGAGCACAATCTCTCCAAAATGCCAGCTGATGATGTCATAACTCCTATCTGTCCCTTGGGAATGGCCTGTGCTACAGCAGTCCTCATGGAACCCACGGGAGGGGACTCTGGACACAGTGAGGCCCTAAAGAAAAGCCCTTATCCAGGGCTTCCTGGATTCCACATATTCAAGCACATCCTGTTGATAACACTTCTAAAAAAAACCTTCTGGGGAGTTTGCTGACACTTAATGCTTTCAAAAATATGTATGCATACATATATATATATATATTTATATATCACCACTGCAAGAGGGACCCTAACTTAGTAATGTAGGAAGTGCAGGGATATTCTCAGGATGAGGCACTCAGCAGGCTTTGCCCATAGTGCAAAGTAGAAGTGATGGGCCTGAGCAGTGCCTGGCCCTGCAGCCAGGTTTCCCTGGAATTTCAGCAAGGGAAGCCACACCAACAGATATTTCTCTGTGTCACCATTTCTGCTGGCCTTGGCTGCATCTGCTGTGCTTCAGGAGCTGTTGCTGTTTGCAGACTCTTCCATGCAGAGGCTGGGTTGCCCCGTGGTGATGAGCAGCCACCCTGGCAGGTGACAGCCCATCACACATGTCACTTGCAGGGGCTGACAGCGGTGAAATCAGTTCTCTCTTTGTGCCTCACACTGCAAATCCTCCGCAAACATTGAGCCACTGACTGGGAAATAAACATCTCAGCTGCTGAAGGCAGACCTGTAATTCATCTACAGCTGCATCCCTGCACCATCCACAGGGGGATCTCCGTGTTACCCTGCAAGCTGCTCTCACTCATCAGGCAGGTGGGAATGTGCTTTGTGGTTCAGCAACACCTGAATAAAACACCAGTCCAAAAAAAAAAAAAAAGAGCAATAAAACTGCTAAACATCTGCCAGGTGTTTTCCTCCATGCATCTGTTTGAGTGGGAATGGAGAGTAAAACCCATTGCTGCCCAAGTGCTTGGAGCTGACCTGCCCCTGAGCCTGCAGGACACCAGCAGGCACCACAGGCTCTCTGCTCCCCAGGCAGCAGTTTTTTCTTTTCAAGATCCTCGTCATCACCACCACCAAATCATCAAGTCATTAAAAGACCTTGTTAATCTTTACTGGAGAAAAGTGTTCTCCAGAAATTACATTTAACACCAAGCCAAAAATACATCCTGGGATTTATGGCCTGAAGAAGCAGAGAGGCACTGAGCCAAAGAACACATTTGTTCTCTACCTCGCTTCAGAGCTTTCACTGCCCAGAGAGATCGATGTAGAGGGAAATATGGGAGCATTGGTGGCCAGGACCAGGACATGAGATCCCAGCTCTGGCCCTTGCAGATTGAGATGGGATGCACCAGCTTGGAGTAAACAGGCTTTGCAAAGTCACCAATGCCTCAGATTCCCCTCAGGCAGAGACTTGGCACCCATCCGTTTTCTGGGAAGAAAAGCAAAATCCTTTGTGAATGGACCTGGACCCATCCTGAGTCTAACTGCTGGAAAAGGGCCCTCAGCCAATGCAAAATCAGATTTTCCCAGTTTCCACCTTTATGCATCCGACCCAACCGGTGCTCTTCCATCATTGACCAAGTATTTGGGGCAGATCCATGTAAAGAAACGGAAAATGGGAGATCTTCCAAGGTTTATGGTGCAAAGTTCAGCTGAGTCTGATGTTCAGGGCTGTCGTGTTCCTAGAAATCATGCTGTGGTCCACTGGGGCTTGGGGTGGGGCAGGAGACCTATCCAAGTCCTAATCACTGCTCACACTGCCTGTTTTGGGAAATCCTAAGGGTGCAGTGCTGTCCAACAAGCTTAGACAGCAACTTCCTACAACATGACCGTACAGGTCCCGCCCCAGCCGGCACGGGCAGCGCCGTGCCAGCAGCCTGCAGCTCTCTGCCTTCAGTTCCCACATGCAAAATCAAAGCTTTTCCAAGAGGAACCCTGGCAAAGGCTGCAAACCCTCTGCCCCATGCCGCAGTTCCCACCACAGGGTGGTGCTGGCACTCTGGGGGGGTCACAAATCCCTTTCTGAAGCATCTGCAAACCCCCAAATCAAACCTCATCCTATGCTTGGGAGTGGACAAGGTGAAGCAGGTGGAGCTGGAGACTTGCCCAGCTGTCACCCTGTGTCCTTGCAGAGGATGGTTGGAAGAGGATGAGCAAAGCTTCTAGGAGGAAAGAGAC
Organism: Phylloscopus trochilus trochilus; assembly: GCA_016584745.2. Classification (NCBI taxonomy): domain Eukaryota; kingdom Metazoa; phylum Chordata; class Aves; order Passeriformes; family Phylloscopidae; genus Phylloscopus; species Phylloscopus trochilus. The sequence continues at coordinate 8,830,620 of WQNJ02000093.1, read as the reverse complement.
TGACATTACCCACGGGACATCCATGCCGTGGCGTCCTTAGCGCTCACCATGCTCCCAAAAAAACCCACCCACACTCCCAAAATAGCCTTGGCTTTGAGGAGCTTGGCTACAAACCCAGCTGAGTGGCCACAAATTCCTCCCTGCCCATGAAGGCTGCTGGGCTTCAGTCCTGCCCCTCTTTTTGCTGCTGGCTTCAGTCCTGCTGCTGGTTTTAAAAGCAGCAGCAGAAGCAAAACTCAGTGGGGTTTAGCAAGAACCAAACAAGCACAGGGTTAAGCTGTGCAAGGACAAGACAGAACCGCAGCTGGGGAGGTAGCAGGCACAGACATGTGAAAAACTGATGTCCTAGATTGCTGGCAAGTCCAGAGACAAAAGGAAATTAACTGGATCAGAGGGATGCAAGTTCAGGGTCAGACTTAGCTGCTAATTTCAGGTTTGAGGGTTGGTTTTGTTTTTTATCTAAACTATCTTTCTTTCTTTCTTTCTGTCTTTCTTTCTTTCTTTCCTCCTTATCATTTGAAAACCACAGAGGAACACAACAAGGTGAAGGCTTTGTTGAAAATTAAAAACAACTCTGAAAGGTCTGTTTAGAGACAACAAAACAAAAGGGCAGAGCAGGCAGAGCTGTGGGTGAGTGGCTTCCTCCTGCTGCAGGCGTGGGGGCAAGGTCACCAAAGAAAACCTCTGGTTTTGAGCCCAAATAAGCTTTAGTCAGAAACTCAGCAGGAAAGATCAGACAGATGCACTGCCAGGCTCCAGGATGATGGTCACAGTGCTGGTCCCTGGCTCCCTGCCTCAGTGTCCCCAATTTTAAAACTCATCTCCCTCCCCAGGCTCCCTTTATGTTAAGGGCTGCAACAGCAAAGGCTTCAGGGGGAAAAGTGCTTTGCAGGTGTCTCTGGGAAGCACTAACAACTGTGAAGGGTAAGGAGGGAGGAAAGCTCTGACAGCAGCACCTCCCATGGCTCCAGTGCCAAGTGCATCCCCCCTGGATCCATCCCAACACACACTGGCAGAAATATCTGCCTGGAAACCGCTGTGTTAGCAGCCCTCCAACCCTCGTGGGCCCTGCGACCACTGGGGAGCACCACAAGAGGCCCAGCACTGTGGGCAGCCTGCAGGGAGATCCCAGTTCCCACTGCTTTGGGAAGAGGCCAAGGAGGCAGAGCACAGACCTGTCCAGCTCCAGGCACCTTAGAGCAAAGGGTAGGTTAATTACCAGCAGCTCTGCACAGCCCCCTCAGGCTTCCCCAGGGGATCTTGCCTTTGGGGCACCCTGAATCTACTGCTTCTCTGCTTTAGGGGATTCCCCTCTCCCCACCACAGGCAGTGTAAAAGTCCCACCCAGTCCCATCCCAGATGGAGGAGAGGGACAGCATCAGCTCAGCCACCATGTGCCAGAGCCCTGAGACAGCCAGCCAGCCTCCAGATGGACAGTCTGCCCAGAAACCTGCTGGTCCCAGCTGGCTTTTCACTGCTGTAGGAAGCCTCACTGCCTGGCTGAGAGGTCAGCAGCCCTGTCCTGAGCTTCCCTTCAAGCCCCAAAGAAGTCCAGATGCAGTTTGGTCTTCAGCCTGTCCTAGAGCATCTCTGCGACCAAGGCTGCTTCTTGGGACTCGTGCCCCAAAGACTTCTCCCAAGCAACCCTGAACTGCAGACACTGCAGCCCTGACCCAGGGAGGGGCTCTGGGCAAATGGTGCCCATTCCAGGGATGGGAGCATATTCCCTCTTTTTACAAACCTTTCCAGCCTTGTAATCATCTAAGGAAGGGGGGCTGCAAAGGAGGGTGCTGGGGAGCAGAGTCCTGGGGCACTGGCCCCACTCCCTCCCTGCTTCCTGCTGGAGCCAAGCCCCAGCTGGGCTGTCCGTGAGAAACGGGGTTATTGGCTGCTGGTCCCAAATATAACCTAAACGATAGAAAATTCCAGGAAATGAGCCAAGACAAAATGCCGGGAGGGGGATCAAGGCCCAGCACATGGGCTGGGGGAGCTTCAGAGAAGCCCTGTGCTCTCAGCAGCATCCCCCTGCTGCCAAACCCTCCTTGTGCAAACTCCCCTGGTGCTGCAGAGACCCATGAGAGCATCCACGAGCACAAATCCCTGGAGCAGAGCAGGACTCAGAGCCCCAGACTCCAGCTGGGGACAGCTGCCAGGGGAAGCTCTGCTGGTGCTTCCCCCAACTCACATGGTGCTTGGAAATCCCCAGCTCGTGAGAAACGGACCTGGATGGCTTCCAGGAACGAGACTGTTTACACCCGCCCTACAGACGTCCCCTGCTGTCCCCCTGCTCTGTCCTGCCCTCTGCCCTGCCTCCCTGCCACACCACCAGCAGAGCAGCAGCTCTCTGGCCCACAGGCACCAAAAAAGTTTTTCCTGGGTCACACAAGACATCTCCAAGCAGAAAAGCAAAGCAGCGGGTTAGAGGCAGCGTGTTCCACTCATTTCAGGCAATACCCAGTGGGGCTGGGGACTTTTTGGGGGTACCTCATTCCTGGGAGCTGAGATCTCACTGCCGCTACCAGTAACTTGCTGCGTGCCCTGTGAAGTGTCCAGTGGCCTCAGTGACGTCCAACAGCTCTGGTTCAGTCCCAAGGGTGATTACTCTGCTGTCAGAGCCGTGATTCCAAACACCGGGAGCTCCAGGCCTGCGAGCTCAAGGAGGAAGACGAGAGGAGATAAGCCAGCTGCAGATAACCCGTCTCCACCGCTTGCTCTCACCCAGTTCCCCCGCCCACAACTTTTCTCCCTCCCTCCGACACCGGCAAAGCCGCTGCCGGGGCTGTCCCGTTAGGGAAACGCGTCTGCTGCCGTCCCCTGCCTGTCCCCTGCCCCTGCCTGTCCCCCTGCCTGTCCCTTTTCCCCTGCCTGTCCCCCTTTCCCCTGCCTGTCCCTTTTCCCCTGCCTGTCCTCCTTTCCCCTGCCTGTCCTCCTTTCCCCTGCCTGTCCCGCTGTCCCCTGCCTGTCCCCCTGTCCCCCTGCCTGTCCCCCTGCCCCCGAGGGACCCCCATTCCCTGCGCACCGCCTCTCATCTCTCTGGCACGGATCCCTGCCCAGCACCCCCAGAACAGGCTCCCCGGTATTCACACACTGGCTGCTGAGCAGGGACACCCCGGAGGAAGGGGAAGAGCCCTCTGCAGGCTGCTCCGTGGCCCGGCTGGGTGAAGAATCGCTGTTTCCCAGGCTAATGCCAACCCAGGTCTTGGCCACCTCGTGCTGAAAAGCACCCCAGGAGCATCCTCAGGGGTGCGGTGCTGACTTTTTACCTTCCAGGACTCACCTCATCGCCCGGCACGGCGGCTTCCAGTCTCAAATCCCTCCGCTGCACTTTCTGCTCTTATTCAGGAAAAAAAAAAAAATTAAAAATACGAAGTCCAAGCCAGGCTCTCTTTCGGGACTATTGGCAGTTTGGGGATCGCAGTAGCAGCAGCGGCAGAGAGAACTGCCTCGCTCCAGCGCTCACGGGGGTTTCCTTAGAGAAACCGGGGCCGAGGGATTTTCTCCGGTCAGTGATGTCACATCCTGACCCTGCCGGCAGCTCCAGCTGTCCCTGGAAAACCCGCTTGGAAGCGGCTCTGCCAGCCCCCGCCGTGGGCTCGCAGGCTGGTGGGTGGGCGCTCACTCACACCCGCACCCACGCACCATTCCTGGGTGCTGAGATCCTTCCTGGCGGGCAGTGCCGTGCCGCTGGCTGGCCCCGGCTTTCACAGGACAGCAGGGAGCTGGGGAGATGAAATCCCAGAGTGTTTTTCCCTCCTCCCCCCATCTTTCCAAAGTCCCTGTCCCCGCTCTGCACACAAAAACCAGCCGGGGGTTTCCACGCCAGGCCGAGCTGGATGCCATCCAAAACAGAAATGCCGGAGAGGGGAAAAGAAAGAAAAAAAACTTTCTCTGCACAGAGCACTTACTTTCCGTCTCAGTCGGAGGTGGGCTGAGCTCTGAAGCGCGCTGCGGTGTTTAAATCCTGCTCAGCAAAGGCAAGCCCGAGCCAGCACGCCCGGCGCCGGCAGGAGCGGCCAGCCAGCGTGGGATGACTTGGCAGGAGCCGGGATCTGCTCTGGGGTCAGAGTCCCGGGTGGGGCTGGAACACCGGTGTGCACCCCACGCGTGATGCTGGCGGGTGCCACAGCAGAGGGAAGCAGAGCCTGGCCCTGCCACTCACGGTTCCTTTCCTGGCACGGTGACGTGTCGCTCCCCGGGGATGAGATGTGTGATGCTCTGGCCTTACTGAAACGTCTGCAAAGCGTTTGGCACCGGGACAGTTCTAGTGAGGGAGGCGTTTCTGGCCTTTCTTACCTGTGTGTTTAACTCGGGTGAAGCCGAGCAGGTGATGGGGCGAGCTGGGGGGTGCGGCACAGGCAAGGAGGATGTGGCTAATGGGCACGTTTGCATAAAGCTGGAGGGTTTGGGATGAGGGTTTGATTCCCTGAACCCCGCCTGGCATCCCCTGGTGCTGCAGCTGAGGATTTACCTCCCAACCCCATGCAGCCTGTGCATCCAGCAGGATGTGTCTCTGCAGGATCCGGACTCCTTTCCCCACAACAAGGCTTCTCAGCTGCAGGCGATGCCGGGGGTTTGCTCTTGGGGCACAATGTTCAGAGGCGGTCTTTAAAAATCCATTCATCCAGCAGCCTCCCAGACCAGCCAGCCACGAGGGGGCTCAGCCCAGCCCTGCAAGGCATTTACTCTCCTCCCTCTCTGTGAGGCTGGTTTGGTGCAGGTGCAATAGGAACTCTTTGGCACCTGCACCAGTGTCTTATTAGGAGTGAAGAAGACGCTGTAGGGCCCATTCCATCGGGCAGCAGCCACTGGTGGAACACTTTTGACTGGAGCTGAAGGGAATTGGAGCCTGCACACCCCAGAAGGCCCTTGCTTCTCTGCCTGCCCCCGTTTGGGACACGGCTGAAGGGCAGGTCCTGAACCAGGTGACAGGAGAAGGACACGCCAAGGACATGCAGGAGTCATCTGTGCTCTGCATCCACTACAGCATGAGATGGCTGAGGTGTCTGACATCTGCAGAAAAGGTTAAAACCCTGAGGTGAAGTGCCTTGCACAGCTTTTGAGGCAGGTGGGAAGCACAAGCTGCCAAATTCATCTGTCCAGCTGCTTCCACCACCACCACCAGCTAAGTCAGTACAACAGCCACAGCCTCGGAGCTCAGCTGTGTGTGTGCATCCTCCCTGCACCTGCAGGCTGAGCCTTTTCCACGTCAGCCCCACCCTGCTCATGAGTAAATCTCTCAGAGTCATTGCAGATAGTCTCAGGTCAAAGTAGCACCCATAAAATCAGGATCAAGTAATCAAGCTCAAGTAATCCAACAGACTCTTCATGGCAAACCAGCCACATTCCTGACTCCAGCAGGTTCAGGTGAAGTCTTTTCTCATCCCCAGTGCTGGATGCCCATTACAGCCACCCCAAGTCCCAGCAAGGGCTGAGCAAAGCTGCTGTCCTCCATCCTGGGGACCTGGGATGCAGGAAACAACAAAATGTCCTCAGATCTCGTGAGTGGGAGGTGGATGTCTGTGGAGCAGATGTAACTCCCAACAGCAAATGCCAAGCCAGGAGGAAACTTTCAACTGAAATCCGTGCAGAAAAATGGGCAGAAATCCAAAAGTGAGAGGGCTTGGCCGAATAGCAAAGATCCCAAAAGCAACTCATAGCCAGGATTTACATCCAGGCAAGATGGAGCCAAAATACTTGGAGGCAAGATGGGGTCCTCCCACCCTCAGCTGTCTGGAGCCAAAGGAGATGGGCCAGGAGAACAGCAGGAGGGCTGGAGTTACATCAGCTGCAGCCCCATAAGTCCACAGGGGTGAGCAGCACCTCCTGCCCAGGGACTTACCCCTCTTATGAAGTTTTGGAAACCTCACAGAGCAGAGAGCCCACGGTCCCAGAGCCACCCGGTGTCCCAGCTGTGGCGAGGGGAAGCAGGAGCCACTTGGGAGGGAGGAAAAGGTCCGAGGGACAGGTTTGGGGAAGGAGGGATGTGTTATTGTCAGGAGGGCATTTGTCTGCCCTGGAGGAAGGAAGAGGGGAATGCTGGCCTCGTTCCTGGAGGCAGGTGCGTGGCTGAATTTATCAGGGGAAGGAAGCAGGGACGGAAGCGAGCCCGGAGCTCGGGGCAGCTCCATCAGAGCTCACGGGCAGCCACGGGAAGAGGCCCAGGACAGCAAAGCAGCTTCACAAGGCTTGTCAGGACATGGCTGCACCGGGGGGAGTGTGGGGGAGCCCCCTGCCAGCCCCCAGCACAGCGCTGGGCTCCCACACAATGCCCTGAACGGCACTTTACGGGCACAGCCACTTCAGCAGCCTGAGAGATGCGTGTCCCCAGGCAGGGCTTGAAGCCTGTGAGTGCCTGTGCAGACCAGAAGACAAAGCAAAGGGGGCAGTGGGTTTGCTCTGGTTATTCCCAGAGAGGACTAGGACGTGCCCAGAAAAGTTTGCTTTAGCTCTGCAGCGTTGGGAACAGGGAGTTCCCCCGCTCTGCTCCACCGTGTCCTGCGCAAACTCAGAGACAGGGAGTGAGAACTTCAGCCGTGGATCAGAGGGCACTGGGGCCTTGCCATTTTCTAAGGCACAGGGAAAAAAGCCAGGCACAGCTGGAAAAGCACTGGAGTCATCGTTTTAAGGGAGGGTAAGAACGTTGTCCATCAATCTGCACTTCCTTGATTGCTTCGACTGCCACCTTCCTCCCTTGGGGGCAGGACGGGCTCTGGTTTATCTCCCCAGGGTGACAGGGGTGGGTGGGCAAGCCAGAGGTTTGAGATGCTGGTAACAAAGAGCCTCTGCCTGCAAAACTTGCTCCACCACTCCTATTGGGAATTCCTGCCACATCCTGGTCCTGGGCTCTCCTCCAGCTGGAGGCCAGCACTGAGGGGCCTCCTACAGCACCTGCTTCAGCAGCAAGTTCCTGCTGCAGGATCTGCAGGGGCTGACGTTTACGTGGGGCCACTGGGAGTCTTGGGCTTCTCCTCCCTGAACGTGCCCATTGGATGGCTACTAAAACCAGACACATGCATCTTGGGAAGATCCTGGCCCAAAAAAAGACTGGCAATCAGTAAAACATGCTGGGGAAACTACTGCAGGATGCTTGCCCTTCCTGAGGCAGCTCAGGTGGGTTCTAGGACACGGGGCTGGTGGAACCATGAGCTGAACTCAGCACAACCCAGCTCGTTCTGGACCATGACAGGAGCAGCCTGAGCATCTGTATGGTTCTCAGCACACAAAGTTCACAAAGCTGAGCAGACAGGCTCAGGCAAGCTGTGTGTGCCCAGAGCTCAGAATCAGGAGACAAACCTTCCCTCTAGCGGCCGGATGGCACACGAATCCCACAGCCGCCTTCTCCCTCTGTTACCTCTCTCCCCACGCCAAGCCTAACAGCATTATTTTTCACCAGCCCTAAGGCTCAGCCCAGATCTAAGGACACCAAATCTTACAAATTCTCTGTAAGTTTTTAGTGGCTTAAAACTGGCGCAGCTGCTCATTTGCAGAAAGCCAGACAGCCCCGGGGATCTGTGTCCAGTCTGCAGCTGGTAGTGCCCACGCCCAGCCTGTGCCGTGGCTGTGCCAGGCAGCACAGTTCATGCACAAAGTGTGTCCCAGGCACTGGAGGAGCCCCACAGCCACAAATCACCGCTGGTTTCCGCAGTAAGGGAGGTTTGTAGGGCCACTTCTTCAGCCGGGTTACTCCCCCTTGCAGCAGTCATTCAGTGGGGCAGAGGATTAGAGATTCTGTTAGACATTTTTGTTATGGGTCTTCATCCCAGCTTCAGGCTCATCACTGGCTATTTCTGCGTTTTTTAGAGCCCCAGAGGAGTTCTTATTTTAGGAAAAAAAATCACATGGTGGTGGTGTGACATGTAGAAGTATTATAACACAAAGGCCTCATGAAATCAGGCCAGCTCTATTAAAGTAACAGCGAGCCTGTCATCTCCTAAGTGTAGTTCAGCAATTTGCAAGTTCCCATGCAAAAACAATCTTGGTATGAAAGGCTCGTTAACACAAGCACCTATTCTTGGGTAGAAAAATAAGTGCATCTGTGTAAACAATGAGATCTGTTCCATGAGAATATTCATTTATCACATTTTCCAAACTCTATTAATAAAAGAATGTTATAAAGGCATGTTTTGGAGTTGGTTTTTCACAAATATTGAAATGAATGTTATACATGTAGTGAAAGAAGGTTGTACTGTATTTTCTTTTATTTGTGGAATTTAAAAATGTAATGAAGGTATATTTTCAGATTGTAACAAAGTAGAGATGGGGATTGTTTGTTTTTTTTAACTCCTCAACTAGGTAGAAGACAGAAGGGACGTCTGAAATTCCTGAACTAAAGATTTCTGATAAAGAACAATTAAGCCTTTGAGAGTTTTGAATCTTTGGAAGACAGATTTACAACATACTTCTAGACTGCGTGGAGTCCCACAGATAAACTGTATGCTTGGGGTGGGGGTTTGAAACCAAAATGAATATTTGAATCATGCATTAGCTCATTTAAATATGTAACACAGAAGTCCTTAAAACAAAGGATCTGAAAAGAGACGACGTGCTGATCTTCTTGGTATCAGCACCTTGGCCAAAAAGAGCTTTGGTGGTTTTGTTTGTTTGGTTTTTTTGTTTTTTTTTTTTTTTTTTTTTTTTTTTTTTTTTTTTTTTGTTTTTGTTTTTGTTTTTGTTTTTGTGTGGGTTTTTTTTGTTTGTTTGTTTGTTTTTGTTTTTTTTTGTTTTGTTTTGTTTTTGGTTTTGTTTGTTTTGGTTTTTTGTGGTTTTTTTGGTTTTTTTTGTGGTTTTTTTTTTTTTTTGGTTGGTTTTTTGGTTTTTTTTGTTGTTTGTTTGTTTTTTGTTTGTTTGGTTTTGGGTTTTGTGGTTTTGTTTTGTTTTTTTCCCTCCTTATTGTGTTTTATTTTACTTTTATTAAACTTACTTTTATTTACTTTTACATAATAAGTGAATCGTGTTTTTCACAAGGAGAAAAGGAAATCGCCACCTTTATTGCTATGGCATAGAAAACAAGGTCAGAGTAGATGGGACAAAATGCCTTTTCTATCCAAAGGGGGAACGACTTGGGGCAGGGCCTGTGGGCAGCAGCCGCAGGGGAAGAGATGGTGCCTACAAAATCGTTACCTACGTGGTGTTTTATTAGAAATTCGTTTCAAAATTTACAATCTGCTGAGGGGACCGCAGCTGCGGCAACCATCCCCCCCGCGGGCTCCAGAGACCTCTCGGCCAGCACCTCCTGCGTCTGCAGGTCCGTTTGTGTTCCCTCTGTTATAAATATGATGCCCAATGACACAAAAAAACCCCAAACAAAATTTAAATGTAACAGCAATTTTAATTGAGTATATTAATGAATACAAAATTGGATAATAATCACATAATAATGAAATAATAAATAATTGGTTCGGTTAATAATGCATAAGCAAAGATACAAACCGCGGGGTACGGAGCAGGACCATGGGATCCGCATCACGTACAAACGAGATACCCCCGAGCTGGCCCCTTTATAGTGTAGGCCAATACGTGCCACCACCCATCCCCTCCTATTTTCGATATGTAAGTTTTACATCACTCTTTTCATCACCACCTCTATCACGCATGCCTCGTCATCTCTTTTCGGGGGTCTCGCTACCTTTTAGGGGGTCATGAGATGAAGGCTCATCCTCTTCATCACGTGTCCTTTGAATAACCTTTTTTACTGCTCATGCGTATCAGGCTACCTTCTTGGTTACAAATGCGTATTAAGCTTGTATTATGTGAGTAAATACCAAGTTTGAACATTTCCACCATAAATCTCATATAATTAGCAGGTTCCTTGGAGCTTCCCCAACTTTTCCCTTTCTATGAGTAAATTTAGCTACCCTTATCTAGGTTTCTTCCTGTATTTCATGAACATCTGCAGGAGAAGGGGGGGGGACCCCCTCCCTTCCCTCTTTGGCAATACTTGTTACTTCTTTATAATTCTAAAGTATTGATTACTGTTTCAATTTTATCAGCACGAATCATACCTATTTATCACACCTCCACCCGCCAACGATGGAAAAGTTGCCATTTAATTCCGTTTTTCATGTTGAAAAGCCTATTAAAAAGGTTATATCCACTTCTAAACGGCTTCCAAGCGAAGCGGTGCGCAGCGGCGGCCGCAGCGGGAACCGCACGAACAGCGGGCAGGCGGGAGCTGCCTGCCTGCGCCTCCGCAAAAGGGCTCCGGCGGGGCACAGCCTGCCCGGGCGGGGCACAGCCTGCCCAGGCGGGGCACAGCCTGCCCGGGCGGGGCACAGCCTGCCCAGGCGGCTGCCGCTCCCCGGGAAGCCGCCGTGCCGGCCGGGGGCCGCGCTGGCCGCGGCGGTTCCCCGCGGGTGAGTTTTATCGTCCAGGAACCCCCGGGCCCCGGTGGGTTCGCAGCTCCGCACGGAACGCGCCAGCTCTGCGGACGGCAGCGCCCGGAGCACATTTGCTGCTCGCAGCTCCTCCCCACAGCGGACGCTGCCCGGGCCGCTCCCTGCCGGGCTCCGCGCGGGATTTTCAACTGCACCGGCGGCCCCGGGGCCGGGGGAGGGACCTCAACATCAAACTGCACCGTGTAGCCTTAGTGCTCAGCTGAGCTGTTCGTGTCATAAAATCAGAGAATAGGCTGTGTTGGAAGGGACCTGTCAAAGGCCATGTAGAGCAAAGAATGGGATGAGGAAGTAGAGAGTAGCAGTGGGCATTACAGCAACGGGATCCTACAACGATACAGCAAAAAGATGCTGCAAGAAACCTTCATAACTCCTCACAGCTCCGTATCAGGTTGTGGTTAATGAGGAAAATTGATACCAGCCATGCCCTCCAACAGAGAGACAAACTGCAGATGTTCTTTCCCCCGTTCTCAGGCAAAGGATGGAATGAATGAATGAATGAATGAATGAATGAATGAATGAATGAATGAATGCTTGCCAGCTGCAGCAGGCTGACAAGGTGCAATGTGGCCCGGAGATAATTAGTGCTAAGGATGAGTTGATGCTGGGGGTTTGATGTGGACACGGCAGGTATTTCAGTGTTGCTCCTGGAGGCTCCTGGCTGTCCCGTGTCCCCGTGCAGTGCTGGCAGTGCTGATAACCCCCACAGGCTGCACATCACACTGCTGCAGTGTCCTTGTCCATGGATGTGCTGCCTGCCTCTGCTGGGAGTGAACACAAGAGAAGCTCAAAGCATCGGGTTTGGGATCCTTTTGCTGGGGGCAGGTTTAAAACCCCCAAGCTGCTGCAGTCTGTAAGGCCAGCCCCTTACCAACCCTGCTGTGTTAAAGCAGCTCTGCATGCTCATACCAAGCCATTTCTTTTCACCTGACAAACAAGAAGCTGGCTGGTGACTCTCTCTGTCACTATGCCAGTCCATCTTCCCTTATTATGGATAATGCCTTTCCTGAAGTGGGAACAAGAGTTATTTTTTGTTCCTTCAAATGCCATTTGTGCGTTGGCTGACTAGATGCCAGGCTGAGAAAAATCAATCCTGTAAAACAGGCAATGATTCCTCTACACTTTTAAAAATATACTAAAAAAATAAAACCACGTTCATACTCCTCAAAAACAATATCTCAAAGACAGAAACATCACAACAGAATACAATTAATCTATCAATTAAGAAGCAGAAAATTCCCAGAACAAATCTAGTGAGTCTGTTTTTTTAATCCTGAGAAAAGCCCAGACCACAATATACATCTGTGTAAGAAACCTCACAAAGAAACAAAGAGGTGTCTGTCTCAGACCATTGCTCCTATTCTTTCTTCCTGATGGACAAGCCTGTATGAATTCCACACAGATTAAAAAGCACTGAACCGTGCAATTATAATGGTGGAGGGCATTTAAAATGCCTTTATTGAGAAGAAACATTGGTTGTCATCTCTTTCCTGGTATCAGTACAGCCTGTTACATAGTTCCCCTTCTGCCACTTTATTTCAGCTTTCCACAATCCAGCAGGCAGCAGGAAGTTACAGGGCAGGGAAAATGGCTCTTCCTGATGAAGTTACACTGAAGTACTGGGCTCCATTTTTTGGCAATTGGTTACTGTTGTTCCAATGGCCCAATGGCACTGATGCACTAATCTTGCATCAGTGCCAGACAGACTTGACAGCCACTCTCCCAGGAAGCCTGCAGACTCCTTCTGTGGCCAAATCCAAGTCGTAAAACAGAAGGCACTGGACCACCCCTCCTGGTCCCCCTGCCTGCTGCTGGCTCCTTTCACCACAGGCCAGGCTCTATGACTTGTCAGAAGCCTGCCCAGGTCTCAGTTCTCTCCCAAGCCCGCTCTGCTCCAGCTCTGCTATAACTGACATGTATTTGAATTCACTGGATCGGTGGTTGAAGGTCTCCACTAACCCGTAGGTCTGGCAGCGATCCGTGGCATAGAACAGCTGCACCTGGTTGGCCAAGCACTGGGCATCGTGGACCACCTGGGAGGGAGAAGAGAGCTGTCACCATTGTCACCAGGGTGGGGCTGCGCCAGTGTCCCACTGGAAAAGAAATGCCACGGTCCCACTCAACTCCGAGTCACCACAGTTCAGCAGATCTCTTAGCAAACCACCTCCCTGTGGCTCCTGACCTACTTAAACACTTCAGCACTGTGTGTCTTAGCAACCCTCCTGCTGTGCATCTGCCTCAGAGGTCAAGGGTGTCTTTGTCATCCCTGCCCACTCCAAGATGCACCAAGTCCTCCTTTTTCCCTTCTTACAGCTGACCTACTTGCAAAGATTGTTTGCTCTGAGGTCCAACAGGGAAAAGAAAAGCATTACCAATTACTCCACTCACTGTTTCAGAAGGGGTGTCAGGAGGCCAGTTAGTGGAGGGATATTTCAGTCATCCTGTTCCACCACTACAGTGCCCAGTGCCACTAGTCCAGGCACTGCTACAGCTCTGCCAAGAATGGTTTGCCCACAGAGGGAAAGAGACCAGGTGTGCACAACATTAACACACAACTCTGGACTCTCCTGCTTTGACGAACAGGATTAAGCTTCAAAACGTTGTTTTAACTTGTTGGCAGGTAGCAATAGATTTTATTTAAATTTGCTTCTGTTTGTGAGGAAAACAGAAGCTTTGTTCTTTTACAACAATCAACTATAATACCCAAATTAATTAAAAAAAAAAGAATGCATAAACTGAAATAAGCAAAGACTGATGATTCCCTTCTGGCTTTCCCTAACCTTTAACAATAGGTTAAAGAAAGACAGTGAGACCATTCTTTGGCAAAGGGTCTTTGAAAGGCTTCACTGCAATTTGATTTTAATTCAAAACTGTAGGAGGAATTGCAGCATAAAATGAAGGCAGGCAGTGAGCAGACTTCTCTTACCAAGAACTTGGAGTCCATTTCTGCTGTCATTAGTACTATCCCTTTCTCCTCCTGCAGATCAGGATAATGGTACAAGACCAATTGGCTTGGAGCAGTTTCACCTTGGGTCTGAAGGAGAGAAAGAAATCTGTCAGTATCCCATCAAAACCTTCACTCCATTGCAGATTTGGGTGCTTGACTGCAGAACTTTGAGCATTAACTGCCACAGAGGCAGTCACTTCCCAGGGCTTAAGGGTCAGTTCTAATTAGAAGATCATTATTCTTGGTATTTACAGAAAACAAGGGATCTGCAGAGTTAGGTTGTTTTTTTCCCTTGACTAAAGACCATTTTGCATTTAAAAGAACTCACGATTTTTAGGAAGATATTTCCTCTTACAGCATCTACTGCTATTTTAAGTAGCTTGCACAAACAGTTCTAAAAAGCTTGGCTCTTTCTCATGTTTTGAGACTACTGAATTTCTACCTCGTTCTTCTCCACATTAGAAAGACACTTAATACCCATAACTTCACTAATTTACCTGTAACTAATGTACAATTAAACCTTAATTAATAATAGCTTTTGTCATGATAACTCTTTTCAAGTTAAGCTAGACAATCTGTTGGCTAAACTATTTAATCAATACCATATATTGCAATATGCTGGTATTATCTATTTCTGGATCCTAAGTCAATTTTGAACTTTTTTTTCTCCAACACTCACCTGAACATTTATCAGGGAAGTGAAGTGTAATTCTGTTCCAGACCACTGCCCCACGAAGAACTCATAGCCTTCTTTTCTTGGCAAAGCATACAGAAACTGCAGAGAAATGGAAAAAAAAAATATTTTTCCCTTACATAGAACAAAATGATGCCTGTGTCACACTGGCCTCCAGCATTAGTGCTTTAGTGACAGAACCACAACAGAAAAAAGAGTTTCTTTGCCCCACCACAAGTGACAGCAAGAACCAGACTTCAAAGCACACAATAAAGCAGAATTACCCTTTCAGTATTAATTCATTAGCAAATATCTTGATAAATACTTTTATCAGTATTTTGAGACATAAAAAGGAAAGGAGAGTGGAGAACCCTTTTTGTTCTCACCTAGAAAACTAACAGCAGAAATGGTCTAATATAGGGAAAGGAGCAGAGCATTTAATCCTGTCATTTTATCAGCTGCTCCAGAACAGGCAGCAAGCATCTTCTCTCTAGACTTTTGCAGCCTACCCAGCTCCACAGGGTACAGACTTGCTGGTTTTCCCACACCAAGGGAAGGACAACAAGGGAGCAGAAAACCTTGCAGGATACCTGACTGAATGCCTGCACAGAAATGCACTTCAGGCTATAAATAACTTCCCAATCTCCAAGTAGCTCAGGAAGCCAGATACATTTGATCTTGCTCTTGGCAAGCGAAGTAGGTAGGACTAATCCATCAACTCAGTAAAGTTTCCATTCCCTGGGAGATTCTGTGCTGCTGTTCTTTCAACCCTCCATCTCTTCTATCCAGACCAAACTGTTTCATACACATGAATAGGCACTGCTTTATCTGAGCACCAGGACAAGTGTTTGAACACCTGGATTTTACTAATCAGGCTGATACAATGGGTATGAACACAGGAAGGTCAAAAGTTAATGGGTCAGGCTTTGCAGAGAGGCATTACAGCCCTACAACCACGCACTGCTGTACCTACCGAGGGACAGTTCTGGGCTCTCTTCCACATCAAATCAAACTTGTCTGCCTTTGGGGAAGGAGAAAGAGAAGTTAAATGTTAATAATACAGATGTGGATGCAGAGCTGTTCACAATCACCTCATTAACCTTTAGAGGGTACAGCTTCCATCTGGTGAAGGTCCTGCTGCAGGGACAGATGGCAATGAATGCATGAAAAGCTGCATTTAGTTCTTAATTACCTAAAAGTCATCAGCAACCCATTTTAACAAGGCTGTCTCTAAGATGCAGCAGCAAAATTCTTGGATCCAGACCTTCATGCCTTGGATATGGGGGCCCCAAGCCTGAGGCTTACATTACATCCTCTTTCAGTAATTGCTCCACTGCATCATGTAGTGCCAACAGCTGAGAGAGACAACACATCCCTGGCTCCAAATTGTGGATTTACATCACTGTCATCTGTTCTTCAATAAAAAAATGCAGCCCATATATACACTCAATAACATACTTATTGCTTAGGTTTAAATTAAAACCACAACCCTATTTGGTGAGCCCTGATGAAACCTGGCAAACTCATTCACATGTTCTCTGTGTTTCCCCAAATCTTTTGCCTAATTTATTTTTTTTTTCTTCCCAGCACTATATTAATATCTACTCTTAGGCGTTCAGGAAAGAAAACATACACCATTCATCAACAAGAAATTCTTTCATGTGTACTTTTGAGCATGGGAGAATTATAAAAGGCCTTTCTTCCAGCCAACAAAAAGCCTCTGGCAAAAGACAAAGGGTATTTTTCCCCTTGAAGACACCAAGAACTGCTTTCTAGTGTGCCTGGGATCTGGTTTGCATTGAAGCCTTACAAAGCTTCCAGCTCCTCCTAAAACAGTGCACCAAAGCATGGTGCCAGCCCCACTAATGAAAGCCCTACATCATTCTAACTGGAGCCCCTGGCCTTGGCCCTCTGCTACAGTAAAGGTGCAAATCAAACCATTTTCACAACATCCACATGTTGGGAAAACCAAAACATGAGGCTGCTTGACTTCAAACCCCAGACTTCCAGAGCAGTTCACACATTTAGAACACTGCCTCCTGCTGAATTCAGCTGCAGCTCAACGGGCCAAATACAATTACAAATCAGACCCCAGATCTAAATGAGGTTTCAAGAACTCAAGGAACACACAGTTGTGAAAAGACAGATTTAAGAGATCACAATCATGGAATGACCCTGAAGAAAAAAGAGAAATCCCTAAAATGAAAAAAAAGCCTCCTTCAGCTTAATGCAAACTAAGAACAATTAACATCTGGAAAAGTTACCAGGAGTAAGAAGTATATATGATCTTATCTCAGGAAACACCCTGCAATCTCAAGAAAGACAATGCTGCCAATAATTGTAAATGTATGAAAGTAAGTCCTAAGTGCTTAGCCACATGCAAGTTACCAGCCAAGTGCTCTAGGACTGCCACATGAACCTTGAGGCAGCTGCCTTTGCTGCAGGCAAGAGGGCAAAGAAACAAGCAACTCTGAGAAAAAGTAAATAACACTAAAAAGACAAATGCTACTTGATAAACACTAAGGCCTTGTGAAGAGTATTGGATGCTTGCACTAAAAATAAGCCTGGAAAGTCCAGCCAGGTGTATATAAATAGGTCCTTGATTTATTGAGACTCCTCTGAGTGAGGAAAAAAAAGGGGTATGCATTTCTGAAAATAAAAGCCTTTGTTTGAGGCAATAAAATAACTCAGTCCAGAAAATAAATTTGTTCTTGAAACCTCATTTTCCTCTAATGACTGCTTTTAAAAGCAGCAGAATCTCAGTTGGAAAGGAAAGCCTTGCATGCTGGCTTTTCAAGGGCAGAACTATAGAGGAACTACTTACAGGAATAACAGCATAAACTGTGTCTTTTGCAGAAAAATACTGATTCCAAATCTGTAGGAAAGAAAGAAGATGAGATACAGTTAAAGTCCAGCATTTAGCAGCAATGTTAAATGCTTTAAAATGTCAACTAACCTTTGTAAGCACTTTGGGAAGTCATTTTTCAATCAAGCCTGACTGACTTTCCTGCTAATGCAACATACTTCTCCAAAGGTTCCAGATGTACCAGAGGACAGGTTTCAGCCAGGTAACAGAAATCAGCAGTGGGCTCAGAGGTGCCTCAGTATTTATCAACCATCAGAAGTGCTTCTCACATTTTCCCCAGCAATCACACTAACAGCTTTTGGTTGGCTTTTTTGGTGGTGTTGTTTTTTAAAATAAAGAACATACAAAACACTTGCAATAAAAGACAAGTCTTTGCATGATGCTCCTCTGTGTTAACAGTCTTTTTCTTCACCACAGCAGGATGGCAATACCCAGTGTACCTGCACCTCCTAATACTTCCTAGGAGGACTTACCTAGATGGAGAAAACTTTGTCTTCTCCTATGGAGACCCATGTGAATATGTTTTTTTGTAAATATATATCCACAGCTGTGTTTTATTTTTCAGTCTAAGTAAAATTTCCATCCTTACACGTAGATTATGATTAAGCACACATGTGAAGCAAAGTTTATTCCATTTAAATCCATCACCTGTGTTATCTCCTCTGCTGATTTTTCTTTCACCATCTCAACGTTAAGAATTGAATCAAGTGTCTGCAAGAGAAAGCATGAAGACTCTGTCATGATGGCAGTTCTCTGATTTTGTAAGAATCCAGAATGAATGGATGCAGTTACAGAGAACAAAATCAACCCAGAGGAACTCAATTCAATTTACAGTGTTACTTAGTCCCCTTAATTGCCAAATAAAATACAGCAGCAACACACTGAGAAGTGGATTCACACACTGAGGCAGAATAGATTCTTTCAGGACACAGCACATGCTTTGCTCCAGTTGTGCAGATCTCTACTGAAGCTGCAAGAGGAGCTGCAGCCTTTTGCCTTCAGCCAGCTCAAAGATGTGCTTTTTGGCAGACTTACGCTGAATATTTACCAAAATAAAAGAATGTGAAAGAGAATTCTCTTGTCCCTGGGCTGGCTGATCACTTCATTGTGATTCCCATGCTGTAAAAGGAGATTAATCTTTTCCATTTAACATTCAGAACAGATGCCCCAACTGGAAAGAATTTCCAGGGTGTCACAGAGAAAGGACAGGGTAATAAAAACCCAGAGTGCCAGGAGATTTAAGGTTAAATGGGATCCCAACAGTAAACCAAGACTGTTACACTCAAATGCAGCATAATGAACCCCAGGTTTATATCAGTGTTCTTGACTGAAACACTGCCTGTGGCAATACAATACACCCTTGCCTTGCCACCATCTCCCCTCCTAACCTTTACCTTATCCTTTGTGAATCCTCCCTTTGATGTCTTGCTGCCCAAGCCTCCTGCCTGCAAGAAAACATTCTTCTTTAGTTTAACAGCTAATGCTTTAAAACCATTGATTTGCCCTCCCTGCCACACATAACCTGCCTGCTGACAAAAACTCTTGACTGGGAGCTCAAGATACTTGAAGATCACTGCAGTGTATTTTTAATAAAATAAGTGCTTGATTAGGTGAAGTAAGTAAGGTTAGAAACTTAATGTGAATTATGAATTTCAAGGCCAGAAAGGATTAGTCAAAAGGAAAGTATTGTGCATTTTGGATCCAATGCTATTGAATGGTTTTCTTGCATTCACTGAAAAATGATAAATGCAGAATTGTGTCACTCACTCCTCTAATTAGGCCAAACTAATCTGGAACTAATTAAACTTAAAGAAGGTTTCAAGCAGGGAATTTACAGTCTAAAAAATAATACAGAGGAATACAGGACAATGCTTTTAGCCATCACACAGTGAAATTCTTAGGCTCCTACTAACAGGGGTGCTTCAAGTTTGTGACATTACACTGATCCCATAAACATAACATGATAGCTTTAATGTATGTCATTTACAAAGAAAATTTGCCTTGCCTTTTCCTCCATGCATTTGATAAACTCTCCTTGTTTGGAATGTCCCACAGGCTGCTTCTTCACTTCACTTCTTTTTTCCATGCGGGATTCAAACACATCTGGACTGGACCTGAATTGGAACAGGGAGTGTTAATATTACAACAGCTCCAGTTGGAAGGGACCCATGAAGATTACCCGAGTCCAACTCACTGCTCCTTGTACAAGTGGACATGAATTCTTGTAACTAAAACATTCCAGTTTGCTGTTAAGTAAACTTTAGTTTTTAATTATGACAATAAACAGGAAAAAACCAATGCACAGCTAAGAAACTGTGAAAGCTGCTGCACAATACCTCCTAGAACCCAAGGCTTTGGACTTTTTTGGCACTGGACTCCAACAAGAGCAGGTTGGATGGAGGTCTGAGCAACCTGTCCTAGTGGAAGTTGTTCCTGCCCATGGCAGGAGGGTTGGAAGTGGTTGATCTCTAAGGTGCTTATCAACCCAAGCCATTCCACGGTTCTGTGAGTGAGTCAGTGAAGTCTTTTGTTTCATTGATTTATATTGCTAAGTAAGGTAATCCATCTTTATCAGGACAATTCAAAACCATGATTCTTCTATGGGCTGTTTTGATTGTGGCCTGGACAGCAGATGGACTTACACCTAAAATAAGACAAACTTCTGCATACTCATTTTCTGTTAAAATCCTCCTTTATAACACAACAGAAGAATTAAGTTACTCTTTGCTTGCTCCAATGATTTCCAAAGTTGGAATACTCTTTACCTATTCCAGTGGTTTCCAAAGGTGGAGAGCAGTGCTGGGTGATTACCATCATTTGGCCTTTTAAAATGTTAACTGTGATACTGATTCATGTTCTTAACTTAAAATATTAATTTCACTTTCGCAATTTTATTTTCTCTTTATCAAGCTGACCACGTTGGGAGACGACTCTCACTGACATGTGAATGTCAAGGCAATCAGCCTAAACTAATCGAGTTTCTCATGAGGGCGAAAAGCTAAAACAGAACATCTCTCCTTCGAGAAAAAGCTCCCCAGGCACGCTCTTCCCGCAAAACACAGCCCGCCCACCCCCGGCCTTGCCGCCTCCCTCAGGGCCCACCTCCGCAGCTCCTGGATCTTGTGCCGGTACTTCCCGTAGAAGGGGTTCTCCTCCAGCGCCGCCTCTCCCGATCCCGCTGCCGTTCCCATTCCCGCTGCCGGCCCCAGCACCCCCCGTGCCGGCGGTGCCAGCAGCCCGAGCGGCCGGAGCGCGGCGCGGCTCCGCAGGGCCGCCCCCAGGCCCCAGCCTTGGCACAGCGGCCCCGCCATGGCTCCGCTCCCCTCGGCCCGCCCCGCGATCCGCCCCACGCTCCCCTCAGCCCGCCCCGCGATCCGCCTCACGCTCCCCTCAGCCCGCCCCAGCCGCTCCCCTCAGCCCGCCCCGCGATCAGCTCCCCTCGGCCCGCCCCGCGATCCGCCCCACGCTCCCCTCCGCCCGCCCCGGCCCGCCCAGCCGCTCCCCTCCGCCCGCCCCGCGATCCGCCCCACGCTCCCCTCAGCCCGCCCCGCGATCCGCTCCCCTCAGCCCGCCCCGCGATCCGCCTCACGCTCCCCTCAGCCCGCCCCAGCCGCTCCCCTCAGCCCGCCCCGCCGCTCCCCTCAGCCCGCCCCGCGACCCGCCCTCCGCCCGCCCCAGCCACCCCCCTCACCCGCTCCGCTCCCCTCAGCCCGCCCCGCGATCCGTTCCCCTCAGCCCGCCCCGGTCCACCCAGCCGCTCCCCTCAGTCCGCCCCAGCCGCTCCCCCTCAGCCCGGCCCTCCCGTGCCACCTCCCCTGCCAGGAAGCGCCGGGAGCCGCAGGCTGGAAAGGAGCTTTTATTGAGACAAAAGTCGCGTTACATGATGGAACGCCGCGGAGCGAACAAGCGCGGTGGGCATGACCCCGCTCCCGGCGCAGGTCGGTGAGCGCAGGGGGAGGTACAGAGTGGTCACCCAAACCCACAGGTACAGCCCAAAGCGAACCCAGGAATCACGGCACAGCAGCAAGTCTCGGGAGGGCAGAGCTCCTTCCCTGTTACAGTTTGCTCTCACAACTTCATTGCTTTCGATTTCACTCAGATACCGCCTTTTTCTCAAGGACTCGCTGCCCAGAGCATCGAGCCGCCCCCTCTGGTACCAGCAGCAGCTGCAAGAGTTAGGGGAGGGAGGCGATCCTCATTTATTATCCGTATTTACTACGCTCACGGCTCTTCACCTGCACTGTGAATAAACACGGGAGAGGAACCCTGCCCACAGTCACAGCTTTGGGAAGCCTGCGGCATGGAGAGCAGCGGCGTAGCAGATACCGCGCAGGGACCGGTGCTCCCAGCCTGCAGCACAGAAGAGACCACTGCACTCCGGGATGCTCGGATTTTGCCTAATTGACAGCACAAGCCCATCCTACAAGTGATCACAGCAATTAGCCATCGACTGTGCCCTCGACATGCAAGTTAAAAAGCAGCCCTGGACAGCCGTGTCCCAGCTGAGCTCCCTGGGCACAGGCAGAGGGACACGGGCAGTGAACAGCACACGACAGGTCTAGCTGGCATTTTCACTACTGCTGCTCAAGAGCCTTCTAAAAGTAAAGCAAACTGCAACAAAACAAAACGCTAAAAGATTCACAAGGCAGTGGTACACCATAATCTTTTAAATTTTAAGGTAAAGTTAAATTTCATACAAATAAACTTCCAAAAATATTTTGCAAACTCTGGCATATGGCTATGATACAGTATGTACAAATACAATATCAGAATGGTTACATTTTATTGCTTTTTTTTTTCTTTATTTGGTTAAGGAATTATACAGTAGTGTATAAAATGGGAAGGGGCAAGAAGCAAGTGTTGGCTTCTTGTCCTCTCTAAAGCCAAGGTTGGTTTGTTCTGTTTTTAAATACGGCGTTTCCAAATGTCACATCAAAAGCGTTTTGGTACTGGGGGGCATTGGCATTACCCAAACAGGATAGAAGAGCAACAGTGAAAGAAGCCTAGAAAATGGGTAACAGGGCTCCATTTTGTACATTCCTTTGCTGATTCATACTTCCAAAATACAATTATTGATAAAACATCCAGTCTAAAGTTATATAAAAGTCAACAATTACAAACTGACTTCCTCATAAGCTGATGTTTTCAGCGAGGTGGGCAACTTCAACTCACTAATCATGCAAAAAAACTCTTAACAAGATCAGTGATATTTGTGAGCAAAATCACCCAACTTGGCCCTGATCCAGCCTGCAAGAGAGGATCCCCTCTGCAAAAGTCATTTTTCTATGTTGCAGAAGGTCATAAATACACTCTGTGTTTAGATCCACTAGTATTAACAGATCTTTAAGTTTCTCTAGTAAGGAAACCTCATTTACAAGCCATGTGTCAGTACAGAATGATGATGCCATTGCACATGCCTACACAGCTTTACACATCCTTCTGTTGGCAGGAAGACAAAAAAACAAAGGTACCAAGAAGGGATCACTATCACAATAGTCAGGAAAGAGCTCACAAGTCTCCTCTGGGCCTTCCCACCTGCTCACACTCCTGGAGTGTGTCAGAGCACCACTGAGGCATGAACTGCTCAGGTGCTGCTCAGCAGGCTGCAACTGTAGGCTTTTAACCTCTTAAGCATCTATTAAAGCTATTAAATATGTTCATTTAAAAAAAATAAATAGACAGGCTCATCTCACAAAATATAATCTGAATGCAACATAGCAAAGCCTAAAGAATGCTGAAGTCAAAACCCAAGCACTTGGTAAGTTAATTGCTCCTGCAGGCTCATGATATAAAAACACTTTAAACTCTTCCCTTTAAAAATACATCCTGCTACAGATGGGCAAGACTTACCCCTCCTGTTCTCTGACTGGGCCCAAATTTATTCATGGATATACTTAGTAAAAATCAAAAATTTAGCTGAAGCTCTTAAACCCTCATTCCAGGCTCAGTCTCTCATTATGAACAGCTACTACCAACACAGCCCCTGATACAACTTCTCCTTAAATATGCATAATTTACTCTATCTCAAATATTTACAAGCAGAAGCAGCCCATCTTCACAAGACAGATTTTCCTTCTGCTCTACATAAAGTGCAGCTCTCTAATTTAAGGCAAATTTCAGTGAAATACAAAACCATAGTTTTATTTTAGTATGTACACATTTTAAATTATAACCAATAACTTCCTTGAAAAGGAAATAATGAGAGGAAAATGTTTCCAAGTTTGGGAATTTTCTGGATTTTAACGAAGTCCCAATATTATGTCCTACTGACATACAAATCTGTTAATTTCTTTTCAATAAATGCAACTGAAAAAAAAAAGAGGTGGCAATGTGTACAGTAATTTAGCTCCAAAGATCAGTAAAACACTGGGAAAGTGCAGCTGTAGTTTTTCATGTCCTGTAGCTTCCTTTAGCTACAGTAACATCCACCAACATCACAATTCTAACTATATACCCTACACACCTAAGGCTAATCTCAGTTCTTTTAGTGTGTATTTCTCATCTCCATCTGTGTCAAACTCCTTAAAGCTCTGTGATTCCTGGGCTGTGGAGCCAAGCAGCTTTTGAAGATCTTTGTGTGAGAGTTTGCCATCAGCATCCGCAGGTGCTTTTTCAAACAGTTTCTGAAGATCTGCAAAGAGAACAAGGATTGAGCAACAGCTCCTTTCAGTGCACAGGAATATCCTATAAGCTGCTTGCCCAGTTTTGCAGCACTGTCTCTCAGTACCCAGGAATTACAGACAGCATCCCTGAGTGGAGTTTGCCTCCTATGCTGCCACAAGCTGCTGGTAACAGTTTAGTAGAAAAAAGAAAAAAAAAAAAAAAAAAAGCATGAACATTTCTGGATTAAATTACACTAAATCTGAAGAAAGTAATTCCTATTTCTGGCCACAACTAACAGCCCATTTTACAACCACTAACTGCATACAGATGCAGTTACCCCCCACAAAAGCAAGCTCTGAATGACTGTTGCTATACCAACAGGACAGATGATATAAAGGGAAAAGTGTCTATTCACTTCCTGATGCAAAGAGTTGCCCTTTCAGGAGCTGAAGAGACTGAACAGCAAGATCCAGAAACCATTCATCTGACCAGGCAGTGTTCTCTTGGAAAGAGAAAAAATACAGAACAGAAGAAAGCCCCAGAACATACACACTCATAGCTACTTCTTTTTCCTTCAGCATGTTAATTCTGCCCTTGACTTCTCTCCCAGCCTCTGGGGCACTTGATGTAATACTCTGGTGCTCAAAACAATTATAAGTCACTAATAATGCACACTCCTGCTTAAATCTCAGTTTCTTTTCTTTTACATGCTATCTTTTCCTTTCAGGTTTTTTCTTTTCTTTTCTTTTTTTTTTTTTTTTTTAATCCATAGTCCTCAAGCTTTTAAAATTGACCTCCCATCTCCCAGAATGTTTATACTTATCCTCTCCTCAACATTTACATGAAATACTCAGAAGAAAAGGTCAGCCTAAAAAGGACATACCTTCAATGCTGGAAATTCCTGGTAAGGACAGATGGCTCAGTTGCCCGTTCCTCTCTGTGCTGTCACCAGCTGACCTTGAAGCCACCCTTGAAAGGTCTGTGGGCTTTGCTGTAGCACTCTGACTACTTTCAACTGTTACAAAACAATTTCTGTCAGTCTTACTAATTCCACAAAATTACAGCTAGCAAAACCAAACAAAAATCCAATAAACTGTTTTTTATCACAGTAGCTGTATGGAATTAAGAATGCTGCAATACTTCAGAATGTAGCAGTGCTGTCCCTTTTCACTTTAATTGAAAGAACAGTTTTGGGACAGTCACACAGCTTTAATCTTCCACTCTGTACCAGGAGGTGTGTATTTATAAACTCCCTTACAAAGAATGACTTGGGAGTATTTTCTGCTCCCCACTCTGAGGGTGCTGATGAAGCTTCATTAAGCAAATTACATCTGCCCACCTGGGTTGCTTCCACCTTATCAATACCAACATTCCCCAACAGCAAGGTCTAAATTTCCAAGCTCCTGCTTGGCATGAACAAGCAGCACAGTTCTACTGTAATGAAGTATTTAAAAACCTGATGTTCAGCAGAAGTGCAGAACTGCAGTCAGCAGAGGCAGAGACCTTTCCTCTCTGTTACACTTACATTTTGAAAAAGCAAAACCAGATATGACTGGGTATAAAGTTCTACAGTTAATCAGTGCATGCCCTCAAACACCAGCCATCAATCCAGCCATACACATTTTAAGTCACCTTCAAATTTTGGAGCCATGCAGAGTTTTCTGTTTTAGCAAAATCTCTTTCCTACCACTTTAACTAAAAAACCTTCATCAAAATCTTAAGGAAGAGTCTAAATTATCCACCTTAATTATTTATTATTTGAATTACTGCAGGGGAACCTCCAGGTTTATGGATTACTGTTACCAGACATTCTTACCATTGTTTGATGCCTCAACTGGTCTGTCATTTTCTGCCTTGCCTGTGATAGCACTGATCAGCTGAAGAGTCTCTTTTAGTTTTGATACCTGAGAATCTCTAGTTCCTGCTTCCTGCAGATGTACCAAAAAAAAAAAAAATCTTAAAATGCACCCCTTCAGTAAATGTAGAAGATCAGAAGAAGTAGTAATTTAAAATATGTCAGCACTTTTGACTGCCTTTGAGGTATCCAGGCTGATCAAGTTTAAAATTATAAACAAGATTTTAAACTAATAAATAAATATTTTCACATTGTCTGTAGGAAAACAACAGAATAACTACCTCAACCTGAAAAACAGGCAATTATTTTGCATACACTCATTTCAAAAGAATCCAATGTTTACTTTCTGTATTTCCTACAGAAAAGAGCAAGACTCTGGAAAGCTGTAATACAGAACAAGTCAAGCCTCCTTGGAGTGAACACTTACACATTAATTAAACTGCTTCAGTGTTTCAAAGGTTTGTGTGCAGTAGTGAATACCTTTGTGCAGGAGCCACTGCATCTCTGTTACAGTAAAACCCCCATGTTTTTTAACCTGCAGCTCCCTTACTCTATCCACTGGTACATTCCAGGTGGAGTTCACATCAGTACGAGCCCAGAACCGACAGTGCAGCCTGTTCACTCACCCACCTTCTTTCCAGCAGATGGAAACTAAACTCAGCAGCATCCCCTCCTGTCCCCAGCCCACAATTTGGCCAGTCAATTCAACTCATTCCCAGACCATTACTGAGAGGGGCTTTCAGCAAGTCCTTGACTCCGTTAGTGCCTCTTTACAGACCTTTGCTCAATTAAGGTCCATTTAAAACATCTTTAGAAAGACAATTACATGCTCCACTAATCCAGTGTAATTTGTGTTTCCTTACTTTACCTTCAGTTCTTTACTTGACTGAGTTTCAATATGTAGTTGATCTTCATTTTCCACTTTTAGAGAGGTAGTTGCATCATTCCCCTACAGAAAAAAAAACAGAGCAGAGTTTATTCATGTGCTTTTTATTTTCTACAACAGTTTCTTTCCTTCAAATTTGGCAGACATTAAGCAGAGATAAACCAGGGCAGATGCACTGTAGAATAAACATGAAGTCATAAAAGTGAGTTATATAATTTATCACAGCAACGTCAGCATGTTCCTTTATTGTTAAACATACAGAGCATGTTCTCACAGACTGGCCCCAGTGTGGCAAACAGAAAACTCTGGAAGAATTTATGAACTTATTGAGGAGTTTATTATTGGGGATTTTTTAGGATTTAGCCACCTTTGAACAAATGCAGAGTCCCACTCAGTTCCTCAGTGGGTCTTAACAGATCTATGCCAGAGTGATTCCTAAAACCTACCTCAGTTTGTGAATCCTGCCTCACAAAGCACCCACCCAACTCTTAAATGTCGCAGTTGTTTGGACACTTCCCTGTAGATACTGCAGGAAAGAAATGAAATACTGCTTCTGAGACACCCTTAATGCTGGTTATCTGTTCAGGAACAAATTCCAGCCTTTTATAAACGACCTCCTAAGCACCTCAAGTTTCACTCTGACATTTTCTTTAGATAGGTCTGAAAAGGTATCTGCAGTGTAAAGGAAGTAGCAGCCTGAGGAGACACCCTGAGCCATCACTTACCACGATGGTAGACGAGTTCTCTCTTTTGTCCAGATTTTTCACAACCAGGGGAGAGTTTTCCAACAGTGTAACTTTCCTGCTGAGGTTACCAATGGCTGAATCCACATTTAGAAGCTTGATGTCATTCAACTTTTGGTACACCACAACAGTATTATTTAGCTGTTCCAAAGCTGCATGCAGTGCCTGGCTTTCCTGAAATATAAACAGAGCATGTGTCAGTTTACCCAACCTCTGCAGCAACTCCTGCTATTAACAACATGACTGACCCAGTTTTACTGGGCAGACTTCAGGCTGGCTCTCTACTGACATCACTGAAAGCACCCAACTGGAAGCTTCCAGAAAGTTACTCCAACTTTCTGAAAGTTTGAAACTGAGCTTCTTCCCCAGGGCCAGCCTCTTTGTTGCTACTATCATCACTTCAGCTGTGCAGTGAACACAGAAAGCCTATTCATCTCATTTTCCAGGTCAAGCTTTGTAAGCACAACAATGATTCTTCCCAAGAAAGCATGTATTATATACAGGACTAATTTCTGAGGAAGATATTGACTGTATTAAATGTAAGGAAGTGCAGTCATTCTGTTCCAACCCCTTACGTTAAACACCTACACATTAACCTGGTTTGTTTGTTTTGGTTTTTTGGTGGTTTTGGTTTGTTTTTTTTTTGGTGGTGGTGGTGGCGAATTATTGCTTTCCACACCTCATTGCTGAGGGTGACTCAGTACATGCCACTCCCAAGTTTGCTCAGATTAGCAAGTACCTGCCATAAAATGCACTCCACTAAAAGCCTTTCACTTATTTTCATTTACTTGAGCAAAGCACACCTATAATTTGTCAGATATTGGTTTCACTCTTTTTATTCTTCACCCAGTCGGGAACACAAAAAAAACCCCACTCTCAGACCAGGGCACTTCCCTGTTTGCACATACACAGGAACAAACTACAGCAAAATTATCTTATGATTTGCTTTAAAGCATGCTATCTGCATTGTCTTGATAAAAAAAATGTATTTTTTGCACACTACAGTACTGCAAAACATACGGGTAAGCTACATATCCATGATACTTGTACCAGGATTTCTTATGCAAGGGAGAAAAATACCTTTTTGCAGTATTCTGTCTGATTTCCCTCAGTCCTTGGCACAACAGTGGCAGGAAGTGAAGGCAGCTGTTTTAATTCCTTCTAAGGAAAGAAGTAGAAAACTGTGTTACAAAATCCCTGTAAGTGTTTAACAACTGGCAGACTGTAGCTAAGCATGTTTTGCTACAATTACAGTCACTCAGGTCTGCTGTGCATGCAGTGTTTTAACTAGGCTAATAGCTTTCTCTTTCAAGCACATAGGGTCCAAATTTATTTTCATTAAACCCTCCTAATTAACCCTTCTCCATTTAATGAAGTATTATGATACACATTTCACTGCTACCATACACGCTGCCATTATCTGCAATGTTTTTAGAGCACCCACTGACTGAATCAAGCTTTATTATGGGTCTAATTTAGATTTTATCTGCAAGAATTCTTGCATTGCAGTTCAGCTGAAAAACTGTAATTATTGGCTCAGTTCATTAACCCCAAGTGAGAGGTGAGGATAAATACAGTAGTTTCTGCTGAAGACAGTCAGTAATTTCATCCTTATGTAGATTCTTAACCACCAAACTCTAGCAATTTTCTGACATCCCCAAGCCTAAAACAGTGCTGACAGTTACCATAAGCAGTACCCTGCATCACACAGGAGCATTTCCCAAGCCTATCAGTGGAATAGGAAGCAAAAATATGCAGGAGAGGAAGTGTAGAAAGGAACAATCTGGCTCCAGAGAAACAAGGACTTGGTACCATACAGATGTCACACAGGGATTAGAAGATTAACTAATTAATGTACCAACCTACTGAAACCTCTGAAGTATCTCAAAGGTAAAAGGCAGAACTCCAAGCATTTCTTTAACTAGCTTCACATTAGGCAGTGCTAAAGCAGTGCACTTTTCTTACCACATCATTCTGGAGTATTTCTATGGATTTCTTGTATTCCTCAATAGCTGTCTGTATGTTTTCAACATCATGAGCCACGCTGGTAAGGGTGCTGCCTATGTTGGCTACAGTCTGCAACAAAAAAGATGACAGAAATGTCAGTCTTCCTCAAACTGCACTGTCCTAAAGCACCAATCAGCTAAACACAATGTTTTGTTAGGGAAACTGCAGGCAGATTGCCACAAAATCATGCACACAAGTTTGAAGAATTTGGAAGTTTTTTTTCACTCAAAACTGCAAATTATACCCAAGGCAACATTTGCCCTGGAGGACCTCAGGACACCTCTAGCACCCTTTACCAGTATAAACAAAAGCCACTGCCCAAGAGGAATTCCCTCAGTAATCCTTCAGGATTTTAATACCAGCAGGCATTCTCAGTTCCAGGAACAGTACCTACAAGGAAAAAGGCTCAAGAAAACCAAATCCCACATAAGAGATGCAATCTTGTCATAGGATCACTTAGGCTGGCAAGGACCTCTAAGACTGAGTCCAGCTGTTAACTCAGCAATGCCAAGTGCACTATTAATCCATGTCCCCAAGCTCCTATCCTTTAAATACCTCCAGAGATGGCAACTCTAGCAGCTCCTCCTGCTCCACTGTTCGACAGCCCATTCAGTGAAGAAATTTTTCCTGTTATCCAACCTAAACCTCCACTGACACAGCTTTAGGGTGTTTCCTCTTGTTCTATTACTTGTCATTTGAGAGAAGAGCCTGATCCCCCCACCTGGTTGCAACCACCTTTCAGGGAGTTGTAGAAAGTGATAAGGACCCCCCTGAGCCTCCTCCAGGTTAAAATATCTCCCATCAGACTTGTGCTCCAGACCCTTTCCCAGCTCCACAGCCTTTCTCTGGACACTCTCCAGCCCCTCAGTGTCCCTCCTGAATTGAGGGGCCCAGAACTGGACACAGGGTTTGAGGTGTGGCCTCACCAGTGCCCAGTATAGGAGGACATCACTGCCCTGGTCCTGCTGGCCACACTCCTCCTGCTAACAACATGCTTTCAGACTTGCTTCTGACCAGTGAAAATCCAGCCTGCTTGTAGCAGCAAATAAGGAGCTTAGGAAACAGCTTTGTACTCCTCCCAGAAAAAGAAATCCTGGCAGCCCCATCAGCCAAACCACACTCACTGCTTTGCCTATCACTAGCTTGTTGATTGCACATTAATTTTGCAGGGATAGGAAATGAGATGTGGAAACCCATAGTGCCACAAAGACTGGACTAACACTGGGTGTTAGCCCAGCGTAAATGTTTATTGCTAACATTAGGTGTTAGCCCAACATAAATGTTTATTGCTAAATAAACAGAACTGCCATGGAATAGCCAAGCAAGTTTCAAACAAGCCATTCTTTTAACCAAAATAAACAGGACAGCTCTTTGGTAAAGAATGCTCAGTAAGGCACACAGTAAGACACTGTATTAACAAAAGCAATGCATTTCCTTTTCCAATTAAAAAAGCTAAACAAACCACCTATTTGCATGCAGTTATCAAACTGCAGACAGACTTTTTCCAAGTGTCTCACACGATATTAACAACTTGAAGGAAAGTAACCAGAAAGATCAGCTCCAAGGTACACGTGGGACAGCATAATACAAACAAGTGCACCTCCAAAAGGGATAAACAAGGCCTCTACATTTTCTACCTGCCACACATTATCATAGGACCATACAATTTACGAAGTCAAATCTCAAAGACAAGAGAAGTAAATATTCCTTTCAACTCAGGTAGCTCCTGCTGTCAGTGATGTCCCCAAGAGCCCAGCTGCAGCTTAACACACACAACACATTTGGTGACAGCCACATTTACAGCACTTACCTTCTGAAGTTTCTCTACTGTGAGGGGAAGAGAAATCAGGTCAGCAGCAGATTTAATATTGTTTTTGAGATGATTTACTGTTGAGGTCAAGAGTGATATCTAAAACCAAAAAAGAGTACTTAGAATTAGGCAACATAATCCTGATTCTGACGTCCCCCAATACTGATGGCTTAATGTGTCATATTAAAATGTAAGGCAATACAAAACTATACATATACACACAAAAACCACCTCTCTAGGTTAGAAGTCCTGCCTGGGCTACATTAAAAATATTCTGCCTCATGCAAAAGAACAAGTTTTTATTTAATTGTTTTTTAAAACCAAATGAAAGCCACAGAAAACCCTTCTTTTCAGTAAGGTACCCTCTGCCAGTTTTACATTCATCCTCTTAGAGAGAGGCTGTTGCCCAAGAAAGACTTCAAAAATTGTGCAAGGAGTCTTCACGTGGAGGAAACCATCACCCACTTTTGTATTTAGCAATGAAACCTGCCTGGCAAAACCCAGCAAAGCCATGCAGCCTCTCCAGCTGAGTGATGGGCAAAGAAATTGTGCCTCTCATCCAAACCCTCGGCTACACAAGTGGAACAGAGACTAAAATTCACTTTCTTCTGGTTAAAAAACAAAGTTGTTTTGCAAGTTGAGGAAAAGATCCTAATTTTACATTAGCTCAGTGTTAATCAGCTGGCATGCAGACTCTCCAGCTCACAGCTGTGAACTCTGGCTGAGACTATTCCCAGCAGCACATCCCAACAATTCAGGGAAAAAAAAAAAAAAACCAGCAAGAAAGATCCCAAGAAGATCTGGCTCAGACTGTAACCAGACCCTGAAGTAACCTGAGGGCCTGCAAGAACCACGTGCAAGTATCTTTAACAGCCAGGTGCAGATAAGAGCATTTTAAAAGTCTCATGAAGAGCCTGAATAACTGTGGATAAAACAGTGAGATGCTAAAGAAAGCAAATCAAGTTTTCAGATGTGCCCCAGTAAGCACTTAACCACCACGTGGGACTGAGGAAAAATCAATCTAAGCAGGCACCTCAGTACTCTAACAAATTAAAACCAGAGCACCTGGGTCAAGAAGAGCTCCCCACACACACCTCTCCATACCATTCACTGTGAGCAGCTCTGAACTTTTACCCTCCAGGGCAGAAATTTCAGTAAAAAGCCTTGCTGGATGCTTCATTTGAAGTGTGAGTTAATAGAGCAGCTGAGCAAAGAGCTCTCTGGTAAGTGGCTTAGCTCTAGCCCCATCAGCAGTGCCAAGATTTACACCAGCTCAGAGGCTGAGTGTGTGTTAGCAGGGTTTATATTCCCAGGACACCAGGCTGTAGCCTGCAGCAACAGGAGCTTGCTCTGAGTCAGGTAATTCTTTTCCACACTTACAAAACGCTCTCAGAAATTTGAAATGTCAAATCTCTCATCATAAACATCACAACTATTTGGCAGGAAAATTAAGAACTGCACAGTTCTCGGGTTCTTTTAAATTCTGCCTGAACTCCCTCCACCAGTTATGCAATTTCTCCTCTTGTGATCAGTCTCCAGCCCAGCTGGATGCTCAAGCTGTTTTCTGCTTGTTTATAATGAGGTTTGTACCCTATTTGAACTTTAAAAATAAAAGCTACATATATAGTCACAGAAGTCCTTAGATAAAATTAATTTCCATCAAAAATAATTGGAATGGAATATTTTATTATTTTTCAAAACCAAGGACCGATCTCTCCTCACCTGTTTATTGATCTCTGTGATATTTATCCAAATTTTACTCAGCCCCAGTTCTCCAGTCTCAATTTGTTCTAGCTGCTTTTGGTTCTGCACCAAATCTTCGTTCAGTTTAGGAATTTCTTGGAATGATGTCTTTTGATTAGATTCCACTAAAAGAATGAGAAAATAATTAAAAGCAAACCAAAACAAAAATCCAGGTAAACAACACATAAAAGGCACAAAACAAATTACAAACAGCAACATTTACAACAGTGAAAGAAGGCAGTAGCAGTTTCTACATATGGGTTTTATTGCCAGTCTGGATTCAGTGTTTGCTCAGAATAACAGCTCTTTTTTGTTTTAAGAGTACCAATATCTGCAGAGAGAACCCAGAGAGACTGTACTAAATTTAACACTTTGCATAGTCCTGTCGTTCTGGCAAACCTCAGTAGGTCTTTATTTAGTGCAGTTATTTTGCATTACCTCCATAGGGGAACATGAAATAGTAATGGGCCTGTGAACGAGCTGCCAACAGTCCCAGGGCAAAGGAGGCAGGTGAAATGAACCTCAGCGCCCTTTTCCAGCCTGCAGAGCCTGCTGACCATGAAGTGAATTCCAAGGAGATTAAGGTAATTAGTTGCTCTGTGTGACAGAATGACAACTAAAAAAATAATCTATAAGCTTATACACTAATGCCTGTTGGTAAACAAATCAGTAAATAAGGTCCTTGGAAATTAAGCCAGTTATTACTGCAATTAATACTCCGGGAAGGGGGGAACATGCAGCTCAAAGCATTTCCAGTGAGCCTCAGAAATGCAGCTCTTCCAGATCTGCAGTGACTAAGCTGTTTAGCTGTGCCATGAGGCAATCCTAAATCCCTAGGTCTGAGAAACAAATACGCAAAGGTTTTGAGATGAAGATGACAGAGTTGCCCAAAATCTGCACGTCCACCCTGTAAGGCAGCACTGGAAAACTCCACAGCAAACAGTTCAGACCCAACTGCCAAGAGCAGTGGGACCTGTGTGATGTGTAGCTGGCAGATCCCAAAACAAATCTCCATGTGTGACCCATCCAGTCAAAAGGAGAAGCCTGTGGAGTGAATGCCCAAACACACAAAACTGGACAGCTGGGCATATTCAGAAACCCACCTCACTTCTCTTTAAGCAACTTCTAAAAATACTTTCTAGGTACAGAGAAATCTGAACCGGATCACCCAAGGTCCAAACAACACTTCTGGGTAAGTAAGGCTGTGAAAGGCATATTTTAGCCAAAACAGACTGAGAACTAATTTGTGCATTTGACACAAGCAGCTCACACTAAATCTCATGTTTTCATAGGCTCTTGCAGACAAAATCATTTTCCGTTTTGCCACTCTCACTGTGAACAGTGGGACTCCACTTGAGGAGTTTTTTGCAGCACTAGGAAGGTTAAATGCCACATGTGTTCTCAGCATCATTGCTGACAACTGAAGGGAAAACACTACATGATGTCCTCCTATTCCAAATACACTTGATGAAAAGATGTCTTGTTTATAAAAAGCACTCATCCCACACTCACCTTGTGCAAAAGATGGCAGAATATATCAAATACATCAAATACTGCCACAAACATCTGCTCTTATGGGGGAAAAAAAGTCTGGGTGAAGATTCAGAGAAAGGTTCCTTTTCCAAACTTGCTGTACAACAGATGGGTCACCTGCTTTTCTTTCTCTGTTCACCCACACATTTCACCAAGGCAAAACGTTACCTTTGGGAACCAGGTTGTTCTTGCTGCCTGCTTTTTTTGTTGTTGTATTTAAATGCTGTGCCTCATTATGAGGCTCCCATCCAACTCCTAAGCATGGTATTATGATGGCAAGGAAATCTGACACATTTATCACAAGGCAAAGCATTAAATGCAGAGCTTTTCTATCAGAGCTATTAAGAAGAAAACAAGCCCATCTATAATTGCCAGACAGGGAGAACAACACTCAGGGAGAACAGCTGCTTTAACAAAGAGGTCTGTGTTGAACAGGAATGATGAAATTTAACTACACCAACGCCAACAAATGCTGTTCTCGTGCAAAACTTTTACCACCAGCACACCCTTAAAGGGGAGCAGTCCACGAAGGGCAGCACTTGCTGACCCAGAACACAGAAACAGCCACTGCAGAGCTGCTGGGAACACTCACAGCCACAAAGCAGCACCTGGAACTGGAGGTATCCTCCAGAACTGGTGGACAGCAAGCATGGCTAACTTTCAGAGTTCAGTATCAGTTAATACAAAAGCACATCTATCAGCAACTCTCTCACACCCAGCCAGGCTGTTCCACCTTGGCAGGCAACTCCCCACCTCACAGGCCTGAACAGGAACACCTGAACACCAACAGCAAGGAATTTCTACACACACTTCCTCAATGCCTCCCTTACCACAAGCAAGACAACACCTTTGCTTACCTTTCTCAATCTACATGGGAT
Organism: Phylloscopus trochilus trochilus; assembly: GCA_016584745.2. Classification (NCBI taxonomy): domain Eukaryota; kingdom Metazoa; phylum Chordata; class Aves; order Passeriformes; family Phylloscopidae; genus Phylloscopus; species Phylloscopus trochilus. Next base: position 8,795,685 of record WQNJ02000093.1, on the reverse strand, counting down.
TTCAAACACTACTAACACAAAACACATCTTGTGCCCAGAGGTGAGGTTCAAAGAGGGAAGAGCATACCTTACATGCACATATCACCATTTGTTACACCTCAGCCTACAGAAGTTATATTGAAAATCCTGGCATGGGAATCTTAACACGGGCTGAGAAAATCTGAGCTTTACAAGCAAAATGCTTCATCTTAACTCCACACTTCAAAGTGTTAAACACATGAACTCTACAGCATACGTAACCCAATGTAAAAGTTGAACAAGAACAGGTCAAGATAAACATTCAGAGGATACAGAGAGAAAATATTGTACTGAAGCAACATTCAAGATGCAGTAATTCCACAGCAAGTATCAGAGGTCTTAAAAGAGTTCAAGACAAGAACGTCATTTTATGTAATTTTTTTTTCAGAATTCCTTAGATTCCTGCATTGACAGGTCTGATCAGAACTTTTTAAACAGGGTCTTATTTTGGCAGAGAGCACTCTGAATGCTAAAGTCAGGAATTTTAGAAATGTATATACAAGCAACTACAGGCCCACCTAGTCTAGCATCCCTGCTCCTCAGAAGACACAGAACAGGCAAGAATATACAACATTCACCTCAGATTCACCAAGTCTCTGTGCTCTTGGCTCAGAGCACCTCTCACTTCAGATGTAACTTGTCTATTTGTCTACTCAGTATTTTTAGACCTTGACTGAGCAAGCAGGCAACTAATGCTCTTCATACTGCCCAAAGAAAACGTGAAATAGTGATTGCATTCATACTTACTAGTTCGAAACTTCTCTTTCATTGCATCCAAATCCTCCTTGAGGGCCACCTGCATCCAGACTAAGCCAACACACGCGACCACGCAGGCGGCAAGGATGACAAACGCACACAAGGGGTAACAGAACCTGCAGCATCGCAGGTAGTCTCCCCTGCAGAAAACAAAGGAACAGCTTGTGAGTGTACAGCAGCGCCTAGAAAAGTGTTCTTTCAAACGCTGTTCCAGCAAAGCAGAGGGACAGCACTGTAACAGCTGTGTAACAGCACACACTTTGGCTGACAAGGGCTAACAAAGAGCATTTTCAGGACTAAGTAAGGCTATAAAGTCAGGTCAGGGCTGTCACTCTCTATTCAGTTTACCCTAAGTAGGCAACATCTAGCTATTTAAAAGCAGCTGTCAGATTCCCTTCACTAAAATACCCTGCTCTGCGGACACAAACTTATGTCAGGCACATCTGCCTGACAGCTTGAAAAACACACTTCAAGACAAGGTATTACCATAATGTTACGACAAGTACTTCTAGAGCGTTCTAAATTGTGAAAGCTCGAGTTTCCCTGAGACATGCCTACTTTCAGGTATGCACAGAGGCCCATTATTAATGCTGTTACTTAACTGAAAAGCTTATTTACTGGCAAAAGCACAGCAGCACACGTCCCTGAGGAAACCAGCGCTGAGCCAGCAGGACGGTGCCACGCTGAGCAGGCACACACGTGGAACTGCATCTCCAGGAGCTGCCCCCAAGTGCGGTCCACAGGGATTTGTGCCCCGGTGAGCACAAAACAGAGGGGAAAAAAACCCCAAAAAACAAACAAACAAAAAACCCCCCAAACAAACAAAAACCAAAAAAACCACAAACAAACAAACAAACCCACTAAAAATCAAAACAAAAAAAACACAAAAAAAAACCACAAAAAAACCCACACACGCAAAAAAAAAAAAAAACAAACCAAACAAACAAAACCAACAAAAAAACCCCACAACACCAAAACAGGGGATGGTCCAGTGGGAGCTGTCCCCGGCCATGGCTAGAACTAGATGATCTTTAAGGTGCCTTCCAACCCAAGCCATTCTGCGACTCGACGATACTTTTATCCCCACACAGGCGACCTGCGGGGGTCGGACGCGCTCAGTGCAGCTCCGGGTGTCTGCTGGCAGCCCCCAGCCTCACACACCCCCGTCCACCCCCAGCTACGAACGCGCCCCGCTGAGGGCAGCGCAGCCCCGGGAGCCGCGGAGCCGGGGCAGGACCTGTCCGAGCAGCGCCCGGCACTCACTTTCCGCAGCGGCCCCGCGCCCCTGCGAACTCGTCCTCCTCGGAGCTGGACTCGGAGTCGGAGGCGGGCGGCTCGGTGCGCAGCAGCCGGTGGCCCGAGCCCTTCTTGGCGGGCTTCTTCCTGCGGCCGTCGGCGGCCAGGCCGATGAGGGCGTTCAGCTCCTTCCGCTTCTTCATCCTCTTGTGGGGCGGCGGCGCGGCCGGCGGCTGGCTCCCGCCTGCCTCTTCCTCCTCGGCCGCCGCCGCCGCCAGCGCGCCCCGGCTCGCCAGCCTGCGGCCCGGCGGCGGCTACAGGCGCTCCGCGGGGCCGCGGCTGTTGCTCCCCGGCCGGCCCCGCGGCGGCTCGCCCGGCCCCGCGGCCGCCGCCCGCCCCGCCCGCGCCATGGCCGCTCGGGCCGCGCCGCGCCCGCCTGCCAGCAAGCCGCGCTGCCACTGGCCGCCGCGGGACCGCCCCGCGCGGGCCGCCCAGCGCGGGCAGAGCCGCGGGTTCGAGTCCCGCCCCCGGCGGGTGGGACGGGCGGGGGAGGGGGCTCTGTGGCGCCGGGGGCTCGGCCCGGTTGGTGCCGCCCGCCGTGGCTGCGCTCCGACCCCTCGCCCACCGGGCTGCTGCTCGCAGAGATAGTGGCGGCGGGGAAGCGGTGTTGCCCGGCAGCTTCTTGCCGTCTACCTGCCACCAAACCGTGCCAAAGCCGTGCCAAAGCCGCCGCGGTAGCCGGCCCTGGGCTGACGCACGGCACCGCCAGCCCGGCGCGGTGCGGGGTTCCCCGCGCTCGCTGCCGGGAGATGCTGCCCCGGCCGGCGCTGGGATGCGGCTCACAGTGCCGGCAACGGGGAAGGAGACAGGGAAGGAGGGCGGGAGCTGTCAGCCGGGATGCGGGATGGGAATGGGTGGAGATGAGGGTGAAACCTCGTGAGGCAGGAATGTGTGATGAAGACCTCGGGAGGAGGAATCCCAGGGCACGGTCTTTCCCTCTCTCTTCAGCCCGAGGTCCCGGCGCGGAGCCAGCCGGTGCCGGCGGCGGGGCGGGCAGCAACTCCCAGCCGGTGCGGCGGCGAAGAGAAGCGAAACCTTCCCGCGGGATGCTCCCCTTCCCTTCCCTTCCTTTCCCTTCCCTCCCAACAAGCGCTGCCGTGATTTGGCAGCCGCTCGGACTCTGGACCTGCCTCTCCGCCCCGCATTGGCTGCCGCGGCCGGTGCCGCCGGGGCGCTGGGTGACAGCGGAGGCAGCAGCCGGCGGCTCTCACCGGGACGATGAAGCTCCTGTGGTTGGGCGTGGATGTCTCCAGGGTGCTGCACCTGGCCGCCGTGTTCTGCCTGACCTGCGTGCTGCTGAAAGCCATCCAGCTGTTCCACCGGCGGCGGGAGCTGCTCCGGGCGCTGGCCGACTTCCCCGGGTACCCGACCCACTGGCTCTTCGGCCACGTCCACGAGGTGGGGCAGAGCCGGCTCTGCGCTGCCGGCAGCGGGGGCGAGCGCGGGGAGCGGCTTTCCCGAGGGGCGTGCGGGAATGATGCCGGCGGGACTTGTCCCCTTGGTCCGGGAGAATGGCTGGGTCGGTGAGAGGTGGGCATCCCTTTTCCAAGGCAGACCGATGTGCTTTCCCTGTCTGTGGTGCTTAGCGAGAGCACGGCTCACGCAGAGCTCCCGCAGGCTGCTGCAGACTGCACGGTGGAAAAGGGTGGTGGCTGGCTCGCAAGTAAAGACAGCGGTAACACAGCAGAGTGGCATAGGCAAGGTCATCCCGGGGTGTGAGCCGGCATCGGTGCTGGAGGCAGCACAGCCGCGCTGCTCTGTCCCGGACCGGGCTCCACTGTCACCTCTCTGCTCCTCTGAAGCCAAGGCAGGGCCGCTGCAGCTCTCCTGCGGCGCTGAGCTGATGAGCCGCTGAGCAGATGCTCGCTGCTCCCGGCATCCACAGGCACTTTCTCTCACCTGCCAGCTGACATCGGCCTCACGGCCAGGTGAGCCAGGCAACTGCTCATTCTGAGCCACAAAGCACATCGCAGGCACTGCATCCAGTGCAGGGGCTGTGGATCTTCTTGCAGTTGTATTAAGGTCATGACTAACTAAGCCCACGTGTACAGGCGAGCCCTGCTCTGGTCTCAGGTGGCAGGGATGACTGTTCCCCGAGGTATGCACTTGCCCACACAGATCACCACGGCTACCTTGGCAAACAGATTTTCACAGCCCATCAGCAGCCTCACCAAGTGTAACTGGGCTTGCCTGATGCAAAAGCTTTTCCATACATGCTAAACACTGCTTAAAATCGCTTTGCCCTTTGCTGGGCTCTGCTGTGTCCAGCCCTGGCCACCGTGATGTCCAGCCCTGGCCACCTCTGTGGCACATTAAATAACTGGCACCCTGAAAAATGTCTGGAAAATCAGGAGGAGACCTCACAGGGTTTGTCTCTGTGCTGTGGCAGCGCCAGTTTTGCTGTGCTGGACGGGACAAGGAGTCTTTTGGCAATGTAAGCATGAAGATGGGCCAGTTCAGGGCTTTGTTACACTGCCAGTTAGACTTTAAAACTGCAATTAAATAAAGCGTGCTCTCCTGTTTGTTAGTTATGACTATTTGTCCTGGCAGAAATTTGAACATTTGTGCCAAATGCTCGCTGCCATCATGCCTAGGTTGTTCGTGCCTCAACTTTTACCTCAGACAGTGTTTGTTTGAGAATCCCCTTTTTGAAGATTTAGTAATTTGCTGATTAATGCTGCTGAATTCCCCAAAGCCTAACAAAGCCAGCAAAGAAACCAGCAGTGCTCTGGGCACACACACTGAAGACAAAGTTTGCACACACCTCGAGGAGGACCTGTCAGCAGAGGGAGAGCACTGCCATTTCCCGTTCTGCTCATTTAACTGATTGTTCCCCAGGTTTGATCCAGGCCAGTTTAGAATCTCAAAAGCATTTGTCATGCTCTGGGTGGATGTTCTAGGAATACATCACTTTGTTTTAAAGAATTCTCGGGGTATTAGTCTCTGCTTACCCAAATCACTCAGCAGAGATGACATTTAGAGTATCAGGAAGAGGTTGTGTAGAGCTGCTCAGCCTCCCTGCAGCAGCAGGACTCTGGTTAAAACCCAGAGTGGCAGCCCTGAGCTGACCAAATGGACTCCCCATGGCCGGGCTTGGTGGGACGCAGAGGTGGCAGGGTCACTGCCCTGCTGGTCCAGGGAGGGTGTCAGTCCCTGGGCAGCCCTTTGTCCGCTCCTGCCCTGTGTGGGGAGGAGCCAGCCCGGCTCTGGCTGCACGCCCACAGCCTCACGCTCGGATTTCAGCTCCTGTGTTTTCTCTTTCATTTGCTATCAGTGCCTAGTCATTAAAAGTGCCCTTAAGCCTCGTCCCAGATGCTTTTAGTGTTGGATCCATTTCAAAACTTGCATTTCAGCAGGAGATCAGGCAATTACCTTTCTTTCTTAGATCCAAGTGGGGTTTATACTTTTCAAGCCCCCAAGGGAAGAAGAAGTAATGGTCTTTCATGCAGAGCCGGGTAGCTGGAGCCCTGATTAAGGCTTTTTATTCCTCTGCAGCTCACAGAGGAACACTTTGCACCCTCTGCTCCAGGAGTGCTTGGTGCAGCAGGTTACTCACCCTGAGGGTAGTCTCTCCTCTCAAATAAACCCATCAACCCTCTGCCAGCACAGGGATGGTTCCTGATAGCACAAGCCAAGGGGGTGGTGCTTCAAAACAAGGTTGGATGCAAAAGGCTTCTAGGATTAGGACTTCTGCCAGCAAGACTTGCTCAGCATCTCCCAGTTACTTCCATTATGTTTTTTTGTGATTCATGACAGGAGAAGCAAAGCAGCTATACCAAAGGGACTTTCTCATGTTCAGGTGTCATTTAGCTAAAGGCACTGTGCCAAGCACTGCTTCTGCTGGCATTTGCTGAAGAGCTGGGTGCTGAGGAGGCCTGCCTCCTTTTGCCCCAAAACTTGATCCCTGAAGGCAGAGAAATTGATGGTTCTATTTGTTAAGCTCAAAATCTTGAACTTGACTGAGCAAACTTGGGCTTTCTATAATAAGTAATAATTGGTTATAGTTCACAATTCTGCTGAATGTGGGAGACACATGGGATGTGCTGCAGGGACCCCCCCAGCTTGTGAGGAAGGGGAGGGGCTCAGTTTTGGAGCTGAACCTGGACGTGCCCCTGGCAGACAGCCTGTATCCTCTCCAAGACCAGCCACACGTGGCTGATCATTTGATGAGCGTGATCATTTGAGTACGAGCCATGTCCTGGCTTGAGAAACACCAGCCAGACTAAGAGCTGAGATAACTCAGCACTAAAGCAACTGAGCAAACATTCACTTGATACAGTCGATAGGGTGACTTTGAGGCTGATTTCTGCACCAATGTGTTGATTTAATTAACCTTCAAGCTTCAAGTCAAAGCAGCAGCAGCTATGTCAGACACAGCTTACCAAAATCCTTCTCCATGCATATTGGCCCAGAGTAGTTTCTCTTCAAAGAAAAAAAGTAATCTTACATGGTTTATGTCTCTGTGATTTTTCTCCTCTGCCTGTGATTGTGGATCTTTCCACTTGTTCTTTGTCTATTGCCTGTACATAACATAACACAGGCTGTAAAGGCAATAAAGCAGTGATTACTTCGGAGTGAACCTGCCCCTGCTGCTGATATGAAAGCTGGTGCTCATGCTGCTCCTCAGATTGCAGCTTCCAAGGACAGGAGATAAATCTTTCTAGGAGCTCCAGCTCTTCATTGCCTGTAAAATTCAATTCCCAGAAATCAATGAATTCTTAATGTAACATTATCAACCAGCATCCCCTTCTCTGTAGAATCCATTTGGACTAATTCTGTTGACTTTTTCCTGGACACTGGCTTTCCAGACACCTGAATGTCTGGAAGTTTCTCACAGCTGCACTGGGGCAGACCCAGCAGTGATGCTGTTGGCTGCTGTATTTTCTCCCAGCTGCAGGGGTGCTCATTGCTTAGCCATGTGCAAGTGAGAATGTAGTTGCATGCCACAAAATGCAGATGTTGTGGGACAAATCTGAGTCTTCTATGGGGTGGCCATGGAAAAAGAGCAGATAACACATGTGAGCTGATAGGCACCAGCACAGTGCTTAAGGATATTCTCTAGCTTAAGGTCAAGTGATAAGGAAGAATTACTTTATAGGAGCTTTAAAGGTAGCAAACATCTCTACTTCCCATGCTCTGCAAACACAGAGGAAAAACACCTTGTTTGTCTTTACCTGGTTTTTTTTGTGGTCAGAAAGACATTGAACTTTTAAGACAGTGTATTGGGAGATTATATATATATATTTTTTTTTCCCTACAAATCTGTGTGTTCTTTCTCTTTTTTCTTCTCCTCAACTAGTTTCTCAAGGAGGAAGAAGTGCTGGACAAGGCAGAGATCTGGGCACAGAAGTACCCATGTGCTCACCCTATGTGGTTTGGGAGTTTCTCAGCATTCCTGGTTATCACTGATCCTGACTATGCCAGGGTGCTGTTGAGCAGAGGAGGTGAGAGATTATGGCTTCAGCTGGGGATTTCCTGCAGATTTCCCATGCCAGCCTCAAAGTTTACAGCAAGGCAGAGTTTTACAGAGGGGTTTTCTTGCAAAAATCATCTAAAGGCATGGAGAAATACCCCTGCTTCATGCTGTGCTCTGGGTACTTCAGGCACAGGGCTGCAGGGCTGACCTGGCTCCAAATCCATTGCTGCAAAATCAGACTTCCTCAATGCTCCTTGAAAATTTAACTACTCAGTGCCTGATCCCAGCAAGGAGAAGACACCTGGGAGCTTTTTCCTAGGTTCAGAGTTCTGGCTCCTACTGCAGAGCAGTATCTTTAGTGCATCGAGAGGAAAAGGTGCTGAACAGTGGTGTCTGAGAGGGTTAATCATTTATCACACTGCACAGACTTTGGACTACCAATATTCTTGGGGTTTTTTTCGCAGTGTGAGCATCTGCTTTTGTATGTGTTTATTGCAGCTGGCAGAGATGAAGTTGTTTTATGTTGAGTTACTGGGAGTTCTGCAGGGATGCCACTGATTTTGCTTCATACCCAACCAAAAGAGAGAGTCCAGAGGGAGCTTTCAGCTGCAAACCTGGATTCATGCTATTGAAGCATTTACCATTTTATTTTCTCTTTCTTTATGGTATTGTTGTTTTTTGTGGTTTTTTTTTACAGATCCCAAGGATAACATCAGCTATAAACACCTTGTGCCATGGATTGGTATGTATTCCCAGGGAGGGAATTCCTGTGAGGAATGATTCTGAAGTTAGTCAAAACCACGCTATAAATAAACAGCCTTGCACCTGTTCCTTGGTGGAGTTATAGCTAAAAGCTTCCTGAAATGATTACATTTACTGAAAAAGGTACTGAGCAGTTCTATTTATTTTCAAGGAAGGAAAATTCAGACATAGCCTATGTACAAATACTTACATGTCCATAGGTAGCAAAGACTAGGTGATGGGAGAAGCTTCAATTCATTGGAGGACTGATGAAAAATATATCTGCTCTTCTGAACTTCTCTTTTCCAGTAGTGTTGGTGTGATGCTGTTAAAGATCACAACGACACAGACTCCGACTCAGAAGGCTGACAATGACTCCATTTATTTCTGGGAATTTCTTCCCTTTTATGCTATTTTACAAAGAACAACCCAATGGGTGGAAGAAAGACAAACTTCTTCCATCACATTGGTCAAGTCAGAGGGACATTAAGAAGTCTCTCCTAGGGAAAGGAATGCAAACATAGGTTACAGTTAGGAAAACATGTCTCTTGTTGACAGAAAACTCTCTGGGAAAGAGTTTCAGAGAAACCAAAACATCTCAGGCACGAACCAGGGCTACATTGGTGTTTCTTTTCAGAGACACCATGGTGCCATTTTGATGAGCAGGGCTTTGCTCAGCTCTGGGAGCCCTGGGGCTGATGGCAGCGTTTGGAAATAACCCTCTCAGAGCAGCTCAGATGGCAGATTGAATCACACTCTGTGCAGGCTGAGGCTGTGTCTGCAGGCAGCTTGCAGCAGCCTGCTTGTGCCCAGCAAAGCATGCCTTGCCTGTGTTTCCCCAGGGAATGGGTTGCTGATCTTACATGGGCCCAAATGGCACCAACACCGAAAGCTGCTGACCCCAGGGTTCCACTACGACGTCCTGAAGCCGTACGTGGGCCTGATGGCAGAGTCCACCAACGTGATGCTGGTAGGACTCACAATGCTCCTCTCTCTGCCCTGTTTTCTTTTCTTTCCCCCATCCTGTCTGGTTAGGAGGTAGGTGCTGGAGCAGGGTTTTCTTTATCTGGTAATAGTAAGGTGTGTGCTGGTGGTCAGTCTTTCTGAGTCAAATCCCAAATCCCTGCTCTTGAGCTGGAAGGGGTGAATGTCCCTTGGAAGGGATGAGCAGGTTGAGCCTCCCTGCAATGAGAGTGTCTCTGGTGCTGCCTTGGGACCTGGAGCTGAGGTTACAGGATTAGTGTTACTGCCATCCCCAAACCCTGCATGATCTCAGTTCCAGCGGCAACTTCTTGTAAGCTGTTTGTCTAAATAAAGGATTCAGGTAACTAAATGTTCGTAATAAATCCACCAAAAATAAAGGTTGGAGCAGGGCTATGCTGTGACCTAAGGTTAAAGGGTATTATTTGCTGTCAACATACCCATGACTGGACTTCAATCCCTGCCGTGCCTCATAAACAGTGAAAATGCATTGTTCTTCAATCCACTGGTGCTGGGCAGGATGGAAACCAGTAGCAATTACAGGAGAAGGGCACCAGGCTTTGTGGATCTGAACTGGAGGGGTCTGGATGCTGGATCTATTCCTTCTCCTTCACCTCCCTCACTCCAACCTCCCCAGCAACTTCAAATAGATCCTGGCTGGATTCCTCCTCCTGGCCCCGGGAGCAGGCAGGAGCCGGGGGCTGGAGAGCCAGGAGAGCTTTTGCAAGGCTCAGAAGCGCCTGGGAGTTTGAAATTCCTTGTGCAGAAGGCCAGCTGTGTGAGCCCGTGCCACCAGGTGGCAATCGTTGCATGTGCTACCAAGGTGCATCTGTCCCCATGAGCCTGGCTTGGTGCTGTGGAGCTCGGGTGGGACCGTGCTCCTCCCTCCCCTCCCTTTCTCAGCTTTTAAATCCACTCGTTACTTAAAGCCACGAGGGGACAGAGGATTCATCATCACTTTGTGTCTGCTGGGGAATAGAGACAGGATTTATGGTTTCTCTAGGGATCCCCTATGAGTTGAGCAAGAGCTCCTGTATTGCTTGCTAACAGAACACACTGGCACAGAGATTGTGTGCCAACTTGCTCCAAAGTTTGCATGTTGGGCACCAAGCTCAGATGTGCTCAGGACACACCCAGTGAAGCTCAGTGCTGGCATATGTTGCTCCTGTACAGAAAAACTACACACTGCATCCTAAGAAAGACCTCAGGTAACTCCCCATCACCCAGAAATGCACCTGTCCTGGACTTCTCCAGGGTGCCCTTGCCTCAGGATAGAGTGTAGCAGGGCTCACCACAACCAGGATCCAAGAATAGCAGCTGCCTGAGGCAAATCTCATATTAACCATCCCACTCTTGGCTTCTCTTCTCTGGGATTTTGCCGGCAGCTAAGAGATCTCTTTCTTCTTTTTTTTTTTTTTTTTCCATTTCTCTGGGATGTGTCTCTCTCCGAGCACTCATTTAACCAGGGGGTGACTGCAGATCATGCAGAGCTGACCCTTGTCTCCTCCTTTCTGTCTCCTTTGCGCCCTAGGATAAGTGGGAAAAGCTGACAGCAGATGGGAAGCCAGTGGAGCTCTTTGAGCATGTCAGCTTGATGACCCTCGACAGCATCATGAAATGTGCCTTCAGTTGTCACAGCAACTGCCAGACCGACAGGTCAGTGCTGCTGCCCCAAACCCAGGCAGGAAGTTTGGAGCTCAGAAGGGAAATGGGCAAATTTCTTGTCACTGTGCTCCCAAATTTACGAGCTTCCTATTCCCCTCTCTCCAGGAAGAACACCTACATCCAGGCTGTCTACGACCTCTGCCACATGGTGCACCAGCGCCTCCGCATCTTCCCCTACCACAATGACATCATTTACTGGCTCAGCCCCCACGGGTTTCAGTTCAGGAAGGCCTGCAGGATCGCTCATGACCACACAGGTATCCCCTGCTCTCAGCCTCTCTCAAAACTTGGGGCAGAGGCAGTCAGGTCACTTCCTTGCCCGTGCAGTGATCCTGCCCAGAGGCTCAGAGCCCAGATCCAAGCAGGGCATCAGCTGGCAGTAGCGGTCTGATCCAGGCATGAGGCAAAGGGGTCTCACAGCTCCTGGGTCATTCAACTGGACTAAGGGAGGAACTGCCCTCTGGAAATGCTCCTGTAGCCTGGGATGAGCACTGCAGATAACACCAGGGCAAGGAATGATTTTCAGTTCCAAGCCAGGTGTGATTTAATGCGTGAGGGGTGTGTAAAGTAGGTGGGAAGTCCATGGTGAGCAAAGAAGCTGGCAGAAAAGGATGGCAATGTCCATGGCATTTGTTGCCATGCTGCTGAAAAAAGCCCAAGTGCCTGTGATACAGAAGCACAGGTCAAATGCATCATGGAGTGAGCAGTGCTCACCTCCTTGGGTGAGGTTTGCATTCGAAGGAAGGACAGTTTTGCAGCTTGACCCTGCTGACCCTGCTGAATCTTTAACCCTTTCTCCCCCAGACAAGGTGATCCATGAGCGAAAGGAATCCCTTAAAGATGAGCGGGAATTTGAAAAGATCCAGAAGAAGAGACATTTGGACTTCTTGGACATTCTGCTGTGTGCCAAAGTGAGTGGCAAGGAGTGTATGTACAGCAGGAGTGTTTGCACAGAGTGCAAAACCCTTTCCAGGGATGCCACAAACCACCAGAGACCCTCAGGACTGCACAAGCCATTAAAAAAAAATTATCCCAGTCCCTCCCAGTTGAAGACATCGTTTTGGGCACACAACATGCAGGGGGATTTTGTAGTCCTAGTGGTTTAATATGGGGGGATAAAGAGATCTAAAAGTGAAGGGAAAGGGGGCTCTGAATTCATTGTAAGCAGACATTGATTTTGTTTACATGTATCCCACAGGCATCATCACACCCCTTTTTTGCAATTGCTGAAAGAATGTAATGGCCCCTACTGGGATATTTACATATTTATAGATATGTGTTACTGTAATTATATATGCAATTATATAAATTATATATATACAATTATATAATATATATATAATTTTATACATATGGGCCACTGAGAGTGTCTCTGGACTGTTAGGATGAGAATGGAGCTGCACTGTCTGATGAGGACCTGCGTGCTGAGGTGGACACGTTCATGTTTGAAGGCCATGACACAACAGCCAGTGGCATCTCCTGGCTCTTCTACTGCCTGGCAACGCACCCTGAGCACCAGCAGCGGTGCAGGGAGGAGATCCAGGACATCCTGGGGGACAGGGACACAATCCAGTGGTAAGGCTGCACCATTTCCTCTGCTGGTAACTCTTTTCCTATCACTGCCACTTCTGAGTGAGCGCTTAAAAGGCTCAAAAGCTGGGGTGCTAAAGGTTGCTGCATGCACAGGGACTTCATAGGATGGAGCAGATCCTTCAGCTAAGTCTGCCACCCTGGAAGGGACATTCTGGATGCTGTCCCAAGTCCTGGGCCACCATCACTGCTCTTTGCTCTCTCTCGTTTCCTCACCACAGGACATCACAGATGTGCTTTTCACTTCTCACTGTCACTTTGCTTGAGCTTGTTCAGTGGTTGTTCAGGTTGTTCAGAGGTCTCCTGGCATCCCCAGCCTCCAGCAGCCTGTGGCTGGGCACGCTGGGTCCCTCTGTTCTGTTGCAGGGGGATCTGCCCAGGGGCTGGAGGGCTGTGGGTGAAGGGACCTGGCAGCACAGGCAGTGGGGGGAGTGTGGGGGCTCAGCCTGCCTGTCCCAACAGGGAGGACCTGTTGAAGATGACTTACAGCACGCTGTGCATCAAGGAGAGCCTGCGCCTGTACCCCCCAGTGCCCGGCGTGTCCCGGCAGCTCAGCAAACCCATCACCTTCCCCGACGGACGCACGCTGCCTGAAGGTCTGTGAACCCCATCCCTGCTGCACAAAGCCTGCTCTCAGGCACCAGCTGCATCCTTGCTGGCACAGATGTTCAGGCAGATGTTGGCTTGTTCCTTTGCCAGTGAGCCCTTTTCTCCTCCTCTATTGTTTTCCAGGCAGCGTCGCTGCAATAAGCATTTACCTCATTCACAGAAACCCTGAAGTATGGAAAGATCCTTTGGTGAGTTTTCTTCTGATCTCCTAATAATTTTTTTTCCCTGTATGATGTAGCTCTTCCCATGTCCCCTTCACCTGTTAACAGGAGAGAAGAATTCTCTCTCTGCTATGGGGTTCTTCATAAATTAAGAAGTGTCACATTTCTCAGTCAGTACTGTGTTCTTTAAATAATCGCTTTTTCTTGCTGCATATTCTTCATTTCCAGGTGTTTGACCCTTTGCGTTTTTCCCCAGAGAAGGTCTCTGGCAGGCACTCTCATGCCTTCCTGCCTTTTTCTGCTGGAATGAGGTAAAGGGAATTGACACTGAAGGAATGGTGGGCAGAGACCACCACCTGCAGTCCTGGCCCTGCAGAATTACATAGTTAAATAGTTAAATGAGAATTATAAGTGTTTGTGCAACAGAGGGGTTCTGATACCAGCAGGCAAAATGGGAAGGCAGCATTGTCAAGCCCCTTCCAAGGCCAGGGAACTGGGTCCCAAAGCTGTGGAACATCCTGTTGGCATCCTGCAGGGAGCCTGCAGCATTCTGAGCTCACCTGCTCTCCTCTCCTTGATCCAGAGACTGCACCCCACCCTCCCGCCCCTTCATTCCCTCTTTCACCCCTCCTCCCAATCCTTCCTTTTGCCCTGTGCTGACTCCTTTAAGGCAAACACCTTGCAGGCTTTCCCTGCTTGGAGACCCAGCAGCTCATCCCTGCTGGCCTGTCCTTTGGCTTCCCCACCTCCCTCCTTCCCTGTGCTCATCGACCACACAACAGGAGCTCCCAATGTTCCTCTCAATTCCTCCTGTTCAGCCCACACCCTCGGTTTGGCTGCCCAAAGCCCTGCCTGGGGCCCCCTGAGCTGCAGAGGGGGAGGATGTGTGCAGGTGTGGGAGGGCTGGGAGGGTTTGCTGTGCCCAGCTCTGGGGTGGGGTTGGCTGAGCTGTTCCCCCTCTCCGCAGGAACTGCATCGGGCAGCAGTTCGCCATGAACGAGATGAAGGTGGCGCTGGCTCTGACCCTGAGGCGCTTCGAGCTCTTGCCCGACCCTGCCACGCCTCCCCTCAAGATAACTCGGATCATCCTTCGCTCCAAGAATGGGATTCACCTGCATTTAAAGAAAATCTGCTGATGCTGGAGACGTCCTGCCTTCACCCGAGGGAGGGACCCAGCAGATGGCAGGACAGTGTTTCTCTGGGGCAGAAGTGCAGGGCAGGATTTGGGGATGAGGATTCCTGATTTCAGTGCTTTGTTCACCAGCTGAACGCCCTTTTCAGGCTAGGCCCAGGTGGCTGGGGTGACATTGCACAGACCCACTGCTCCAGGGCGCTGATCTGAGAGCAGCCAGGCTTGGCCGTGCTCTCTGTCCCCTTGCACTGCCATAAGGGCTGGCCTGGCCTGCTCTGGGAACAGCTGCAGGTCCCACCAGCTCCCTTCGTACCAAATCCTGCCTTCACACTCGTGCCCTGGCCAAATCCGTGGCCAAATTTCCAGCCCTGCTCCGTCATCAGCACCTTCCTCAGTGCCTAGAGGTCAGCCCTCCCCTCCTGCAGTGGGGACAGCCTGTGACAGACCTCTGTCTCACTTCTCACACTCAGTGGGTCTCTGTTTTGTTGAAAGCACTGATTCCAGTTTGGGTTCTGAAATCGTGCCCAAGCTGCAAAACATTCTGTAATTTTTGTCTTAATAAACCAATAATTTTTTTCCTGCAACAGCAGCTGTGTTGTTTGTATTGCTGGTGCTTGCCTGCTTCATCACAAATGTAGTGTAAAACCTCTTTAGAAATGGAAGATGGAGAGGAAGCCCATGAGCAGCAAGAGACCACCCTGGACAGGCCAGGAAACTGCCTGTGGGTCTCCAGCCAACACAGCATCTCCTTCCATGGGCACCTCTTTAACATGGGTCCAGTAATCAATCATCAATCAAAGATCTGATAGTTAGAAAGTGTGTCTGAGGGGGCAGGGGTCCCTCTTATTTTTAGCATTATTTCATTTTCTTAAACTGATAAAATTACAAGAGTTGGTACACTGAAGGACACTAATGAGCTGTCCCCTGCCTCTGCAGGAATCATTATTGGGATAGAATATCACACATCAAGCTGTGGAGTCCCAAAAGCTGCTGTTGCAGTTATCATCACAGAGGTGTCAGCTGTGGCTCCAGGGCTGTGAGGAGGCTGCTGGGCAGTTAGACAGCAGCTGACTTCATGCAGCCTTCACCTGCAGAGTCTGGTTGGCAGGGATGTGCTGGGGCAGCCCAGGAGAAAATCCACTTGCTCCAGCTGCCTGTCCCCTCTTCAGACACGAGGTGCAGCTCTCGAGCTGAAATCAGAATTATGCAATGGAGAGAGACACAGTATGCTTATCAAAATGTCAAAAGTTATGAAACCATGAGACACCACAAGCTCTTTGGAGGGCCATGTCAGGGTACAAAATTATCTTGGTAAATTGAAAAACTGCTGCAGTGAATGGGATGCGAGTCCATAAGCACAAGAGCAGGCACAGGCATTGCACAAAACCAAGAGAAAAAAATGACTGACAGGCAGCAGTCTCTCCAGTGGATGTTCTGTACACGGAGAGACAGAAAAGGTAATATGAATCAATAATATCCTGCTGCTGCAATCACAGCCAACATCATACTTGAATGCATAAACACCAATATTTCTCAAAAATATTTCTCTTGTGTCTCCTTCAGCAGATGAAATGAGACAGTGTCCTTCAACCCTGTTTGGAGATTTAAGTATGAAAGCAACTGCATCTACTCCAAGCTTACATACTCTAAAGTGCAAAATGAGAAAAATTTTAATCAAAATAACTGAAGTTACCAGAAGTAAATTACATACATCTCTGTATTGGATGCAATTTTCTTATAGAGACAAGATTTGAAAAATAGACCATCTGAAGAGGAGTGGATGAACCTTGGCATTCCAATGTGAAAGATGAAAGCACAAGCATCTAATGAGGAAGAGCAAAGGCTGAAATCATGGTGTACCCACTGAAAGAGAGTAGATTAAAGGGGATCACACTAGGGGAACTTGACATAACAGTCCTCATGTAAATAAATGGCAGCTGCTAAATTGCATTTGGGTAGATACAGATTACACAACATCAAGCACTCCCTAAGATATCTCAAGCCCTGGTGTAGGTTATTTGGGGAACCTGCAGAGGTTTTAAAAGTTGGTGACTGGTTTTACTGAATACTCCAGAAGCCCAGAGGAGGTAATGGATGTGGCAGAAGGCTGGGGAAGGTTTGGTTTTTGTGAGTGGACTGAATTGGGGGTACAGGAAAAGCTGCACTGCTCCTGTTCCAGCTGGACCATCCAACACATGAATGTTCCTGGCCCTGGGATGGAAAAGCTTTGACTGCTCCTGTCTTCATTCTGTTCAGTCATTGTCTCCCTCGTGACTTTTAGGGTTCACTGAAAAGCTGCCTCTTCGTATCTGAAGAGGGAAAGGGAAGACACTGCAGCATTCTCACTGTCCTCTCAGAGCTGTGCTTGTGGCTTCTTCACATGAGAAGAGAGTGAGCCTGGTTTCCCCTGCAGCCACCCAAACCCAGCATAAAATCTGCTTACAAATCTCTCCTTGGTGCTGTCACCCTCCAAGGCCAGGAACTGGAGAACACCACACATGGCAGCCCAGCTCACAATTTCCCTGAGCCACACGGGCCAGCACTGCATGCCAGGCCAGGCCAGCTCTCCATGCCAGGTCAGCCAGCCTGCATCCCACATCCTGCATCCCACATCCTGCATCCTGCATCATCCCACATCTTGCATCTTGCACCCCATATCTCATATCCTGCATCATCCCACATCCTGCATCATCTCATGTCCTGCATCACAGAGCTTCCATGCCTGCCCTGCTTCTGAACTGGAGAGCAAGGCTGAGGCTGCAACAGAGCTTCTGGAGCTCTGTGCCCCAAGTGCCAGAGCAAGCCAGATCTCTCCAGAACGTCATTCCTCAGAGCAATTCCCTGCACTCACCTTTCCCCCGAGGTATTAAAGACATGGTAATAATAAAAAGACCTGGTCACATGGGATGCATTGCTCACTGCAATAAAGACAGTCAAGGACCAGCTGCAGAGAGCTTTCCTCCTTTTTTTAGTCCTTCCCTACTTTCTGCAGAATGGGCAATTGCAGAGATGATGGGCTGACCTTGGACTGTGTGATTCAGATCTTCAGATAACTATTTTAACAAGAGCTCACGGGAGTGGCCGTACGAGGTGCAACAAGGGTGAGTGTTTCAATTGAAAGGGTCTCGGATTTTTCTCATTGTGCCTTGGTTTTCCGACGGCAGCAGGGCAAAGATGCTACTCCTGCAGGTTTTGCTTTCCCCACAGACTGTCACCGGCCACATCCCGGTCCCGTGAAGGGTGTCTGTCTGTCTCAGCTCCGTGGTGGCACTTCCTTGGATGCTGCCAGGCATGCTGGAAGCAGCCAGGACCAGCAGGGAGAGCAGCTGGCTCGCGGCACCAGCAGGGAATGCAGTCCCTGCACAGGACCCACCCCGCTCTCCAGGCAAACCCCCTGTCAGATGGCACCAGCAATTTCCATCTAAACTCCGCTGGGATTTTACACTGGAAGCAGCCTGTAATTAAATCAGTATTGCAACATATTTGTAAGACAGCTATATTAAATGCTTCCAGATACACATTCATCCTGGAGACATGTGTGGTCAGATGGGATCCAGGCAGCTTGCATTACTCTGCAGCACTTGCTGGGTTCTCGCCATGATTTTCTCATCTATCATGTGTTTGGAAGCTTGAAATGTTATTATTTTTTTTGGCATTACTGCTACATTTCATCTGTCATCACTAAGTGCTGCAGGAACACACAGGGACAGATGGGCCTGGACTCCTCTTCCTATCTGAACAAACACAGGCACAACCAGGGAAAGCAGCTGCTGCAAGGTCACCCTCTGGGGCAAAGCACCCATTTGCCACCTAAATTTCACCTGCTCAGTAAACCACTTTTTCTGCTATGAATTCCAGCAGTGTGAGTTAAATCAGTGAGGAAGATCCTCTCTTTCTTCTGCTTAGGTGCCTAAAGTGAGTGGAGAGATTCCCAAGACCCAGAAAGCAGATCCCACAGCCTGCTGTGTCCATGGCTGTGGTATGGGATGGAAATTCACCAGTGTAAGTGGGTTGTTTTATGCTGATGGCCTGAACTGTTGTGGCCCCACTGATGGGAACTGATGTGGCTGTCACCTGCACATCCACAGCACTGAGCCAACCCTCCAGATGCAAATATTTGACAACTTCCCAAGTGTCCTTTAACACCCAACTGCAGTTTCAGTTCTCTCAAATGTCCAGGAGGTCAAACCAAGCTTCTGTTCCCCCCACCAGCCTCCCCAGAACACTGTGGCTCTCAGAAGACCATTGTACCTTCTTTTTCATGCTGAGACCTTCTTCTGGAGTCCTCCAGCACCAGGGCTGTATATTCTCCTGGTGCTAACAGATTGTTCTGGCCTTGTCCCAGGCCCTTACAATGATCAAACCAACACTGGCCCTTTTCACTCTTCTCCACTTGCAGCTCTGCAGCAACTTCGCTTTGCCTTTTGAACTTTCCTTGTTTCTTCCCCTGCCAACCCCCCCGAGTTTTCCTCCCCAGGCTGTGAGTGTTCATGGTTTCTCTCACTGTGAAACCTCTGAAATACATGAGAAAGGTTTTTCTCTCCCCACCACCAGTGAAATGTAGAATGCAGGGGCTGGATTAAGCACCCAGTTTTGCTGTCACCCAGGATCAGATTCTTGCTCCAAATCCCCATAAATGTGGGTTTAGCCCCTCTGTCCTCTGTGTTCCCCTCATATCAACTCAGCACTTGACATCTCACTTGACCCTCAAGACAACCCATATCCCTTGGTTTCAAGCTCAACAGTGGTTGCTGGTTATTTTACAACTATAAGGAAGCCAGTTTGGTAAAAATTGACCCTGTTCATGGTCAAACCCATGCTCCAGGGAGTTTGTCACCACTGAGAATTTCTGTTTGTTATAGAAGTTTCATCTGCAGCTGCACCAAAAATTCCATCCACTGGTCTGGCCCCTCCACCTGTGGGTTTGGGGGTATTTATGGGTTATTTTGTAGGGGATTGTTGCTGAAGGGTGCCAGCCAAGTCTGGATTTGTCAGTCAGGTAATGATGTAGGTACCACAAGACATTCCAAACAGCTCCACTGGCACTGAACAAAGGCTCAACCATCAGACCTCCCTTTTTTCCTTGTGCAGACCTTGTGAGGGACCCAACTACAGAGCATCATAATACTTACGAACGTTCTGCAGGCCTTCACATGAGAGTTTGTCACGTCAAACTGGGTCCCTTATGCTCTGGCTATGGCCAAAGCCCTCCCTAAGAAATGCCTAACCTGATTACAGCCTTCTGCCTCCTAAAGATCAATCTTTAACTCTCCCCTGAACTTTCACACAGATCCTGCTGGCTCAGTATAAAAAGGTACACTAATTTTCATGAAGATGGCCAAGTGTGTGAAAAGGTAACCCTGCTCAGTGTGGTGCCTACCAGGGATGTTCTCCAAGGCAATGACAATGAACATCAGATAAACAGTGGGGTTTTTTTTCAATAAAATGACTCTACAAGCAGAAAATGTGAGACATGGCGTATTTTAGACTAAAAACTAAAGGGAAGTGCCCAAACATCAGAAGTCCTCTGTCTCAGAGATGTCTAAGATTGAAAAGAAGCACACACAAAGTTCAGCAACCCTTAGATTGTATTGTATCAGACTATCAGCCTCCACAGCTGACAACCCATTTGATCCTCATAATATCCCAAGACACAACTGGGACATTATTTCAGCCCATCTGGGGATCCTGCTCTTTACAATATGCATGGAAGTCACTCACACACATCAGACTTCCAGTCCCAGGTCTCCACCAACTCCAGGTTGCCATTCCAGGTTTCTGAGCTTATGGGATGTGAACGCAGGTCAGCAGCAGGATCTGCACAGGGATTGCAAAGAGGGTCCTACCTGGGCCCCAGCCAAGCACTGCATTAGAGAGGCAAATGCAGAGATGCAGAGCCTTTTTGGAGAGGGTGATTTGCCACGTGGACAGAGGAAGGAGGGCTCACCAGGCCTGTAGAGGGAACGTGGCCTTGCCATCACACCTCCCCATCATGTGCTCTCAGCCTGCCACAGCTCACTTCACTGCTCCACAGCTTTTCTTCTCCTTGTCTCATCTACTGACCATGGTAATTCCTCTGGACAGCAGTTTTGTCTCCTGATGTTGTCTGGGTTTTTGCTGTTCTCCTCTGTCTCTTTAAAGAGTTTTGTAAAGCCTTGTTTTTAGCTTTCTATGTTTACTTTTTTTAATGGAGTCAAGTACAATTTTATATAAATAACCTTCTTGTTATTGTAAAATCCAACAACGTTTACATTCTTTTCATAAGAAAGAAACTGTTAATGAACTGTTGAGTTGTCAGTGGTCAAGGAGGAAGATTTTATTCCTCTAATCTGTGGTCACTGCTAGAATTCAATAAATGTTAAAGCTGTAAATAAACCCTCCTCTTTTCTGCCTTAACATCACATTGTGTGTGTGTAAATTCTTTGTGTCGTGTGCGACATCCTGGCTTGTCTGTGGAAGGAGCCCTTGGGGAACAGAGCCACATCCCTTCTGTGCTGCTGGAGCTGTGTCCATTCTCTGACTCCAGCCCAGCAGAGTCCTGGGTGATGCTGCTGGAGCTGTGTCCATTCTCTGACTCCAGCCCAGCACAGCCCTGGGTGATGCTGCTGGAGCTGTGTCCATTCTCTGACTCCAGCCCAGCACAGCCCTGGGTGATGCTGCTGGAGCTGTGTCCATTCTCTGACTCCAGCCCAGCAGAGCCCTGGGTGATGCTGCTGGAGCTGTGTCCATTCTCTGACTCCAGCCCAGCAGAGCCCTGGGTGATGCTGCAGTCACCCAGAGCACGGTGTTCTCAGGTGGAGGTGGCTGAATCCATGCAGCCCACTCACTGAGAAGTGGTGGCCTGTGTGTTCCTCCATTCCTGTGGGCAGATGAACAACTTCTACACCTGAACTCTGTGAGGACAGCAGAGCTCAGCTAGAGCCCCAGCCTGCCTACATCTCACCTCCTCCCTCCTCTGGCTTCATCTGCCTGGGCATGGAGGACTGTGGGTGTGTGTGACAGCGCTGCTCCACAGAGAAAGCAGGAAACATTCAGAGGCTGTTTGCTCTCCAGGTTGCAGAGATAGCCTGCAGAAAGCAGGTCAAAGGGTGGGACAGGCTGCTGGCTGAGCTGACGCAGTGTTTGCCGTGATATCCCAGCAGCTATAAATTGTGTCAGCTCCACTTCACCAGGCTCAGCTCCCGCAGAGCAGGAGGGAGAGGAGCTTTACCTGGACTGAGCTCCCCACCTGGCTGAGGGGTGAGAGGAGCAGGCAAGAAACAGGCAGGAGAAGGCAGCGTCCTGGACCAGCATGGCATCTCTGCTGGACAACACAGCCAGACCTTCTGCTGTTGTCCTGCAGCTGTCTGTGCTGCTCGGGGTAATCTTTGTGCTGCTGAAGCTGCTCCACTTCTACTGGGAGAGGAAGAAACTCATCAAAGCTCTGGAGGCATTCCCTGGCCCCCCAAAACACTGGCTTTATGGCCACAATCACCTGGTAAGGAGTGGGCTGGGCTCAGCCAGGGTGGGTTTGTCCCAGCTGTGCAATGTATCAGTCAGGATGGGAAGGACTGGATAGGGTGTGTGTCCCCTGCTCCTGTCTCTTCCTACAGGACAGGACCTCTGCACAGGGAGTGCCAAGGCCTCTGCAGGGCAGGAGGAAAGGGTGCTGGATATGTGGTGTGCATCATCTGGCAAAAAAAGAGTCATGCTCTTTTCAGTCGTGTCCTTAAATGAAGAGTTATGGGGTTTCCATGAAGTTATTTAAATATGAGCAATCATAAAATATCTCTTTGCTACATGAAACCTTCTACCAACAGGAGTGTCTTACCCTATAGCTGCTGAAGAGGATATGCCCACAAAGGCAGGGTGTTTTAATGCAGCCATTTTCATCATTCCCTAGTGAAAATGTTCTGTTTTCACACTGCATGCCCACCTTGCACTGCTGAGATTGGGGAGCAGGGGTGTGACAGCCTTGGTCCTCCTGGCACATCCACCAGGCATCCTGGCATTGCCCATGCCAGCTGTAGCTCCCAAGTGCAAGAGGGAGCTGCTCCAAGCCCAGGCCATGCTCTGGTGTCTCAGCTGCCACCAGCCCAGCAAGGGGCTCTCTGTGGAGCTGTCTTGTGCTGCAGGGATTTGGTGGCTCAGGCAGCTTTACCTCTTGTGCACAGGCCCTTTGCAAAGCTGATCCTCTCCTCCACCTGCAGCATAAAAGCTCCTGTGTGCCAAGCCCGCCCACTCTTCCTTAATTTCCCAAGAGAGAATGTCTTGCATGTGTTTTCCACGAGACTGCAAGTTTAACCTCTGCTCTCCCTGGCACGTCCCTCTTTTTCTGCCTTTGTTAATCCCTGATTAACTCTCATTGCAGATATATTCTGAAAAATTATTACACCAGGTAGTGTCATGGGGAGAAGAATACCCCTATGCCTTTCCCAGATGGTTTGGACCAGTCCTGCCTTCTCTAATCATCCACCATCCTGAATATGCCAAAAGCATCCTTGGCCGAACGGGTGAGTCTCTACCTCTGGTTTTGAGAAGTCTTTGACACCTTCCTACCAAGAAAATACTGGGAAACTTGCTTAGATTTATCCTCTCTGCCAGCTTCCTTCACGGATACTGCAATCCCTCTTTTGCTCCTCTTCACAAACTCCCAGGCTGCCCCGGCTTTCATGGAGCAGTTTGTGTTCCTGTGCAAAACAGAGACCAGGTGCCCGTCCTTTCCAGTTTCCTGTCAGTTCCCAGTTTGACAGGTCATCTGTCTTATTGTCCTCTGTGGCTTCTACCACCACAATATTTGTGCTTCCCAGTAAACCCAGGAAAAAGTGTGAGCTGTCATGGCAATGGCTCTCAGAAGGGATCTTAAATCTTCTCCTCTGCTCCCTTCTGTGGAACATATGAGTGTTACATACATGGGCATCCCCAGTAACTCCCATCTGTTGTTCTCAGTTTTGGAATTTGCCATGGCTGTTTCTTTTCCACACACAATTTTTTGTTCTAACTTTCTCTGGTTTTTTCAAGTCCACTGTGGTCAAAATTGTAGATGATCACTTTTAAACCCAGTCTCTGGTGGAACAGTATTTTAAGTATTGAAATGAGATTAATTCTATCATGTGATTTAGAGGGCGAAATCTAATACAAATTTATCCTGAATTTTTTCTTTTGCTGTGTTGAATTCATTGGTTATTCATATGTTTCTGAATATCTTTTCCATTTTACAGATCCCAAGGCTAGTGTACCCTACAAATTCCTGCTTCCCTGGATTGGTAAGTCAGAAGCAGCAGTAAGGCTGTCAGAGCTGTGCTCAGAGCCTGCAGGAACTGACTGTGCCTTTGCTGTTTGTGCTTCAGGGAAGGGGCTGCTGGTCCTGGAAGGAAGCAAATGGTTCCAGCACAGGAAGATGATCACCCCAGCCTTTCACTACGATGTGCTGAAATCTTATGTGACCCTGATGTCAGACTCAGTCAAGGTGATGCTGGTAAGAGTCCCCACTCCTGCTACTTTTACCTTTACCTTACCAGCTGTAAAACACTGAAAATAAAAGATGAGTGAGTGTCACAATGCAACACAAATGAACGACACTTTCACTTGAGATGTCCAAGGCAAAAAAAAGGGGCAGTTTATTTACAGACCTTGACATTTATAGAATTCTAACAGTGACCATGGATTGGAGGAAGAAAATTGTCTTCTTCAACTACACAGGTCAAACCAACAGTCTGTCAATTCCCTCCTCTTCCAGAAAGGAATGCAAAACAACCATTATTTACATGAAAAGTGCATGAGAAACTCCACCACAAAAAGTAAAACATCAGAAGGCTGAAAAGAACTTTAGAAAAACAGAGTGACAAGTGAGAGAAAGAGATGGCACTTAGAGAGTTTCTACTTTCACAGAATTTTTTGAGTAGTTTTGAAGTTCTAAAATTGCTCCCCTCACCTTCCTTTGGACATTCCATTTATTTTTTTCTCTCTGTTTGCCAATAAAATCGACCACTGCAAGAATGTCCTTTCATACCTTGATGATTAACCTTTCATACCTGTGAAAAGAAATGTGCAGAAGAGCTGGATTAGGTTCATGGAATATATCATGAACTAGGGCCTCTGCTTCCAGAAAATAAAGCAATTAGCAGTGTGGGTCTGGGAAGAAGGACAGGAAAATATGACCTGACCACAGATGGTGGTCTGTCTCTCCTTACCCCTGGCTCTCTGTCTAGGATAAGTGGGACAAGAGGATCACAGAGAGGAAGTCAGTGGAGCTCTTTCAAGATGTCAGCTTGATGACACTAGACAGCATCATGAAATGTGCCTTCAGTTTTAACTCCAACTGTCAGACTCAAAGGTCAGTGCTGAATTTCTAAACCCCGGGAAAGCAAGCGCTCCTGTTTCACCACCCATTTTGCTAACGCCAGCTTTGACCTCGGCCTCCTTACAGCAACTCCCACTATTATATTAAAGCTGTTTTTGACCTGAGCTACCTCCTGAGCAATAGAATCCAGACTTTTTCCTTCAAGGATGTCTTCTACAACTTGACTCGCAAAGGCCGTGCGTTCCAGGATGCCTGCCAGCTGGCCCACACCCACACAGGTATTCCTGCCCCTCTCTCCCCAGTCCTGTCTCCCAGCTGAACCTCTCCCCTGCTTTCCCCTGGAGTGGCTCAGAGTGTGGTTACAGCATGGACTGGCCAGAGGGTTACACATTAAACAGAGTCCAAGCTGATGACTGAGTGGTCAAGTACACGAGGGTACTCTGGAGGGGCAGCATTCACCAAATTGATCTCTCTTCCCTGCAGATAAGGTAATACAAGAAAGAAAGACGTTGCTTTCCAATGAGAAGGAACTTGAGAAGATCCAGCAGAAGAGGCACCTGGATTTTCTGGACATTCTTCTTTGTAGCAAGGTGAATGTTTGGAGTGATTGTACCAAATGCCAAAGAACAGAACTGCATGGCTCTGAGGGTGCATCAGCACAGGAGGGGAAGCACAAGAGACACCAAATCATACAAGTCCTTTGGGTATAAAAGAAAAAACCTGTGTGTTTAGGAAGGACATGCTCTCCTCTTTCGTAGGATGCAGATGGAGTTGGACTGTCTGATGAGGACCTGCGTGCCGAGGTGGACACCTTCATGTTTGAGGGTCACGACACCACGGCCAGCGGGATCTCCTGGCTCTTCTACTGCATGTCACTGCACCCTGAGCACCAGCAGCGGTGCAGGGAGGAGATCCAGGGCATCCTGGGGGACCGGGACACCATTGAGTGGTGAGCTAGGACTTCTCATTCCTTTGTCTTGAACTCTCTTAATTTACCCTTGAAGGCCTTTGACATGTTGGCCCTCCCAACATTCTCCTCCCTAAACTGGAGAGATAAGGATTTGATGGGTGGACTGTTCAGTGGTTGAGGAATTGTTTGGAAGGTGGCATCCAGTGGGCAGTGGTCAATTGTCCAGATCAGTGACAAGTGGTTTCCCTCAGGGGCCAGTACTGGGGCAGGCCAGTAACATCATTTTCAGTGACACAGAGAAAGGGACTGAGTGCATCCTCAGCAAGTTTGCTTTCAGGGAGGATCTTGGGAAGATGACCTACACCACAATGTGCATCAAAGAGAGCTTACGCCTGTTCCCACCCGTTCCTGGTGTGTCCCGACAGCTCTCCAAACCCATCACATTTCCTGATGGACGCAGCTTGCCAGCAGGTCTGTTGAGTTTGTTCATCCTTCATGCTGCTGTCTCTGACAAGTGTGGCTTCCTCGCTCTGTGTGGTGGGGCTAGAGGGTCTTCCAGGCTCCCTTCTCTCTCCTGTAGCTGTATGGAGCTCCCACAGCTTGCTGCCACAGTGAGCCTGAAAAGAGTGGCCAGAGTCCAAGGACATGCTCCAGAGCTCAGAGGGGACTTGTGGAGTGCTGTTCCTGGCCAAGTGAAAGTGATACACTGAGAGCAAAAAAAGGGACCCAGCTCTGAGGTCTTTGTTTTTGGCGTGTGAGGTTTTCAGGAGATCCCTGCCAGACCTCCTGCAACAGCCCCTGCAGAGCCCAGGGAGGGAGAGTAACCCAAAAACACCTCTCCTGCATTTTCACTCTGAGGTGTCATGAGCTTTTTCTCACTTTTCTTTCACAGGCTGCCAGGTTGGACTGAGCATATTTGCTATTCACAGGAACCGGGATGTGTGGGAGGACCCCGAGGTATTTCACCCTGATAACGAGATGGTCTCTGAGCCCAGACATCCATTCCCCTTGAAGAAGGCAGCCTGTGCCTCCCTCCTATGTTTGTTTTTTTTCCCCTTGTCATTCCATCAGTCCACATCTAAATGCAGAGTTCAGTCAAGTTACCAAACACCCCAAAGGCTTTGAACACGACAAAAGGGCTGAGAAAGGGTGTTCAATATTCTCTCTTTGTGCCACAGAGACAGGTGACACAGAGATGCTCTGACTGCTTTCAGCTGCCTTGCACACACTTAGACTGGTACAAGAAGCCCCAAGCCCCACAAGAGTGTGTGTGATTTCAAGATGATATTTTAGAGACTTCAAAAAATAACTAGGAAGTTTGAAGGAGAGTGCATAGCTACCTCTCTCCAGTGGCTGTCTGGAGAGCAAGGATCAGGCATCTCTGGAATGGGGGGATCCTGACTTGATCTTTGCTGCCATGGATGAGAAAACACCAGGGCATTGTAGTGGTGACTAGGGTATCTCCAAGGGGTAGATCCACTCAGTGGCTTTGTAGAGAGATGACTGTCATCTGCAGCTCCCCCAGGAAGAGCAGAGGTCACATCCAGCCCTAGCCTGGGGACCAGGGAAGAACCTGGTGCTGCTCAGATCAGACCAAATGCTGACCAAATGGTCTTTTTTGCTCCCGCAGGTTTATGATCCCCTGAGGTTTTCTCCAGAGAACTCAGCACAGAGGCACTCCCATGCTTTCCTGCCTTTCTCTGCTGGATCCAGGTGGGAGATCCTTCTTCCCTCTCCTTCCTATCAGGCTGCCTTGCATGTGAGACCTGGCTCAAATGCAAGCTGCTAAGGCTAATCTTCCCTCAGCCTCCACAAGCCAAGTTGGCTGGGCCAACTCAAGCAGGCTTTCCGTAACAGGATCTCCTATTACAGCATCTCCTGTAATAGGATTTCCATGCTCCATCAGCTCTCTGGTCACTGTGGGATTTCACATTTTCCTTGTGGCTTTGTGGAGATATTTACATTTTCTGTTGCCTGTGTTGGGAACATCACTCCCTTGTTTAGGGGTGAATCCCAGTGCACCTCAAAGCCAAGGGGGCCAAGTCTCCATGGTCCCCATGCTGTATCAATAGATGATGTAGGACACTGAGGTCTCAATAGCTTGCAAGAGGATCACCACACAGAGCCAGAAACAACCTTTGGAGTTGTCTGGGCTTTTAGCTGGATGCTGGCTGCACTTCCCAGTGAAGTAAGCCCCTGTTCTCTCAATCTCTTATTTTTTTTCAATGTTTAATAAAAGATAAATAGCAATAACCCACCACAGAGCTGGGTCCATCAGGGGCTTACTAAACAAGCTGTGGTGTCACCCTCACAGCAGCTGGAGGTCCTGCAGCTCACACAAGGGGTGAGTGCAGCTCGGGGGTGGCTGGGGACGAAGGCAGTGACTGCAGCATTGTCCCCCTCTCCCCAGGAACTGCATTGGGCAGCAGTTTGCCATGAATGAGATGAAGGTGGCCCTGGCCCTGACCCTGCTGCGCTTCGAGCTCCACCCAGACCCATCCAAGCTTCCCATAATGATACCACAGATCGTCCTCAGGTCCAGCAACGGGATACACCTGAACTTGAAGAAGATTTTCTGATCCCTTCAGAAATCCCGTGGGGTACCATGGCAGGGGGGCAAGGGCTCTCCCAAGGGACACCCTCTACCCAGCGTTTTAAGAGGGATCACCAAACAGACCCAGAGTGGCCACATTGGTCCTCTCCCATACTAACCCCTGTCCCACTGTTGTCCAGAGGGGCTCGCTGAGCCCACAAACACCAAACCCAGCAGGTCCAGTTCCCTCCTTGTAGGGGGAGCAGCACTGCTAAAGGGGTTCCTCAGCCTGGCTGTGGCTCATCCCTCACCTCCACAGGCACCCTCCATGTCCTGCTCATCTCCTCATCTCCAACCCACCCTCCTGCTCCCTGACAGGACTTCACTGTCACCTGCCTGTGGGTTTGTCCCATTGTCAGTTCCCCAGCCGGGCTTGGCAGCGAACAGCAGCAGGCGTGGTTTGCAGGGATGCTCCAGCACAGCCCCCGCCCTGCCTCCAGCCTGGGTGTGCCCGAGCGGGAGGGCTCCTCCCGGCAGCCTGGCTGCATCCCTCCCAAGGATTGCTGCTCTGCGGCTGGCGCTGGGCCCACCATTATGGAGATGAATGCCTGTGGTTGCTTTCTGCCCCAGCTCTGAACTTCCTTCAGCTGAGGGTGCTCGGGAGCCAGCGCAGAAAACGCCGTCAGCTAGCCTGAGGAAGCACTTGGCACACTGGAAACAGCATGTGATCAGCATTGTTCTCCTCTCTGAAGTGAGAATAAAGCCTTGTGGGGACCATCTCCAAGCGTGGCTTTGGTTTCCTTTGCATTTGGGGGCCCAGCAGGGTACAGGAGGAGTCCCAGCAGGCCAGAGGCAAGGCTGCACCCAAGGGTGCAGCTCTGTCAGTGTTTCCTCAAGCCACAAGCACTGTTTCCACTCATCCTGTTGAGCCTGTTTCCACATATCCCACACCATCCATCACCTCACCTTTGACTCCAGGAGCTTCAATGGTGAGGAAACAACTGAACTGATCTGTGGTCAAACAAAGCAGAACAGAAATACACACTGCACACACAAAAGTGCTGGTGCTAAGAACAAAGTCAGCTTGCAAAACAAAACAAGAGGAGGTGTGGCTCTGTCTCAAACCCTGTCCTGAAGAGGCTGAGAACTGACTGCTCAGTTCAAGAGTGGCCTGCCCAAGGGGTGCAGGTGAGCACTGGCCCTGGAATTGGGCTTGTTGTGGGGGTAAAGGGAGCTTTTCCCCAGCACCATTTGGACCATCTGGATGAGCTGCAGGTCCGGGGTGTGAAATGGATCAGTAGGTGGCAGTGGGAGACCCAGAAAAAGCCCTGCCTGGTCCCTGGTAAAAGCCCCTGTGCTTGGCAGGCAGCAGGGCCAGGCCCAGCAAGGCAGATGATGTGTCCTGATGTGTCCTGTCCCCTGCTCTCAGCAGAGCAGCCACTGCTCTGTCAGAGTCCTCAGTGTGTCTGTGGCTTTGCCCAAAGCCCAGGGGAAGTTTGTCACTGCGAGCACTCAGTGGGCATCAGGGGAAACTATGGCACAAAGGCCTGCATGTGTGCCATGCCACGGTGACAGACAGGGCTGTGCAGCTTTCACCCACAGCACTGGCATCACCAGGGTCACTGCAGGCACCAACCTACCCAAACCATGTCTGTCTGTCTGGGCAGCTCTCTGCTGAGAGTTAAACCCGAGCATCTCCCCATCTGGCTGAACTCCTGCATCCCTCCTGCTCCCCATCTCTGCTGCCTGCTGCATCCTCAGTTTGAGAAACAAAATTCTCCTCAGGCTGGATCCCTTTGTTTTGGCTATTTGGGTACCAAAAGGGACAGGGATGCTGAGGTTAACCAGCAAAGGTGCAGCTTGTGTTTATTTTGCAAGGCAGCTGGAGACCAAGTTCCTCTTCTCCCAGGCCTCCCCTTCTCACCCACAGAAGGAGACTGGATGCAGGTTGTGCAGATGCCACCCTGGCACTGCTGGTGGACTCAGGTCTGAAAGGTCAGACTCCTGTTGCCCTCCTTCCCAGCTCCAGCACAGCAAGGCCTTCAGAGGGCAATGGTTTAAAACCACCTTTTTGTTACTGATAAATCCTGTTTGTCAGACATTTCAGCCCCCCACCTGGGAAGAGGCAAACCACCTTGAAGCTCTGTTAGTCTATTCTCCAGCTGGTGGTCCAAGAAATGAGCTTCAGGTGCGCTTGGCCACAAAGACCCATCCCATTCTTCTTGGTGGTGGGTTCCAAAAGAAACCCTGTGGCACTTAAAGGTGCCACGACACCATCTTCTGGTTTGGGAATGGGGGGATAGGACCCCCAGCTGCTGCCCACCCCATGGCCTGTACAGTGCCCTGTGTTTTGGGACCACCACCCCATTCACTGCCATGACCAAAGCTGCCCATTTGGTTTCCAAGAGTCCTCCTGACTGCTGGATTGTTATGGGTGGCCAAACCCCAACCACTTCCAGAGGAGGCTTTCTCCAGGGAGACTGCCCTAGGTAATCTGCTTGGGGAAGAGAGGAGAAACTGCTGCCGTTTTTGATGCAAATAATGGATTGTTAATCCAGGCAGCTGTGACAGTAATTGAGGTAAGCAGAGCCAAACACTTTAAAATCTCTTCCTGTTAAGGATCACGCTTAAGCCAGGTTTGCAGTTTGAAGGGCCAAAGCTCTTGAGGGAAGGTCTCGCAGCACCAAGGCACCGTGAAGCCCTAACGCAGCAGCAGCCAGGAGAAAATTCTCCCAGTATTTCAGCTCAGCCAGGTCAAACTGAGCAGCACAAACATCCCCCCACCTTCAAACGGTGGCAGTTTCTGGACAGCAGCTTGTACAAGATAACCTCCTCTGCCAAGGCACCGCCAAACGGCCGGGGGAGCAGAGAGGAGCTGTGCGAGGAGCCAGGCAGCAGCCAGTGACACAGATCTAATCGCCCACGCCTTTGCCCCAAATGCCTCCCTGCCAGGCAGTGACATTTCTGCGCTGTCTCAGCTCGCTCCTCCATCACCATGGCTACGGCAGCCGCCAATCCACGGGCGAGTCCTTCCCGAGCACCAACAAACCCTCTGGGAGATGCTACCAGAGCCAGCCCCTTTGGCAGGGAGACACTTCGGGGACCCCGGGACAACCCACAGCACCAAAAATTCCCCTTTTTCTTCTTTCCCTTCTCCTTCTTATTTTCTCTTTTCTTTCCCCCCCCCCCCCCTTTTTTTTTTTTTTTTTTTTTTTTTTTTTCCCTTTTTGAGGCACAAACAATGGAGCTAAAAGGTTGGGTATCAGGCCGATAATCATGAATGACGTGTCGTTATTACACACCACACATTCATTATCTCCCACTCCAGCCATGTCACAGGCGGCTGGAGGAGGGCAGATAACGGGGTGCCTTCATGCAGATGGCTTATTATCAGGATGTTCCAGGAGGGGCTTTAAGACAGTTAGTGATGCTGTTTGCCAGTTAAAGATTAGAGACCCCAGAGAATAATTAACAATCCCAAAACCCAGTTTTTCTGCTGGATTCTTCAGCTTTCTCCCCCCTCCCCCATCCTCTTTAATCTATTCACTCTAGCAGGTGTAATAAAGTGATAAGGACAGGCTCCGGGGATGTTTGTTTGGCTACTACGGGTGTATAAACCAACAATGGATGGTATTTTACTTCTGGCTTTCAGTGGCTTGAATCAAGACCAAGAACTTTGCAGCCCCCTTGCCCACACACAGCCATCTCTCCATGCCGTGCTCCCGGCTTCTACCTGGGTGGCTGAGCTTCCTCCCCACCCAGAGGACCACGAGGGTGGGACAGGCTCCCTTTTTTCCTCTGGAGATCCAAATCACAGCTCTTGGGTGTCAAGGTGCCCAGTGCCAGGGTATAAACCCCAGGCTACATTGCTCAGGTGCAGGAATAGAGCTGGTGCTGCTTCCAGCAGCAGTTTGCCCAAATACAGCAAACCTGTAATTAAACTACCTTGGGATAATTTATGTCGTAGGTGTCCACCTGCCCAAAATGCTCCAGGTACAGCTGGAACAGAAACATCTCAAACCTTCATAGCTAAAGAGCCTCAGGAGAGGCTGGGGAAACATCAGAGTAAAAGTGGCTTTCAACAAGATATCCCATTATCTGGGGTTACCAAGAGATGGATTGCACCCTCCTAGGTCACAAAGAGAAGTTGTGATCCACCTTGTGACAGAGTGGAGATGCAAAAACCCCACCCTGAATATCTTCTGCCCCAAAGGAGACTACCCTGTCTGCAGCAGAACACAACCCTGGACATCTTCCTGAACCCCAAGGCTTCAGAGATAATGGCATTACAGAGTGGGGGGTAGGATGGAGCACTTGTGGTGTCCTTCCCTTTCACTGGTGGGCGTGGGGAGGTTTGTGAAGGACTCCTCCACCCACCCCTTGCTGCGTGGAGAGAGGTGCTGGGAAGGATTTGACCCTCAAGCAAGTTGGCTTAGGGCCCTTCAGAGAGGTCACAGAGGCTGTGGGAGGTGCCCCTCACCTGGGGGTCTGGGGTAGAGCCCTGACTCTGGAGGACATTCCCCAGCTCATGGGGGAGGTGTGGAAGGCACGAGCACTGGCACGCCAGAAGTTGTCTTCCCAATCACGCTCATCCTGCCAGGGAGGGATGAGACAGCATTGTGCTTTAAAGAGCATCCCGACCCTATCAGCAAGAGATGAGATATCCTAATTATGGCAGTACAGGCGAGGATCTGGGCTGTATCAGCCAGTACAGAAAGGTAAACAAGAAATATAACAATGGACCCTTAACACTCATTAGCTGTGTCAGATAATACCTCACTTTTCTCCCTTTGGGGCTTAAAATCTAATTAAGATTTTCCAACAATAAATTTCATTTATGCTCGCTCCCTTTTGTTCTTTTTAGGATCACACCGAGAAGCATCTGCGAGCGACTGCACAGCTCAGGGGAAGGCAGCCTCAGTCAGCCTCAGCTTGAGCTTCACAGACAAGGGAAACTGAGGCAGGACAGCACCCTGGACAGTGCAGAGGTGAGCTCCTGCTGGGGCATGGCACTGGCTCCTGCATCAGGTGTCTGTGCCCAAGGGCAGTGAACTCCAAAGGGGCACTGGGTGCGATAAGACCAGGCACAGAAGCTCTTGGGCAAGCCCAGCAGTAAAGCCTTGTCCTTGCTCAGACTTAAGGCCATGGCAGGGATCCGTGGGGACAGGGACACTGAGGCCCACTGAGCCCTCAGCACTCCAAACCCACATCCAGGCGTTTCGGGGTGAACAGCTCAGGCATCTGTCACACATTCACTGTGCACACAGGGCAGGGAATAAACTCCTGTTGTTATTCATTGTAAGGATGACATCCTTAACTTCTTTTGCAACTGAGAGGTAAAAAATTAATGGGTTCCTTTCCTCTTGCCACACCCCCCCAGCCCCA
This sequence comes from Phylloscopus trochilus trochilus, assembly GCA_016584745.2. Classification (NCBI taxonomy): domain Eukaryota; kingdom Metazoa; phylum Chordata; class Aves; order Passeriformes; family Phylloscopidae; genus Phylloscopus; species Phylloscopus trochilus. The sequence continues at coordinate 8,762,210 of WQNJ02000093.1, read as the reverse complement.
GTGCTGACACGGCAGGAACAGGTAATGACTAATCCTTAAACCCTGCTGAGTGCAGCAGTACCACTGAACCTTGAGGAGCTTGGCTTTTTCCAAACCCATGTGACGTTTGGCACCTGTGAGAGGAAAGTCAGGAGAACAGCATCCATCAGGGGAATGAGTGGGGTGGTCCAGGACACAGCCTGGGGCTGGCTCAGCCTCCAGATACCCAAGGGAGGGTGGTAGATGGAAACAGCTTGACGTGATGCTGGGGATGCAGCCGTCCTGCCTCCACATCTGAGGGCTTGACCTCTCTAACCTTTCTGCCTGTTTTCTTCTACTCCTGTGCAATTTCTCAACTGGGAGCTGTTATTTCTCAATGCCAAGCCTTTGAGGGCATTTTTGAAATGCTCACCTTCCTCAGGCTCTAGGGAAAATGCCTTTTGAGGTGCATCTGTTACTGGAAGGCACCTGCCTGAATTTTTGCGTCTGCACTTGCTAGGGACATCAACAGCTTCAGCTGTGGAAAGTGCACAGCAGAGCCCTAGAAACACCTTGCTCCTCCCAAAACCAGGGGCTGCCAAAAATGCCCCTCTTATAAATCTCCCACCCCAGCACTGCTCCAGCTGGGCTGCCCTTGATTGCAGAGTCCCTTCATCCTTTCCTCACTGGTCAGGAAGAGAACCCTTCATGCCACTGGAGTAGCTCATGTTCCAGGAATGGCCAAAGCATCAGAGGTCTCTCATTTCAATCTACAAATGCCACAGCTTAGAAACGCCTGTTGTTCCTGTGGTGGCCCTGGCACTGTCCCCACCACAGCAGAAGACAGACCCTGGTTAATGACCAGCCTGGCAGGGGCAGGTTGCACTATGGCCAGCTGCCCCAGGATAGCCAGCACTGCCCAGAGCAGTCCCCGGCCACTTCCTGGCAGCATTGATAAATGACTGCCACTCACAGCCTCCAGCCCTGGAAAGGGCTCCCAGTTGGCTGCAGGGCTGCACACCGTGGTCAGTGGGATTCAGGGAATGCTGCCTTTCACCCATTCAGCAGCACTGGGAAGTGCTGGATGGTTTCCATGGCTCAGTAACCCCACCTGGCAAATGGAGTGGAATGATGCTCCCACCTCCCCATACATGCCTTTGAGGCTCTGGGACAGTCCAAATGCTGAGCATTCCCTGATGTCCTTCATTCTCCCAACTGCCTGAAGGCTGGGAGAGCTGTGAGATGCCAGAAAGTCCTTTGGCTGATTAGCAGAACCACCCTCTCTGCTGTCATAGGCAACAATTCTCTTTATTGCTCACCGGGAGTGTATGTACAGAGGGGCAGGTTTGTTCTGACATTAAAATGCATGGTGTAGGTCATAAAAAGGAGGGTGAACTGGGGGGAGAAGAGCAGGTTTTCCATCAGCAGCTCCCTGGAGGGCAGCTGGGAGCGTGGGGATGTCCCAGGCACCCAGTGGGATCCCCTCTATGCCTTGAACAGGTCAACACCCTCCTGGGACTTGGGCCATCAACCTCACCAGCCAGGTGGGGTGACCACCAAGCAGGAGAGGTGGCACCTCCAGACCTCCCCTGGGGACCAGTGCCCATGTGGACACCGGCCCCAGAGGGACAAGAGCGTGTCCCACAGGTGGAAAAGGACAAGATCAGGAGGTGGTGGTGGCGTGGGGAAGCCAGGGCCCTGTCACTCCCAGGGGGTGCCAGTGCTGAGGGTCTCTGTGAAATGCCCATTGCAGTAGCAGGAAGCGAATGGAGAGGAAGAGGAGGGCGGCGGGTGGGTGCTGCTACATGGCCGTGGTGATCACCTTCTCCTCAGGCTCCACCGTGTTCTCGTAGGCGTGCTGGTTCTCCTTGGACCTGCATCAGGAGGGACAAGCACAATGCTGAGCTCAGCCCCAGCAAGACCAGCACCCCCAAAGCCACCACTGGCGTCCTCACCTTGCTGGTGCCAGCTGTGCACTGAGTGAGGGGTGAGGTGGGGACCACAGGAGGGGTCACCCTGAAGGGACCAGAGCCAAGTGTGGGGTGGGAACTGCTCTAATTTTCAGTGAGGGCTGTTTTGACTGTCACCATCTACGTGGTGACCTGTGGTCACTTCTGGTGGTTTCCTCTGTTGGGAAGCTGTGATGTAGCATAAGAAAAATGTGGCATAGCAGGTTGTCAAGTGGTGGATGGATTGTTGGGCTCAGCTGCAGAGACAGGGAGAGATGAGGGAGAAGGGGATACTCCCTCACTGCCTTGTGCTTAGCCCCTGGAAAGGGTAAAAGCCCCCCAAAAAATAGGTGTATGGGACGTGTAAGACACCCTGAGTGGGTGAGATCACAGGTCTGCATATCTGAGCTGTCCCCAGGGTAAGAAGCTCCCCTGGGAGCCATGAGGAAGAAGTCTGAGCAGGTCCTTCACCTGAAGTCAGCTGCAGCTGATACATATCTCCCTTCGTGGCCATTGGATGTGACAGCATCTGGCTTCTCTGCCACACTCACCACATTCTCAGCATTTTCCCTGGAGGGAGAGAAGAGAGGAGTTGGGACAGAGCAACAAAGGAGCCATGCTGGGGAGCAGCCTCTTACTGGTGACGACACTGCAGAGACAATGAGGGGCCTGGATGTGACTCTGTCCTCGGACACCCTGCTCAGCCTCCTCCCCAGCAGGACAAGGGCAAGGAGAAACACCCTCACTGCAGGTTTGCATGGGCTGTGCCAAGTGCCAGCCCCTGTCTCTGCAGCTGTGACACCCAGCATCGTGCTGGCAATCAGCAGGGCTCATTGTCAATACGTGGGATTGTTTTCTCTTGCTAACTGGTTTTTCCAGTCTGCTTCTGTGTAATCTGTTGCAAAATAGTCCCCTGTGGATCCCAATGGACACAGAGAGAGCAGTCAAGGCTCCGCTGGTGCCTCAGCCCTGGTGCAGGAGGGCTGTCCTTGTGCATGTCCATGTGAGCAAAGCCCAGCTGCTCTCTCTCAAAAGCGAGCCTGGGTCACTTGTAGAAGGATCCACTGGGCAGGGATGGGGTGTTCAACCCCAGCCAGACCCCAAAAGCTCAGCTCTGGGTGAGCCTGTAGCCTGAGCAGCACCAGGGGGGTTTAGCTGCAGAGGGTGGGTGCAGGTCCACCCTGCACACACATTCCTGCCTCCTCCAGCACTTGCCCAAGGGCAATTTCAGAGGCTTCTCCAAGGAACAGCCTGGCATAAACAGGCAGTGGCTCAGGCTGATAGCTGCTGTCACAGTGACAGCACAGAGCTGGCAGGGCTCCAGGCTGCCGAGCCTCGCTCCTGCTCTCCTGAAGAAAGGCCAGATTAATTAAAACAAGGCACCATCCCTCCTCAAGCCCTCCTCAGCATCCTCTGCCTCCAGGCTGGGAAAAGGCAGTCAGGCACGGGCAGGAGTGGGAACCACCATCCCTGCCTGCCACTCCATGGGCTGGGGGTTTTGAGGACAAAGGTTCCTCTTTGGGAAAAAAAGACTACAGTGGTAAATCAGCCCATATAAATAGATATATACATTGGTTGTATTATACACTGGCCTGGAATGCATCCCAAACAGACCTGCTTAAAATGCCTCTGGGGCTGAAGCTGGCCTGCTGAGCATCGGGGTACACACCAGCTCCCCACCTCCTCAGCCTGGAGAGGCTGCAGGAATGTACAGGTACAAGAAGAATCCAGCCTAAAGCAACCCCACCAGTGCAGAGGAACTGGGAAACAGACCTGGGTGCTCTTGGTCTTCATCCCCTGTTGCCTTTGGGCTCAGGTTCAAGATCAGGTTACTGCAACTTTGCCAGCTGGCCTTGCTCAGGAGCAGCAGCCTGTGACCCTGCTTGGCCAGCATCAGGCAAGAGGTAACCCATCCCACAGAGACTTTTTCAGATGAATAGAGACACCACATTTGCCTGTGACATGGACTCCAGGTGGAGAGTACTGCCACTGCTTGGATGCCTCCTTTTTCTCCCAGCTCCTCTCAGTGCATTCTCACAACTTGGCTCTGTCTGCTTTGCCAAAAAAGCTGCTTCAGGCTTATTGTCCCACGGCTACAAGGCACAGGGGAACTGCACCCCCAAAAGGCACAGCAAACCAGGCTGGGCCAGCCCCCTGGACTCGTGCCCATGTAATCCAGCCCCGATGCTGTGGCTCTGCCATTCCCAGCACAGCAGCTTTTGTATGGTGCACGCTCACACCTGGCAATCAGTAACAGGGATCACAGACCAGGACAGGGACAAAAGGACAGGGAAGTGAGGACAGGGAGTCTTTGCTCTCCTGGCCCATCTCCCAGCACAGGAGATGCACAGTGTTCCCAGCCCTGGTGCATGCACAGAGGCTGCTGGAAGTGGCAGGTGCCAAGGCAGCTAAGCCCAACCCCAAGCAGCCTCCCACACTTACACTTTGTCCTTACACCAGAACCTGTTGACCACGAAAGCGATGGCCACCAGGACGAGGAACACAACCACTGCAATGACACCCTGTGACCACGGCTGCAGGCTGCCCCGGGCTGCGGGGAAAGAAGAAGAGGACACCTGTTAGAAATCCATCCTCAGGCTTTGTTGGCCATGCTTCTCCCATCCAGCTTCAGCAAGGTCCAGATGAGAGCTTGATCCTGCAAACCTGAGCAGAGCACGTTGCTGTCAATTCAGGCAGGCTTACCTGGGTGATGACAACGAAATAAAGTACAATTCTCAGCATTTTCACAGGTGTTTGCATGTGGAGTGTGGTGCCTTTCAGCTTTGGGGCCCCATACACACTGACATACACATAAAAGTATATAAACATGCACCTTGGGGGGCTGGTGACTCTGTGATGGGTGAGAAAGGCCTGGGGGACATGGAGGAAGGGAGAGTGTTTGCCAAAGAAAGGAAGGCAGAGGGGTTTCAGCAAACTGCTTGTTCTTCATCCCCAGATGCCATGGACATCATTCCATGTCCAATATATTTTCCAAATACTGACTGGTAAAAGAAGGACTCTGTAACAGGGCGAGTGTAAGATTTGGGTGTCATTCTCACAGCATAAAGTTGTCATTGTGGATCTTGGTAAAATGCACCAACCAACAAGTTTCCAGAGCAGCAGACAATTTATGACAGAAGGTGAAGGCTGATGCAATCAGAGGAATAACCTCAGCACAAAGAACAGGCGGGGCTGGCAGGGGACCCAAGCAGCATTGGGGTGGAGGGTGGGGGCACTGGGAGCTGACTGGGATAGCCCCATTTCCCCCAGGGATGGAACAGACTGACAAGTTTGTTTTTCTCTATCCAGACCTAAGCAGGAATCCAGGCTCTGAGACACACTCCTGGATGTGGGCAGGATGCAAGGGCAGGCGGTGAGAGGAGGAAATCTTGTCCCAGCCCTTGCTGGGATGGCTGCTCCTTGCCTCCCACTGGATTTTGAACAACGGAGCATTCAGACCTAGTCAAGTGCTGTCCTTAAGTGCTGTCACATCAGCTTCAGAAGCAACACAAGTTGCTTCTCTTGAACTGTAGTGTTCTCTTAAGTTGGGTTATTTTAGCAGTTGTGGGATAGAACTTGTCTGAGGTGAAGTGTCTGGTTACTGTATGCTTAAAATGTCTGTTAATATCAGTAGTTTTGTTACACAGAATACAGTAAAGTTCAGAGTTAGGCTCTATAAAATGATGTATTTTCATTCAAAAATGTCTCTTTTATGCTTTAATAGCAATTAGATCAGTGACAAATTAATATTTTTGTTCAAGTATGTCTGTTTCACCTGGGTGAATGAAACCAGCTTGGCATTTAGTGCATTCTTACACACACATGTATGTCTACAACAGAACAATATGGTGTAAAAATCTAGAGCTTTCTGCACACCTGCCAGCCCCAGCACTGGCCTCAGGACACTCAGCTCCAGCCAGGAACACCTGCAAGGCTGAGCTGCCCCAGGATGAGCAGGGGATACCTCTGTCTCCCTCAGGAACTCTACACAGAACACTCCCTCTGTCTCACAGGAGACCAATCTCTGCTATAAACAGAAAATGATCTTTACTAACAGTAGTAAGAGTAGCTGCATGCTCCACATGTGCAAGCTGCTAACCCACAGCCAGCTTCACACTGGCTCTGCTGCTAGCAGATCTCCTCTCCTCCCTTTGGTTTTGGGGAGGGGGACTGTCCTTTGGTAAGACCCCCAGCTCCTGGAGCCTTTACTGCAAGAGATTTTTATTTAAAAAACAATAAATAAAACAACAGCAAAACCTCAAAGAGCCCGAAACAGAGCTCTTTTTTTCCTCTTGGAAGTGAAATCAGCCTGGCCAGCTGACCCAGCAATGGGAAGCAGGGGCACTCCTGGGCAAGGGGCTGTGAGAACAGCCCTGAGCAGCAGCTCTCAGCCCCCTCACCCCACAAAGATTTGTCCTGTTTCTGCAAGGTCCCAGGGCAGAACCTCAGGCAGGAGTTGTTCAGATGGAAATTCCCTCTTGTATCAGCGTGTTTCGACTGACATGCCAGTGTATCAGCAGGCTGCTGGTGGTGGCAGCCAGGGGTGGTGACACTGGGGAAGAGCAGGGGTCAGTCCCCTCCTGCCCTTCCTGGTGGTCAGGGATGCTCCTGCCCTGCTCCCCACCACCCCCTGGGTGCAGCCCCAAGCACACCTCTTGCCTCCTGGATGAATTTTGGCTGGCTTTGCATCCTCCCTCACTCTGTGCCTGGCTCTTGGCCACATTTATTTATTAGCTGTAGTTTATTTTTTCCTGCCAGAGCCAGGGTTCTCATCCTAAGCTGGGGGGTGGGGGTGGTCAGGTCCAGCCCTTGGTGAGATTTCTGCTGGGGTTAAGGGAGTTCAACCAGGGAATGAGGTCAGCAAAGACTTAAACTGCCAAATTTCCATCTCGTGATCTTCCAGCAAAGGAGGGGGAAGAAAAATGGTAGCAAACCTCCTTGGGGCAACCATACTCAAGAGGTACGGGATGTTTTTGCAAGTGAAATCTCACTCCTGTGGCTGTTTCCACCAGATTCCAGAGCACCCAAAGCCAAAAGGGAAAACACCAAACCAAAATCAAGAGGTTCTGGCTTTGAGAGACCATGAAGGGCCTGGCTGCAAGGGGAGATAAGGGTGCTGAGGGAATGGCCAATGGCTCTGCATTGGGCTGAAACACCCTCTGGGAAACTTGAAAGAAAGGAGGAATGGAGACCAGCCAGAAGGAAGAGCTTGATAGGATCTATGCAGGGAGTGACTGCTCAGTCCCAGCCCTCGGGGGCACTCCCTGGCTGGAGCCCCACCAAGCACACCTGGCTGCCCTGCCAGGAGGGGTGGCTGAGAGGATGAGTCTCACCTGTGGAAACAGGACTGAGTTCCTGGAAAAATGCTTCACCGGGGATGCCCCACCTGGGTCAGCCCGTCCCTCAGGCTCTGCCACCTCCTCTCTCTTGCCCCACAGTAATGATGGGGCTTTCCCTCACAAACAAGGTCTCCAAAGCCAAACTAAGCAATGTGGAATCTGCAGCCCTGGCAGATGTGTCTCCACACATCTGCAGCTGCAAACCAGACCAAGGGAAGTGCCAGTGCCAAAATAACCCCCTGCACTTGTTGCAGCTCCATCTCCATACTCAACAGCCAATTTGAAGACCCAGGCTTGCTTTTTAACACCTCTTCCCTGAGTGTTTGGAAAGCTTTGGCTGGCCTGTCTTTTCCACTCTCTAAGGAAGCTGTGCCAGGCTCTGAATCCTCACTAAAGGATTTCTGGTTGCTTTTTTTTTTTATTATTATTATCTTTTTTCTTTCCAAGCAACAGCAAAACTTTCAACCCTGCTGACAATGGACACCCCAGACTGTTAAATCCTCAGCAAGTTGGTAAACAAACACAGGAAGAGCGGTCAGGGCTGGGGCATCAGGAGGAGAAAGGGGGAGGGAATTTTCCGGGACTTTGGCAGCACCAGATGAGTTTTAATTACTCCTCATTATTTCTAGCACTAGAGAAGCCCTTCAGCGAATTTCCTAAAAATAATACCCTGGCGTAGGAAGTTTCTCTGTTCAGTCTTTGGGAAGAGAAGAGGAGGTCAATTTGCTGAGGAAAATGTTTGCTCCCTCTCCTCAGCAATGATCAAAATTACAGATTAACAGGAGGCTCTGAGAGGCTCAGGGAGCGACCCAGAACAACACTTGCTCAAGGATAAGAGTGAGAAAAGAGAAGAAAAGAAAAGAGAAGAAAAGAGAAGAAAAGAGAAGAAAAGAGAAAAGAGAAGAAAAGAGAAGAGAAGAAAAAAGAGAAGAGAAGAGAAGAGAAGAGAAGAGAAGAGAAGAGAAGAGCGAAAAGAAAAAGAAAAGAAAAGAAAAGAAAAGAAAAGAAAAGAAAAGAAAAGAAAAGAAAAGAAAAGAAAAGAAAAGAAAAGAAAAGAAAAGCCTTAAGAAAACAGATCACTCATCCCGGTGCACAGTCCTGCCAGAGGTAAATCACAGCAGCTCACCTCTGTGCCAGCAGCTCAGATAAACCTCAGATGGCAGTCCCAGCCTTCAGCAAAACAGGCAGAAAGTCTCTATGTCCCGGCCCCGGCAAAACCCCTTCACCCACCCTGAGGTGAAGGCAGATGTGAAGCTCAGGCAGGAGCTGGGATGTATTTTCCCTTCCCAAGAGGCTCTCCCACAGTTATCCCTTGTCCCCCACCAGCAGCTCCCCGCCGCCCGTGCCTCAGTTTCCCCGGGATGCCCGGCAGGTGCCCGCACTTACCTTGCTGGCAGAGGGCAGAGCGCAGCTGGAGGAGCAGCCCCAGCAGCAGCAGGCAGCGGGCAGGCATGGTGCTGGTGCTGGTGCTGGTGGTGGCGGCGGGGCCGGGGGTGAGCAGGGAGAGCCGGGCGCTGCGCTTGGGCACGGCGCCCTGCCGCAGGAATGAGCGCCTGGTCAATCATCAAACCCCCCGGGCAGGCAGGCCCGGGCTCTCTCTCCCTCACCTGCTTATTCAAATCCCGCTGCGGGAAGGAGGCGCCTCTGCGCGGGGAATTCGGGGCACGGTGACTTGAACCTGACAGTCCCCTTGGGCAGGGCGGGGAAGGGAACTCAGGCACCAGGTATTTGCATCGGCCCAGGAGGAAAAAAGGAGATCCAGATGGAAAAAAGGAGATCCAGATGGAAAAAGGGAGACCCAGATGGGTAAAGCTGTTCCCCAGTGAAGCTGCGGTGCTTGGGGAGCGTGGTGTCCCCCAGGTCCCCTCCCCACAGGGGGAGTCCAGCAATGCCCCAGCTCTGATGTTCCTTCCCACCCTGGGGGACCCCCCGCTCACTTCCTCGCTTCTTCTTCTCAACAAGTGTCACTAACAAGCCAGCAAAACACATTTGTGATTTTAAAACACCCAGTTAATAGGCCAGACTCCGTGCTGGGCGCTGCCTCTCACCTCCCACACCTTGTTTTTAATGGTGACAGCTACCAAACAGAGCAAGCCCAGCCTTCATCTTATTGAGTCATCAGGACTGTCTCCAAAATTTCCTCAACACCAGAAGAGGTAGAAACAGCCAAAGAGCTGGCAGCAGGCTGCAAGGCTTGCCCTTCACAAAAGCTGCACTGGTGCTGCAGGACAGAGAATGCTGCAGGTCCCGAATTAAGCAGTTTTCCAGCCCGTGCCGGGTTTGGATGACTGGCAAACCCACCCCACAGGAGGAACAAAAGAGATTTGGCTTCTCAGCTGGGAAATTTCAGTTGCCCCTGAAGGAAATTATAAAATTGTGAGCCAAGGGTTTAACTGTCACTCTTCTTGTGATGTTTCACAGCATCTTTGTAACCCCTCAGCAGCATCTGAGCCCCCAGCCTCTGGGTCTGGTGATTTCTCCACCCTACCTGGGTGCTCTCCATCCTGAGAAGCAAATAACACTTTATCCCCATGGGACCCATGTTCAGGAATGTGCAGCACCCTCAGGAATGCACACCCACCAAAGGAGGACTGCCCTTCTGCATCTCAACTCTTTACCCTGTATTTACATTTATCCTGAAGACAAAGCAGATCTGACTTTGAACTGTACAAGATCGAAAGCCACTTCCCAGCTCTTTCCCAAGTTCCTTTCCATGGCCAGGTCCCCAGCTGCCATGTGGGATAACCCCACTGCCAACTCTGCTCATTTTTGCTTGTGAAATCTGTGAGGCAGGGACTTTCCTGGTGCACCCAGCAAGGAAGTGTCACAACAGGGGCCCCTAATTAGGCCCTGTAAAACAATCTGATCGTGTAACAGAAGAAAAGGGATGGCTTGTGAATCAGTAAAAACGAGAGTGCACTTTGGGTTCCCCAAGACCTGCTTCCACATTATCTGGGGCAGCGTGCCGAGCTCGCCAGCTTTGCTGCCTGCCCATTGCTCTTCTCTCTGCAGAAGCCCAGCAAAAGCAGCCTGGGTGTTTGGAGCAGAAGGCTTTATCAGCAGATCAGAAGTCCTAGAGAAGCCGGTCCTGCTGCTGCCCCTGGGAATTCAAGCTCTGAGACATTCTGCTGTTGCTGTCCACTCCCCTGTCAGGCCTGGGGCTGGCTCCTGAGGTTCCCTCTCCACCTACTCTGGGGTGTGTTATCACCCCAGGGCTCTGCAGAGCATAGCTGCAGGGACCTTGGGCTGATTTCCCAAAGACAGGGAGGTCTCAAGGATCCACCCACATGCTATGGAGTGTTGGGGTGGTAGGACATGACAGACCAGGCCCTGGGGTGAAGGCAGGGGTCTTGCTGTTAGCTCCATCCTGAGGAGCAAATCATATTTTACCAATTGCATGTTCCCACACTGATATGAAATTCAAGACAATTCAATGTTTTAATGGTTTGGAGCTCACTGGTGAGGCCAGGGAATCACTCAGGGCTTATCTCAAAGCTCCCCTGTGCTCCAAAGCCCCACAGCTATCAGGAAGGTATGTGCCTTTGTGACAAAACTCCCGTGGCACCTCCTTGGTTGCATATCCCTGGGTCTGGCCTGGGGGGATGAGAAGCTGCAAGTCACTGTAGCAGCCTCACTGCAGGGGCAAAGTCTGAAGCTTCAACAAATTATTTGCCAACCAGGTTTTCCTTTCGTGGTCCTGGCCATGGCTTGGGAGCTGCAATAACAAATAACTGTGTGTTTCTGCTGCAGGATGCTGGAAATCTTGTTGTCTCTCTCACATAAACCTCCAGCTTCACCCAGCCATGGTGAGACAAAGCCCTACAGGTCGGGTTTAGAGCTGAGGGAAACCAAGGCACAGAAGGACAAGTCACCCTGGCAGCATTTAGTCAAAGCCAAGTGGAGCCCCAGCCAGCTCAATGCTCTTTCAAGGACCCATGTGAGCAGTTGCCTGTGTAAGAGATTTTACACAAAGCAGGGATTGGAAGTTCAGGCTTTGCACTCATATACTGCAAAAAATAGTGATTATTTCTCCTAAAAATACATAGCTTTTAGGAAAAATTAATATTTGCTAAAAGCAAAATTCCTGGATGATACATCTCAAAGCACAGATGCCAGTTCCTCTTTGAAAAACATTGTGGGACTCTGTGTTTTAATGGAAATTGTTTTCTTTCTTCTTCACCTCCTTCACTTCCTTCCTTCCTTCCTCCCTCCTTCCTTCCCTCTTTCATCTTCTCCATTTCCTCCCTGTCTCCCAGACAGAGCCATAAAAATAAAAAAAATAAAAAAAACACTATATGAGAGCAAACCTGAATATTCCCTGAAGAAGAGATTGTATTTTTTGTAGAAAAGTAATTATAAATTTATTACGTTTCAATAGCTGCTATGAAATATATATATTAAAAAAAAATTTAAAAAAACCACAAAAAAAACCCCAACCCAAACCCCACAAATCAAATTTATAATTTCATGTTTCTTTTGACATCTATCATCCAAACTAAACATTCTTTCCTTGTGCCAGAGTTCTCTCATTTCCCGTTGACACTTGTCTTTTAAATCCTGCCTGCACTGGATGCTGCCAGGAGAGAATCAGGAGCTCACAACCACAGTAGAAAGGGCATTTTCTTGTGCCAATGTGGGTAAAAGGCAGCAGAAAAAGGCAGCTCCTGCTCTGGGTTTTCATCCATCACAGCTCTGTACCCCACTTCTCCTCTTTAAAAATGCCTTTAAACTTTAAACCATAGATTTCCTTATTTATGTGCTGTTGAACACTCCAGTGTTAGGGGTTTGGCAAAAGGCATCCACGGCCTTCATTTGCCCTCAAGGTCTGCTCAGCAGCACCACTGGGGCCCTTGAGTGCTCCATGGGATGTTCTGGATGATGTTTTCTGCAGCAGTTGATTTTGGGATGGATCTCTGGGCAGATCTCTGCCCTCCACTCTCCGTGCTGGGGCCTGATGCTGCTGCTCCCACATCTGAGGGCAGCTCTGGGCTCTCCCCTCTGTCCATTGTCCCCTCTGAGCTCCCTGCTCCTCTGTCCCTGACGTCAGAGCTGCCCGGGCTCTGACAGCACGTCCACATCAGCCTCAGGCCCCTCTCAGCCTTGGAAAATTAGGCTGAGAAAACACCTACCTGATCTGCCCTGCCTCGCCCTGGGCTGGGAGGAATCAAACCAAAAATCCCTGAAACCAGAGGAAACCCCACCTGCCTCTGCTTTGCCTTATTGTTTGTTGGGGGATGAGCCTGGGTCTGTGATTCCCCCTGGCTTTTCCATCTGCTCAGAGGGAATTTTGCACCCCTAATCACCTCTGAGTGTGGGGGCAAAGCGCTGCTGCGTTGCTGGAGTGGCAGATAGGAGGGTTTCCAGTGTGTGGTGCTCAGAAAGGGAGAAAGGAGCTGACTCTGCTCTGGATATTCCCTCCTGCCCAGAGATATCGAATGGAATGAATAATTTGCTATCCGATCATCTCTAATCTTCATCCCATAAAATCAGCAGCAAGCTGGGAGGGTTTTTGAAGCCTCCAGCTGCATTTGCTGATAAGACATGAGGCAGGAAAGATTGGAAGCCCATAAAAATGATAATCTCGGGCTTCAGTGTAACTTGGTGGAAGGGTTTTCTCCCGTCCTTTCATTAAGGATGGATTTCATGATCTTCCTTAAATAACAACAAGCCTCCTCACGAGGAATCTCCCACCCGAAAACTGATTGCATCGTCATTAGCAAACAGGAGACCAGAAGGTACAGAGAAATAGATGGAGCACAGCTGAGCTCCAGGCTGGGGCCAAGGGCTGGGAGGAAAGGAGGGAGAATTGGAGGTAATTTCTGAGCACAGAGAGAATCTTTAGGGGCTGGGGATCTGCCTTGGGGAGTCAGGCACTGGCACCATGTCAAGCTGCTGGGCACAAGCCTGAGCATGAGCCTGGATGTGGAGCAAAGCCTCCTCCTCCTCATCTTCCACCTCCTTGGTGTGAAGAGAAATATCATGTCCCATTTCAGAGTGATTTGATACAGCATCCTCTGCACCAGCCCCAAATTCAGTGAATCTGGAGAGAAGGAGGGAAAGGAAGAAGCCCAACTCACCATTTCCATGTGAATCTCAACTATGATGGACAGAAGGAGAAGGGGAAGGTGGCTGGTTTGGTGAGGGTGAGAAGTTTCAGGAAACAATTGCCTCAGATGCCAGAAAATTAGGAAAAATATAAGAGAAATAGGAGAAAATTAAAAGTGTAAACTATAATCAGATGTTAAATTGCTTTTCTGCAGCTAATTGAAATAATGTTTTTTTCTGCTACCCACCACTCTACCCCTTTCAGATGCTAATCCCTATCAAACATGGACTTACAATTACAAATTCATAGGCATTTTTCCCAGGAGCAGAAATTGCTTTGCCCTGTAACCTCTAAGATGAGGTCTTAATAGGAATTCACGAGCAGTCTCTGGTAAAGCTTCATTAGCTGGAGAGAATAGACAAGGGCAAGTTGCAGTGCTCCCTAACCACTCTAGGGAAAAATTAATTTAAATTACTTTGTAAAGTAACAAGGCCAGATAATGTGTTTCCTTCTTGGATTATTGTTTTCCAACACCCTAATATGCGGGCAGATTAGGTTACTTTGTCTGCCTTGATGGTGGTCCGTGCTAAATTGTGATTTATGGAGTGCAGAAGATTTTGGAAGCACTGACCCCTTGGGCCAGAGCTGGATGGAGTTGGGGCAGGGACCTGGCTGGATCTCAGTGATGCTCAGGGGCTGCTGGGAGGAAGCCACCTCCAGCACAACTTCAGCACAGCCCAGAAGAGAATCTCAGCTATTAAAGGTGGCACTCCAGCCTTTCCCTGGTTGAAAACTGATCCAAGAGTCCTGCTGCTTTGGGGCAGCTTTAGATTTGTTTCCTGGAGGCGATACCCTAAGCAATGCTGAGCTCTGTGTTTCCAAGGGCTGGACCAGCATGGAAAGCCTCTTCCAGAAGTCCCTCAGCAAAGCCGCTGCATGGATCTGATTCCCAACCAGCTAAAACCTAAAATGCACTAAAGTATGCTGAAAATCAAGCCTGCAGCCCCAGGAGGGGGAGGCTGTGATTTCGTACACCCCCTCCAGGCCTTGGCAAGCCTTCCCAAAAAGAGCTGTTATTCTCTTCCCCTGGCACCAGGCTGGGTGCTCTTCATGCTGATGTGGGTTTATGGAGCTTTGCAGAGAGCCAAGTGAGGGGCCATGGGAAGATGTGGTGATAAAGCCTTGGCTGTGACTCTTCTCAGCACCCTGGGCTCCCAGCCGGACTTGAGGAGGCACTGCCAGCTCCAGGCATTATTCACCTGAGGCTTGTCACACAGAATGGGCCAGTCTGGCTAAACCCTCACGGGATTGGAGCACCATTCAGCCAGGAGACAAAGAGTTCAAAGGGCCTGTGGGCAGCAAACGGCACAGATCATCTCAGCTGATTAAATAGGTTCCCAGCTGATGTGGGAGTCCTAGGAGACCAGCCTGGAGCTGGGAAGATTTATGGACAGCTACCTGAATTGGGGAGGGAATGTACTGATTTTATTCCTGGCATCTGAAGGGGATCGCTGCTGTTTGTCAGAGCAAAAAGGGCTGGTGAGAGATGCATCAAGGCAGAGGGATAGATAGGTAGGTAGAGGGAACCAGGGACAGAAATCCAAATCATCTAATCATTTTCTTGTCCCCACTTACCTGGGGGAAGTTAAAAACCCCATGCCACTACTTTCTGTCATTCTCCCATCCAAAACTGCAGCACTCCAAAACGAGACTGTAATCCCCAGGGATGCAGATTTATATCACCCCAGCCTCTGCAGTCACTTGAATTTTTTCCTCTCCATCAGCAACCCATTGCTGTCCAAGCTCTGACAGATTCTGGACTACCTTTTCTGGTGAAAATCCCTGTGTTTTGATAGCTCCAAGTACAATTAAGTGTGCTCTTGAGTCTTCTTAACTTTGCTGTCTCACAACAGGCAGGACCAAGCATCTTCCTCTACCAAGGAAGGTAGAGGAGCATCAGGAAAGGCCATGTCCACGAGCAGGATACCCCTGCATGACTGTCTAGGGCCCCAAGGGGTAGAGAAGGGCCTGGACTCAGTCAGGCACCCCTGCTCAGCACCATCTGAGGAAGGTGATTTCCTTCCTCCAGCCCCACAGCCTTACTGGGAAAAGGAAAGGGCCCTGGGAAGAGTGAGGAGCATCCCCAATACAGGGGACCAGCCTGAGCATCTTTGAACTCTGGGCTGCAATCAGCCAGAACCCTGGCAGCAGGCACCAACCCTATTTCCAGCAGCAGAGGCAGCAGGTTTTCAGGTGGCATCTTGCTCCTCTTCCTTCTCAGAACCAGGGCTTTCGCCTGGAATGTGAAGGGATAAAAATAACAGGACCATCGGCAGCAAGTGAAACGAATCTAATAACCTCCACTTCTTTTCAAGGAGCTCCAGTTGTTGCTTTACAAGTGTACTCCAGCCCTGGCGAGTGCCAAACAAAAGCTCCCCTCTCCTTCTCCGTGCCTGTCAAACAGCCTCTTTATTTCAGCGAGCCGCATCTGCCGGGTGGCAGCCGCGATTACCATAACACAGGGGTAGGATTTGGCCGGGATGCTTCCCCCTCGACTCTACAACAGCCGGGAGCCCTGGGCTGGTAGAAAAAAAAATAAAATGAAAAATAAAGTGCAGGGAAAAAAAAAAAAAAAAAGATTGAAAGCATGAAGTCACTTTTCTGGCTGCCACCCAAGCAAGCAGATGCAGGTAATGGAGGAGAGGGGGGAAATCATGTCCTCATCTCCTCAGAGCAGCGACTTCTACTGCTGGGGAAGGGAGTGGGAGGGACACAGAAAGGCCAGAGGGATTTCGTGTGAGTCCAAGACCTGAAAATGTAATTTCTCAGGGTTTATTGAAGTTGGGAGGGCTTTGTGGGAACCTTAACCCATTCCTGAAGCTTTGGAGGCTGCCAGCCCCCCCAGAATGCTGCTGCAGACACGCTGAGTACCGTGAGATGGGGACAGGGATTCCAGGGCTCCTGCAGAAAGGACGGGATTGATAGGAAAGGGCTGAACGATGCCAAACTGTGCCCATGTGCCACAGCAGCTCACAACAGGCTCCTCTTTGATCCAGCCCCGAACAGGTTTTGAGGACAAAAGGTGAAGACCCCCGGGAGATGCCTTTGCCTGGGACTGGGGAGGAGAGGTTGTTTCCAGGACTGTCGAGGCATTAATTAGAACTCAATGAGCAGCAGGGCACCAGCACAGTGGGAAGTGTGAGTCTTCACAGGGTCACCTCTCCTCTGCTGAAATCCCAGGAGACTCGGCTGCCTGTGCCCCTCTGGCAGAGCCAACGGGGAGCTGGTGGCCACAGGCACAGAGCCCACTGCCCTCACCTTCCAGGGAGCAGGAACCTGCAGACAGCACTGGGACCTCCAGAGCCTGGCTGAGCTGAGGGAACAGCAGCTGTCTCAAGCTGTCTCTCCATCTTTCTACCCCAGAATACAGAATTCTGCAGGAAAACAGCTGCAGTGTTCAAACCTAGCGGGTTTAACACAGCGGTTGTTGGTCTGTGGAAACCCCAAGAAAACCTTGAGAGGGTGGAAGAGGGGAACAGGAGAGGGAGGGATGGAGAAAGGGAGGAGAAGAGGAAAGGGAGAATGGGGATAGAGGAGAGGAGAGGAGAGGAGAGGAGAGGAGAGGAGAGGAGAGGAGAGGAGAGGAGAGGAGAGGGAGAGGGAGAGGGAGAGGGAGAGGGAGAGGGAGAGGGAGAGGGAGAGGGAGAGGGAGAGGGAGAAGGAGAAGGAGAAGGAGAAGGAGAAGGAGAAGGAGAAGGAGAAGGAGAAGGAGAAGGAAAGAGGAAAGAGGAAAGAGGAAAGAGGAAAGAGGAAAAGGAAAGAGGGGAAAGGACAGTCTTTAACACGCTTTATTTGGAGAGCACCGTGAAAACTTTCAGCCCCGTTACCAACAATCCGCGGTGCGGGCGCTGCGCTCCCGCGGGGCCCCGAGGGGCGGGGGGCGGCGCCCTCTGGCGGCAGCGGCGGGGGCGGCCGGGGGGCTCCGCTCCGGTTCTGCTGCGGCTCCGCTCCGGTTCCGCCCCGGCTCTGCCCCGGTTCCGCCCCGGCTGTGCTCCGGTTCTGCCCCGGCTGTGCCCCGGTTCCGCCCCGGCTGTGCTCCGGTTCTGCCCCGGCTGTGCCCCGGTTCCGCCCCGGCTGTGCCCCGGTTCCGCCCCGGCTCGGCCTCGGCCCGCGGTCCGGGAGCGCTGGTGCCGCGGTGGGTTTGATGTGCCCTTTATCCCCCAGACCTGCTCAAAGCGCCCGCTGAGGGGCTCGGGTGGGACCCCGCGTGGGACAGCCCCGCTGGCACCCCCCGGGACACGGCACTGCCAAGGCATCGGCTGCGGGCTCCTGCTGCAGAGCGGTGGCCTTGGCATTGCCAGCGAGGGGGCAGCGTCCCCGCTGGAGGGGACAGACACGCTCCCGCTCACCCCGCCTCTCTGCCCGTCCCTTGCGGGTGTGGATGAAGGGCCTTATCCCCGTCCCTCGGCACCTGCAGGCAGCGATAGAGGGGAGCAGCTCGGAGCAGGATGGAGCCAGCTGGAGGGTGGTCCCAGGGACGGGCAGAGAGCCCAGATAGGAGCAACGGCTCAGCTCAGCCTTCCTGCCGCCCTGGAAACATCCCAGGGAAAAACATCCAGGACCTGCTTTGGATGGTTTGGTGCCATCTGACCCAGAAAGGGAAAAAAAAAACCAACAAAACCAACAGCTCAGGGTTTGCAAAGATGAGGCAGGGAGCAGCTTGTGAGTGATTTCTGCTGATGGCAGCCCAAAGCAAAACCACCCTGGAGTTTTGTCCGGTGGGGACAACAAGCAGGGCAGCGTGCAAGGGGGGACACACGTGTGAGCATGTCATGGGCTTGGGTGGCTTGAAGACACATGCAGGGCTCCATGGCCACATCCATCCAAACGTGCATTTAGGGCTGTCTGCAAATCTGCATCCATGGATGTGCTCACAGGAAAGGGATGTGCAAAAAGGACTGTTTGTGTTTGTGGTTTTGTTTGTGTTTGTGTGTTTGTGTTTGTGTGTTTTTGTGTTTGTGTTTGTGTGTGTGTTTGTGTGTTTGTGTGTTTGTGTGTTTGTGTGTTTGTGTGTTTGTGTTTGTGTTTGTGTGTGTGTGTTTGTGTTTGTGTGTTTGTATTTGTGTTTGTGTGTTTGTGTGTTTGTGTGTTTGTGTGTTTGTGTGTTTGTGTGTTTGTGTGTTTGTGTGTTTGTGTGTTTGTGTGTTTGTATGTTTGTGTTTGTATGTTTGTGTTTGTGTGTTTGTGTGTGTGTTTGTGTTTGTGTGTTTGTGTTTGTGTTTGTGTGTTTGTGTGTTTGTGTTTATGTGTTTGTGTGTTTGTGTTTGTGTGTTTGTGTGTTTGTGTGTTTGTGTGTTTGTTTGTGTTTGTGTGTTTGTATTTGTGTGTGTTTGTCTTTGTGTGTTTGTGTGTTTGTGTGTTTGTGTGTTTGTGTTTGTGTGTTTGTGTGTTTGTGTTTGTGCACCATTAGAGTGCAAGAGCACACGGGCTGTGCATTTGTGAGCAAGTCAGCTCACACTCACCTGTGCTGTGCATGGACAGGTGTTTGTGGAGGGTGTGTTCTGACTCCTTGTCACCCAGGCTGTGCCCGTGTGTCACTGCCAACCCACCTCCAGTGATGTCCCACACTGGAGCCTCATCCAGGCTCGTTCCTTGCCTGTTCCCTGCTGCACAGGGCACCAGCTCACCAACTGCACCCTGGCAAGCACAGAGCCTTCCCCACCCAGAGCAGGCACAGTGCTTCCCACCCACAGCATCCATCCACAATGGCACACTGCTGCCTGCATCCTGGAGCTCCTGTTTCAGTGCCATTCCCGGGGAGGGAGCAGGCTGGATGCTCAGAGCAGTGGTGCTGCGATGCTGGATGGTTGCAAGACGTGACTGGGACGGTGTTGGTGTGTTTTGTTTCAGCTGCAGTGACGTGTGAAGGGATCTGTCACAGCAATCAAGGTGCTCTGGAGCTGAGACAGCTGCTGTAAAGCATCCCCTTGTTCCTAATCCAGCCCAGGCAGCCTTGGGTGGGCAGCAGGTGAGCCCATGGCTGGGCCCTTCAGACATGCAGGATGACTTCACCTCTGGCTTCTGTGGGCTCTGGGCAAGCCCTGGGCAGCAGGGCCCTGTTCCTGCCTCAAGGGCTGTGCTGCAGGTGCTGACAGTGGTGGAAGCAGAACAGCTGCAGGACTGGACACATTCCCTCCCTTCCCTGGGCCTTGGCTCTCTTCCCAGATTTACATCTGGAGTGGGACTCTTGTCGTTCCCTGCCACAAACAGGGTGAACAGGGCGTGCAGGCAGTCACACTCCCCTAGACACTCTAGGCTGTGATGCTTGGCATTTTTGGAACCATTGACTCCTGACAAGCCCAGCTGCAAGTCCCACATCAGGAAGGACCATGGCTTGACAGTTCCTCACACCAAGACCTGCCACCTCCAGCCTGCTCATTTGAGGTGATGCAAGCCGGGATGCTCTGCCGTGCCTTTCCTGGACGCCGGCTCGGGCATGTCCTCAAACCTCTCCTAGCCCAGCCAACAAGTCACCTCCTTCCCTTCTCCCCAGCATTCCGTGAGCGACACAATGCCGGCAGAAAGCTGCCTTTCATTTTGCGGTGCCTGCGCTGAGCAGCACGGAGCCACCGCGGCTTTGCCGGCCCCTTTGCCAAAAGCCCTTTGCTGCGGGACCCGGCACCAGCTTGGCACGGCCGGATGGAGCCGGTGCCGTGCGGGATTTACCGGAGGGATGGGCAGGAGAGAAGCCCCCGGCCCCACCACGCTGCCGGCCGGGCTGGGCCGCGGCAGATCAAAGCGCCGGGGCAGTTCTAACCATGCTCCAGACGCTCCCTCCCATTTCCTGCTGGATTCCCGTCTCGCTCCCTGCGCCCGCATCAGCAAAACAGAGTGTAAAAATAGAGGCTGGGCTTCACCAAAACACAATAGTAAATTGTTCCCCGGAAAGGTCACTGGGGCGGCTGAGAATAGCTCCAAGAGCAGGGGAAAAGGAATGTTTACCGGGGGGACAAGTTTGAGAGTGCCTGTTGGACCCGCCCCCAGGAGTTTTCCTGCATCCCCATCAGTGCTGCGGGTCCTCGCTGTGGTCTCAAAGCATCCTCATCCTCACCCATCCACCCCCAGCCCTGCTCTCCCATCCCAGTTTTAGCACGGAAACCAAAAAGAAAAAAAAAGGGGGGGAGTGAGAAATAGGGTGAAAGGGGAGACAGGAGGGCCAGAGAGAAAGAAACAGGACTGGGAGTAGAGGGAGAGGATCCTGCTCGCTGCTCATCTCCTTGCAGTGTGTGACAGCGCGGTGTCCCCTGGGCACCCCTGGCCGGCTGCAGCCTTTGTGTGGCGGTGGGAACGCCAGGGATGAGCCCCGGGATGAGGAGCAGATCGGGCAGTCCCAGAGAGCCATAAATTACCCCCTCCTGTTGTCACTTCGCCTGTCACAGCGAAGAGGAGAAGCTTTCTCATCGGCTGCCGGGGTGGGAATGTTTGGGTCCTGTCGTTTCCGTGAGCATATTTGATTCAATTATCCGGGAATGCCCTTAATGAAGCAGGTCCTTGCTCCTGGCTTCGGCGGTGTTCCCAGGCAGGGCTGCCAGTGCAGGCTGCCCTCAGCACGGCTTTGCCAGAAAGGCTGTAATTAAAAACAGATAATGAGGCTGGAAAATAGTAGCTGCCCCAAATTTGGAGTGATTTGGGGGTTTTGTGTTTCTTGTTTCATCATTTTGGATCTTCCCACCTTCTCTCTGGCCTTTAATTCAATTTTATCTCAGTGTCAGGTCCCCGCTGTTCTCACTCCCCAGTGTCATCCATGCACCTGTAAGGGAAATTCCCTGCCACTGGAAGCCTGAATGTCACTGAGTTCCCAGAACACGTTACAAAACTGGATGGGCAAGACACCTTTAAATGCATCTGTTTCAAGTTTGTGAAGAAACCACTATTTGCCAGAAAATTTCCTGCCTTACAGAACCCCCATCACCTTGTGGTGCCACCAGTGAGAGATGAGCCCCAGCGCTGTCCCAGCTGAGGGCAATGCCACCCATAACAGCCAGGCTATTTCCCTCCTGCTGCATCAATCCCTTCTGTGCAGTGCCAACCAGGACCTTTCCCCAACTTTCGTTTCTGTTTTGCACGAAAAGAGAAAAAAACCTGGTTGGGTTGGGGTTTTCTCCCCGTGTATTTGAATCCACAGAGCATTGCACATCACCCTTTGCAACACAGCATGACTGTAAAAGGAAATTACCATTTGATGAGAAATGAATTAAATTTTCTGTTGGAAGACAAGAATGGGAAGGGCTTTCAAAAACTACTTTTAAAAAGAAACACAAAGGCAGGTGGATGTCTGCTACCTTCTGTGACATTTGCACTTTGGTGGCCAAGCAGCAACAAGGTCCAGATGCTCAGGAGAAAAAGGTGCTGGAAGAAAGACACTTCTTCCAGGGTGGCCAACACGAAGCCACCACCTGAGGACACAACCCTGGAGGCAGCACCCAGGGTCTCCCCACCACCAGGATCAATCAGGAGTGGTGCCCACTGACCATCCCACCATGGAGCAGGTGGCACTGGAACCCTCTCAGTCAGCCCTTTCCATATTGAAGCCTTTGCCCTGCAGGTTTTTTTCCCTTAAGGAAGTTTTCTCCTTTGCTGGTTGCAAAACACTTGTGGCCATGGAGAATATTTTACTTGAAGGAAGCAAAAAAGCAGAAGGGGGAGGTGAAAGGAGAATTGTCCTGGCAATGGAAGGAGGGAGGGAGGGAGGGAGAGAGGCGGGAGGTGGGAGGCAGAGATAACCGGTGGGTGAACTATCAGCTCTTGCTGGGCTGGCAGCAGGACAGGAGACAGGGGTTAAACCAGATGTACAGCCACGATCTCCCAGCTCTGGATAAACTGCCAGCAGCCACACACTGCCCACACCTGCCCCAAGCCTCGTCCCAGTGCCTGGGATGGAACAGTCCTGGCTGCCGGGGCTCTGCTCAGCCTGGCTGTGGAGGGGACACCCCCGTGTCCCTCCTCTGGGGCTCTGCAGGGACAGGGCTGCCTGCACCCCCAGGGTGGAGCCTGAGGAAGGGTCTCCTCTTCTATCTGGGGGAAATTTCACCTAGAAACCTTAAAAGCAAGCCTTGGCTCCCAGGCTGCTGGGCAGGAGGGGTTAGCAGCCAAGCTTTTCTGGGGAGGCTTTTAAAAATAGCAAGGGATGCCCTAAAGGGTTTGTTTAAACAGGCAACGACTCTGTAATTCATGGGAATTAAAGACAAGAAAACACCCCTGGTTCCATTCCTGCTCACCTGCTCCGTCCTTGGTCTGCTGTCAGCCACCATCAGCAGCACGGTGATATACATATATATACACTTATCTTATACATATATATATTTTATATCTATATTTATATATTTATATATAAATATATAAATATCTAGATACTTATAGGATATAATATATATATGTATAAGATACATATATAAGACACATATGTATAAGAGATATATATGTATAAGATATATATAAGATACATATATGTGTAAGATATTTATATAAGATACATACGTATAATATATATGTACAAGATATATATATATGATATTTATATGTATAAGATATATATATAAAAGATACATATGTGTAAGATATATATGTATAAGATACATATATGTGTAAGATGTTTATATAAGATACATACGTATAAGATATATATATGTATAAGATATATATATATGATATTTATATGTATAAGATACATATATATTTTAAAACACACACACGTTCAATGGACCACTTAGCGCCTGTAAACACTCCCTAATTAGCGCTGTATATTTTTAAAAGCACTTATGCGCTTGGCTGCGATAATCTCTCCCTAAAAAAAAAAAAAAAAAAAGAGGAATTACTCTCGCTGCCTGTTAAACCAAGGCCGAATGCCTGCCGTGGCGCAAAGGGAAGTAGCACGGCCCCCGGCAGCCCCTTCCTTGCAGAGTCAGCCTGGCCAAAAGAAGGGAAAAGGCCGCTGGAGCCTTTGGGGGACCCGCGGCTGAGAGGCTGGGGGTGAGCTGGGGGTGGCTGGTAACGCTCGCCTGCGGCGGGGCATTGCTTCATCGCCCGCCTTCCTTCCTGCCGGCCCCGCGCTCTTCCTCCCGCCCAGGCTGGACGGGGTGAGTCAAGCAAGAGAAAAAAAAAAAAAAAAAAAAAATTTGCAGATCCTTTTGCAACTTTTTTTTTTTTTCTTTCTTTTTTTTTTTTTGCTGCCCGTTTGTGTCTTTGGCTGGGAATGCAGCACCCTGGCGCCTTCACCCCACAGCACTCAGGGGTGAAACAGCAGGCTGATGGTGGGTTCAAGTGGTGAGGTGGGACAGAGGCAGACAGCGAGCGGAGGCTGCTTTGTAAAACTTTATTTAGAAATATTCTTGATATATTCATTATATATATATATTTATATGTACACACACATTACAACAAATGTGTTTTCTAAATAGCACATCCACAGTGAGTTGAGACTCAGGGTACCAGGTCTGGTTACTTCATTTCTGCAGAAAAAATGCAGAAATCCGAGGGGAGGGCGGCAGAGGAAGGGAACGGGGCTGTAAAAACCAAAATTCGTAAGGCAGGAATTCACTCACACGGTACGACACTGCCCCAGAGCGCTGTTTCCAACGGGAATGGGGATGATGGTCCACACAGCGAGAGATGAAGCAGGCAGGAGGAGAGGTGGGCAGAGGAAATGTACCATTCAAATCACGATTAAAGTACAACTGTACATACCCCCGGGGGACCCAGGGCACCCCCTGCGGGAGCGCCTGTGCCTGGGGGCGTCTGCGGGTGCTGACACGGTTGTACCATTTTCCCAACTCTTCAGCTACCGGGAGGATACAGACAAGAGGTGATGGATTTGTGTGGGATGAGGGATTTCTGAGTATCGGTGAATTTTTTGTATTTTTTTTTTCCTTGCGGCAGTTTAGTAACGAGGGTGTAAAACCCCCGCATAGCCCGCCCAGGGTGATTTGGGAACCAGGAACGGCTTCACCGGTGTGACAGCACCTCCCTACCCCCCGAGGGCCCCCTGGCAGCCCCGGTGCTTGCCTCTCCTACCCCTGGCACCAGTACCAGTCCAAACCTCTTCCTCAGCATCTCTTCCTCACCCGCCAGCACCTTCCTTGGCCCAGCCCTGCAGGTAACCCCCTTGGTAAAAAAACCCCCATGCACAGGCAATCCAGAACCGAGAAGTTTCCTCCTTTTCCCCAGTTTAAGATGGGGCAGATCGGTGCTTTCCAAAAATTCGAGGGCTGTGCTGGAAATCCTTGCACGGGCCAGGACCCCTTCCCAGGCAGGTAATTCTGCCTACCACGCCAAGCCACCTGCCAGACTCTTACCTATTATTTACAAAGAGGCATCAAAAACCAAGCAGGGATGGAAATGACAGGGCTCTGAATTAAGCCTGGACGGGCTTGCAGACACCCACTCAAATCCTCTGTGTCCCCTTGTACCTCAGCATCCTCGGGAAGGCACGAGTGTGGTGGAAGTTGTCCCCACTCAGAAAGATTTATTCCCTTCCAAAGGATGTTTGTGTGTGGGTTTGGTTTCTTTTTTTACTGTATCATGGTAGGGATTTCTGTGCCTTGACACCTTTGCACAGGCAGAGGATGGGTTTTGGGGCCATTGCTCTGTCAGGCCTCAGGGGGTGGGTTGGTGGGAGGTGGGCCTGATGCAGCAGTGATGGCACAGTGTGGTTCTCAGCTTCCAGCCTCCTGCTGCCTGCCCCCCTGTTTCCCAAAAGTCCTCCTGGGGGGCACCAGGATCAGAGGATCAGCTCAGACACAGAGCTCAGTTTTGCAGCAATTTGAGCACTCAGGAATGGAGGCCAATCCCACCACTGTTTTTGCTGCTTCCCCACAAGATTCAGAGAGGCTGTGGACTCCCACCAGCCTTGGCAGGTGAGGACCTTCCTAACACCGGAATAAATCCAGCACTACTGTCCACACTGTGGGCATTGGCACAGCTGAACCACCATTTTCACACAATAAAACCAAAAAATTCAAAGCATACCATCAAAAAACCTTTTTATAACCCTATGTACACGCACACTGTTGATACATCATTGACTCCTTTTGCTCCCTTTTTTTTTCTTTTTGCTTTTTTTTTGAATTTAAAAATCCCCCAGTCCAAAGAGATACTTCACTAGCAAATATTTTCTTCCCTTACCAACTATGAAATTCATCTCTCTTGAAAGAAACTCTGGCCCCACAGAAACCACTGGAAAAACTCTAGGAGACCACAGCAGGCTTGAAATTCTCCTGCTGAGTGTTATCAGCAGAAGGATCAGGGACTGGGAGGGTGGCAGAAAACACCTATGTACCTTTTCATTCAGTGGATACTGCATGACAGTGTTAAACAGAAGTAATCCCACGTCATAAATACAACAAGCCCAAACAATCCAAAAATTAGGTAGAAGAGAAAGGAAGAGAGGAAAAAAAAAAAAAAGGAAAGGAAAAGAAAAGAAAAGAACAAAGGAGAGAAAAAGAAATAATCTAAATCCTTTTAATAGTTCTTTTGCTGAGGGTGTTTTTTTCACCTCTTTAAAAAGATACAGTCAAAAGCTCTCGGACAACAGGAATATGTGGCCAAGCTCCTGCTCAGACCAGCTGGATGTGCCACAGGCTGGAGAAGTGCTGCAGCACTGGCGTGATGCAGTGGATTCCAGCACCAGGTGGAGCTGGAAAGCGCCGGTGGCCTCCGTGGGCAGTGAGAGAGGAGTTCCACGCCTCACCCAGGTGACTGCTCGAAAAGAGGCAGCCACCAGGTGCTCTGAAAACCCTCTAAACGCTGGAGAGGCGCCAGCCACGCCTCCTTCCCCTCCTCGGAGTCCCATCCCGAGCAGTTCTGTACAACGAAGATGACTTCAAGGCTTTTCTTCTTTGTACGGTCACGTACCTAAACCCCGAACGTCCACCCGGGTCGGTCTTGTCCTCAGCCGAGGCGCCGGCCGCTGCGCCCAGGGCCGGGGAAAAGGGAAAGGCAGAGTCCCAAAATCCCGTTCCAGCCGCCGCAGAGCCAGGCCTGGCCTCTCCCCCCTCGGGGAGCAGCGCTGGGGTCATCACCGCTGCGCGCTGCCTTCCACGGGGAGGATGGCGTGGTGCAGGCTCCGCGTGTGCTTGGCCTCCAGCGCCTCCTGCTCCTCCGTGAAGCTGTCCGGGCTGGCCGCTCCGTCCAAGGAGCTTCCACAGCTGGAGTTGGGAGACAACATGTCCTGCAGGAGGTCTTCCTGGACTATCCCCGAGTCTTTGTTCACCTTGCCCCTTTGGTTTCCTTCTTCCTCCTGGTCGTTGAGCAGCTTGGCCAGGAAGTTGATGTACTTCATAGCCAGGCGCAGGATCTCGTTCTTGCTGAGTTTCTTGTCGGGCGGGTGGGTGGGGATGAGCTTGCGCAGCTCGGCGAAGGCCCCGTTGACGTTCTGCTGCCTCCATCTCTCCCGGCTGTTGGTGAAAATGCGCCGGACCACCTTCGTGTGGGGACCTGCAATGCCAACCACGCAGAGTCAGGGGCTGGGCTGAACAGGCCAGGTGGGAGTTTGCTGGGTAAGTCGCTGCTTTGCTCAGCATTAGCTTTGCATTAGCTAACTGGCTAATTTTAGTGAGGTTTAACCAGCAAGGCAGTGAAACGAGAGCTTCCAGCTAAGTGGAAGCTGACCCCATGTGAAGTACTACCCCCAGTTTTCGCCCTCCTGGCCGCAATGCGAGCTCAGATTTTGGGGAGCTTTGGGGGAGTAGGCTTCAAGATAGGGAAAAGATCCAAAAGAGGCTCTTACCTCAGGGTGTTATTCCAAGGCTTTAGTCCTGAAGGGGTCCCAGGGGCAAAGAGGGAGAACATGGAGGAGCGGGGGGTTTTATCTAGTCTCTGTCTCGGGAGGGGATACCTGGCACAGAGCCATGGGCTAGAGATAAGGGACAGGTAGGGTTGGACTAAGGGTTACAGTCTCTGGGGGGGTTCTGAGGGAAAGACCATTCCCAAAGGAATAAAACACCCATGAGCTGAGAAAGCCATAACTTCTGTTCAATCCAGTGGAAGGGAAAAATGGAGTTGCATCTCTTTGGATGTCTCTTCAGATACCTAAATTTACTTCTTCAAGGAAGAAGGCTTAGGCCAGAGTATGTGAGCAGAAGGCTGCTATAATTTTAGGGTATCTCAACTCATCAACAAGGGTAACTCGGTAGCAATGCTCCTATTAAAAGTATATCTCACTAAATGGCTTTATTTTCTATCCCAAAATTTGTCTAAAGGACACACCACTGGGACAGGAGGAAATCAGCTTGAGCAGAGGCTTTGACAGCTCTGAGATGCAGAGGTCTTCCCTGTTGAGAGAGACCACAGGACTGCCACCAGCCCTCTGAATGAAACAGGGTGGTGGGGTTTGTCCCATAGCAATGAGGACAGGGAGGAAGTGGCCCACACTGACCCTCAGAGTGAAGGCAGTGTCCTGCTGGAAGGGTGATCACAGCTGAGGATGGAACAGTTTCACAGCTGACCTGAGGGCTGCCTGCTCTCTCCCCTCATCACTGCCACAGGGCAAAAACTTCCTCTGACACTAACTGGAGACAGGATTCCAAATTGCTAAAGGTGTCCATTTGACCTAATTACATGTAACCTCCAATCACAGCTTGATATTTTACAGCCATGTCTCTGCAAGGGGATGCTACACAGGATGAAGTTACAAAACACACCAATTCTCCTTTCAGCACACCAGGGCAGCTCCTGGTGTACAGGAGGAAAGCTTTGTCTCCGTGCTAGAAGAGACCCAAAAGCACATCTACTGAGAAGTACTGTTCTTAGGAGGAGCACTGCTGTAAATCAGGATTGCAGGTGCTTGGGTCCATGGAAACCAGCTCACATGAGGAGAGAACACTACCATAAGATGCTTTTATTATTACATCCTTCCCATCATCTCCTCCAGGAGACATCAACAACAGAAGGTCACATCAATCTCATGAAAATCTGGAAGAATGACCAGAGCAGAAACTCCCATGGGATAGGAAGCACCACATACTATGAAAATGGTCACAGAGTGGGAAGCAAAGACTAGCAGGTAACACATTGGTGAGATTTACCCCAAAGGACTGTGAAATTTCCATTCCCCCCATCTCTCTCCTGTATTCCCCACTCTGAGACACCTGTCTAACTTCTCCCTCCTGATGGGAACCAGTCCCTGGCCTCGGGGAGCAGTTTATGCCACAGTTCTGACATCACCCAGTGGAACTGGCACCCCAGGGCACATTTTAAACACCTTTATTCTTTTCTAGCAAAACTCTTGGCTGCCTTGGCCGTGGCACAGGAGAGCCAAACAGGTGTGACTTTTTGGAAGTACCCTGGTCAGGCTGTACCTCAGCAAATCCCACCCTTGCACAGCAGGAGAAGTGGAATCCCTTGCTCCAGCTGGTCAGATACCATCAGGCTTTCCTCCCTTCTGGGGAAGCTGAGTCCCTTCAGTGCAGCACAGCACACAGAACACCCTGCACTGCAGACTTTGCATGGGGACACACTCCCAAGCAGCCAGATTAAAGCTGCCAGCTTCTCCAGCATGTGAGCAGCCACACAGCTCACTCCTCATGGTGTGCTCAGAGCTGGGAGTCCCCTAAAATCACAAACAGCCCCTGGGACAAGCTGGGGGATGTAGAAATGACAATCACCTCTCTGACCTCTAAGATTCCAGTGTGATGCAATATTCACCCCCAAACAGCACCCAATGCCCCTTGTGTGGATTTATGGGCAAGAGCTCAGTAAAGGGAAGGTTTCTTGTCCCTGATGTGCACAGCCTGCTATACCACAGGGTTGTGGGGAAGGTGACAGGGGCCAAAGGGACCTCAGCAGCACTGCTAATTCAGCAGTGAAGAACGTGCTACATCCTACTAGAACAGTATGACATTTTTAACACTTTACTGCTCTTTCCAGACAAGACAAAGCAACTCGTCTTGAATCCAGAGAGACATGGAGCTTAAAAGCTATTTACTCCCATAATGGTATGAGAAATGACCCCATCTTGGATAGTGTTCATTAAAAAAATCCTCAAGAGACTTTCAGTCTTCACACATGGGTCTCTGTTCCCTGAAAGTTGATGACTAAAAGGCATCTACTCATAAATTGGTCAGAAATCAGAAAAAAACAAAACAAATAAATAAAAAACCCTTGTTCTTTTTCATCCAGGGGCATCCAAATCAAGCTTCAGTATATAAAACAAATGCTGACACCACTCAGATTCTTGGTTCTTGCACCAACTGAATTAAACATATCTTTTAGAAAGAGATGAGTCTTTGGCCAAAACATGTCAAGCAATGGAGGAAATTAAAATGCCCCATAGCTGTGTTATAATAGAAAATCTATTTCTCATAAAAAAATAACCCTTGCCTCATAATTAATTCAGGCAATCGGATGAGAATTTTTGCCTGGATTTTGTTCTAATGGATTGACTGATGCTTTTTCAAATTGTAATTAGAAATATGAGGAAAAGTAATAAAAAGATGATCTTCCAAAGTTCCAGGATATACTTTTTTAGAGATACTTTTTTTTTTGCATTTTTATCTTCACTTCTGGCTATTTTAAAAGAAGATATTAAATGGAACAAAATTTCCATAAAATAGATAAAGAAGTACTTTGAAAAGCCCCACCACTTTTTCTCTTGCAGGAAAAACCACAAATGCAAAGTGTCTGGCAAGACTTGCCTGCCCTTCTGCAGCCCCCAGGGGCTGGAGACCCTCAGGAGTGACACTCCTGTGTGCTGTGGGTGTCACCCAGCAGGTGCCCATCAGAGCAATAAGCAAAGTCCCTCAGACCACACAGGTGCCTCAACATGGGATGTACATTCCTGCAGATTGTCCCTGTTTAGGCAACACAACCTGATACCTTTTTTCCCCCAAAAAAATTTTTGAGTCCCATCTTGGAAATTCCCATGAACCAGAACCTGCAGGATCGGGCCCAATCTGTACATCTGCATCAAAGCACACGTTCAAAAACTTGGTTACAACCAAGGATTCCTGTAACCCTTACTACCTGATTTAATAGCGAATCTGAAGCTTTAGTCAGACACGGGGATTTGAGGGACCTTCCCCCGTGACTGCTAAGCCTCGGAATCCAAACCCAGACAAAAAGCCCTCCCTGTGCCGGGGCTGTGACATGCCCTGTCCCACGGGGCTGCAGCCTGAAAGGGCCGGGAGGGCAGAGAGCGGGGAGAGAAGGACTGATTAATGCAGATGATAGCCTGAGCCTGTCATTTCGGGATGCATTGTTTTAGACTGAGGCAGGTTATGATTTTGGTCTCAGATTAGCTGGGTAGAAGGAAAGGGACAGCTAGCTGGAAAGGTGGAAAATCGATTGCCCAGCGATTGAAATACAGCGTTTACAGCTGCTAAAGAGAAAACACATTTCAGTGAATCTCGTGTGCATGGGCTGTTAACTCCAGAGATAAACAGGCCGGCCTTCCACGTGCAAATCGTTCCTGCAAGTGTCCCTTTGCGTGGGCAGCATCCCACGGGCAGATACCCCCTCGCAGGCAGCATCCCACACCCCAGGAACAGGCAGCAGATCCTGCCCTGCCCTGTCCCTGCCTCCCATCCTCCGAAATCATCCTGCGGCTCCAACAGGGGTGCCCGCAGCCGGGATCTCTGCTCGAACAGCAGAACGCCGCCTTCCACATCTCCTCCCCGGCTCTGCCACGGGACATTTCTCCACGGCAGTCGGGAACAGTGTGGGGACTGAATTAAGGGACTGTACGCTGAATTAAGGGACCGGCCACGATCGCACAGCGCCGCTGCAGAGCTCAGCGCTGGGTTAGCTCTTTGCGGCCAGGCGGGTTGCAGACAGGGCTCCTTTCTGCCCAAGGCTGTGGTCTGCAGAGCGAACGCCTCCTGCCTGAGAGGGTTTACAGACTCAGCATCTCACTGCCACGGCCCTGATCTGCACTTCAACAAAGGCTTACACTTACGGTCTTCTTTTGGATTTAATCTCTAAGCAATTTGCAGAATAAGGGTGTAATTAGCCACAGGCTGACCCGCATCGCTGGGTGAAGGTAAACTCACCGAGCAGCTGCTGGGGACCGCTGTGGGCTCCGCTTACCCCAGAGCCCCCCTGGCTCCCTGGGCATCCTACTCGCGTTTTACGGTTTGGGGGTTTCGTCCTTTCATTATTTGGGGGTTTAGTCCCAGCGTGTGGCACGGTGCAGGAACTCGCCCCCCTCGGCAGATGGAGCCCCCCCCTCCCCCCAAGAGGCGGTGCAGGGGCGAAATTCTCTCACCGTCGGTGATCTCCATCTCGTATGGAGAGGGTCTCCGCTTCACCCGGTTGCTGCCGTACATGGAGAAGGAGTCCGGTTCGCCGAAAAACCCGCTGCAAAGAAAGGCAGACAGGCCGTGAGGACACACCGACACCCCCCCGGCCCGGCCCCTGAGGAGGGGGCAGCGTCCGGGGCCGGCGGGAAGCGGAGCTGCTCCGTGACCTCGGAGCGAGCTCAGGGCTCACGAAGCCCAGCCCGGGGTCGTGCGGTGACACTGCACGCGGCCAGCCGGGGACACGCAGCAAGAGACGCCAGCCCTGCGTGGGCAGGGGGGTGTGAGCGACCTGGGGCGCCCAGGCTTGCGGCTTAGGGCAGAATCCCCCCATTCCTGCGACTTCGTGCTGCCCCCGGGCCGCGCCCGCACCGCAGCTTTCCCCGGGAGGCGAGGCGGGGGTCCGGCCCCGCACAGCCCCCGGGCTGGCTCGGTCCCTGTCAGAGCCCCTGCTGCCCCTTTCGCTAATTTGCGGGGCTCGTGGGAGAACAGAGAGAGCTCGGGAAGCTCGGAAGGGCTAAACCGGTTCTCGCGCGTTTATTGACGGACCCCTTCGCTCTGCCTAGGACTTCACCACCGCAAATATTTTTTCCTTAGAGGAATGAGTTCTTAGTTTTTAGGTTTTTTTTTTTTAATTCCTCCGCCCCCCCCCGGCCACCCTTTCCCCCTTTCTCTCTTTGCAAAGTTGCCTGCAAACCCGCAAACCCGCGAGGATTTCAGCACCGCGCCCCGCGCAGAGGAAGGGATGCTGCTGCTGCTGCTTCTGCCCCCGCATCCCGCCCCGCGCCTCCCGCCCCCGCTCGGGACCCCCCTGGGGGAGCTGCTCCGGGATGGGACGGGACAGGGGAGACACGGACCTGTTGATGGTGGCCAGCGGCTGGCCCAGGTTGTAGAGCATGGCCCTGCCGGGGGGCTGCAGCGGGAGCGCGGGGGGGCTCAGCTGCACCATGCGGGCCTCGCAGGCGGCCTCGGCGGCGCGGCACGGCTCGGCTCCCGGCGCTCTCTGCATCGCCTCCCCCGCCGCCTCACGGCTTTTTATGTCCAGGGAGCCCCCCCGGCGCACCAGCTCGATGACGGGCACAGGGGCGGCGGGGGGCCCGGGGGAGGGCCGGCCCGCCTCCTTGGCCGCCCCGTTGAGCAGCAGCTGGGGGTCGGCCGGCGCCTCCATGCCCCCGCGGCTGCTCTCCGGCTCGCTCGTGGTCTCCGCTTCCGAGTCGTGCCGCCGGGCGGGGCGGGCATCGCGGGGGTCACTGGGGGGCGGCGGGGCGGGCGGCCTGTCCATCGTCCTGCGGAGAGAGGCAGCGCTCAGGGCCGGCCCCGCACGGGGACCAAGGGGGGGCTTTGCCCCTCCACGGGCACCGCCCCGACGGCGGGGCCGCCTCGGGGCTTCCACCTCGTCGCTGACAAACGGGGGAGTTCTTGATCACCCCAAATAATTTGGAGTTTGCTGGCGGGACCGTGGGGCGGGGGGGGGGGCGGTTCCGTGGGTCCACCCCGCCGAGCCGTGCGGTGCCGTGACGTCACGGGGCGCCCCGGCCCTGCCGTGACGTCACGGAGCCTGGCGGAGCGGCGCTTTGACGCTCCCGGTCCCGCAGGATGGGGACGGGCCGGAGCCCCCGGGGATGGACCCGGGGATTGACCCGGCACCGTCGGGGCGGCTGAGCAGCCCGGGGGGCTCGGGCAGCGCCCGCAGCGCCGCCGAGGGTGCGGGGTGAATCGCGAATTCCGGCCGAGGCTCAGCACACAGCCCCGGGGCTCGGGGGTTTTTCTCCCCGGTTTTGGGCGCCGCAAGCCGGTGTTTGTTACCCTGCGGAGCCGGCCCAGCCGCGGCCCGGCCTGCCTGCAGCGGCCTCAGCCTCACGGGCGGCCCCTTCTCCTCCCGCGGTTGTTTTGTATTGTTATTTATAAACTATCGAAATATACCTGGAACCGCTTTTTGGGGGAGAGGGGGTTAAACCAGCCCCTAACGGAGTCAATCCCCCGCGCATTCGCTACCGCAGGAAGGAGGAAGGGGCCCGGCCGCGGCCGCACACAGCATTGTCCCCCTTCTCCCACAGAACAAATGCTGTCGCGACAGGGCACCTCGCGGCGAGGGCAGACAGCGATATCGCGATTATTTCTGTGCTTTGTCTCCCACATATAACCTCATTCGATTTTGGATTTTTTTTTAATTTTTTTTTTGTCGATTGATTATTCTTTTCTATATAAATGAGGAGCTCCATGGAGCAGAGAGCTGCCACCCATCCTTCTCGCTCCTTTGCCTCGGATAATTTTTTATTTCGTTTCTGATAGGCTGAGTCGAGAGGAAAAAAAAAACAACCAACAATTTTTTTGGTCAAATCTCACTATCTCGCTGGAAAATAAAATTAAATATATATATATATATTCAACCACCCAGCCTAAAGCACAAGTTCTCTGCCTACCCTCCGGCCCCTTTCCCTCCAGCCCTTTAGAAAGAAAAAATCTAATTGCCTATTCCGATATTGTATAGGAAGAGATTACTCACATGTGTCATATTTAAGTAGGGACACCGCAAGTCTCTCCTGTTTCAACAAAAGCGCTCTCAGTGTCAGGCTGAATTTACTCCTCCCACCTCAAGGTACTTACGACTTTACAGAGAGGAAGGACACCCGCATCGGGATAAAACTGCTAAATCCTGGGAGGAAGAGAAGGGGGGGAGGAAAAAAAAAAAAAAAAAAAAAAAAAAAAAAAAAAAAAAAAGGAAAAAAAAAAAGGAGAGGGTGGATCTCGTGGGTCCGGATTGCCAGAGATCAGTGGAGGGAGAAAGGTGCAGGGGAGAGGGAAGGAGGGGACAGCACCCCGGGGAGGCCCCTGTGATAGGGGACAGCGGCCACCCCCGGGTCCCCCCCCCGCCGCCACCGGGAGCCGCCGCCTCGCACACGGGGCCACAACGAGAGACGGCCATGGCCTGGCGTGGAAAAAAAAATAATATAAACAGAGAAAAAAAAGGCGTGAAAAAATCGCCCTATATTTGGGGCGAATTGGGCGTTTTTTTGGACACATTGCAAGCCCGGTCTTCCCGGGAGGAAATCACAGACGGGGCCGGACACGGGGTTGTTTTTCTCCCGATGGGCTCGCACGAAGCGGCGACGGCGGCGGCGTTTCTCCCACGTCCGGCTGGAAAATTTAATTCCTAAAGGGGCAAATTAAATTCCTCAAGGGGCCGGTTACCGGCCGCGCTCCCGGCCCAGGAACCGCGACAGCCGGCACCGGGCCGGCGGCGGAGTGAGCCCGCTCCCCGCCGCACAGCCACAGGGAGGTGAGGCCGCTTCACCCCGCCAACGAAATCACGAAAAATTAGGTTTTCCCCTTCATAAAAAAAGAAATAATCCCGATGGCGTCTCTCCCCGCATTTGTTAAAAAACGAAATACGCAAAACCGCGAAGGTATCAGCAAAATTTTGCCTTAAATCGGGGTGGTTTCGTTTAGAGAAAAAATGGAGGGGGGGGCATTAAATCCCCGCCCGCTGGTTTCTTCTCCGCAAAATCCTTTTGTTTTCCAGCGGCCGATCGGCAGGAAATTTCCAACCCAAAAGCGCACCTCTCCCGCCGGCCCTTTGTGGGGAAATCGCCCCAAAGCGAAGGGGCGGGAGGGAGCGGGATATCGGGGACCCCCCTCTCGGGGAGCAGCGCTCAGGTTGTGGCCGTCGGCCGGGCCGTGTCCCGGTGTTTGTCCCCGGGGAGAGGCTGGGGCACCCGGGCCCGGCGGGCGCTTCGCCCCCAGCGCCCCACAGCCCGTCCCGGCCGCCGCCTCGCTGCCGCAGCCCCAGGGTCCCGGGGCGGCGGGGGAGCCGCACCCCACAATTTCAAAGGGCAAAGTGTATTCTCCTCCTCACCCACCCCGCATCAAAGAATAGAAAAAAAAAAAAAAAAGATTAAAACCCAACCGCGGAAAAGGTTTTGTGTTGTTTTTTTTTCCCCCCCTGTCTCTCATGTGGGGCAGAAGCCCCCCGAAGCTCACTCGCTTGCCCTCCGGAGCCCCCCAAAACCACATCCCGCCGTCCCCAGCGCCCAGACTTCTGCAGAGCCGATTCCTCTTTACTCACCATTTGCTTTTCATTGGGAAAAGTGAGTGGAGCCATTTTGTGGCCTACGCATCGCGGCTATATTTGTAGTAAGTGTTGGGTGGCTTCAGCTGGGTAGGCTCTAATTCCACATCACGTCCAGTTTCCTATTTAGTATGGAGAGCGGAACACTACTGCAATGTGGCCGAGAGAGATAAAACCCCAGCAGTGGCCCGCCTGCCCTGATAAGCTTCTAAACCCATTATTTATGAAATGATTCATTATTATTTGGCAATTTTATCGAAGGAAAGCGGAAAATTATTGCAGGGATATGCATAGGAATAACTCCGGAATGCATGCCTTCTAGCTTTTTATGTGTGTGTGCTTAGATGCTCTTAAAAAGACATGGCAAAAAAAAAAAAAAAAAAAAAAAAAAAAAAAAAAAAAAAGTAATAAAAAATTGCACTGTGGCTGCCCGCATCTGAATAGGGATTCTTTATTTTAGTCCTCTTGGAGGTTATTATGCCCCTGTTTTGGTTGGTTTTTTTTTTTCCTTTTTTTTATTATTATTAAATATGGAACACCTACTCTGTTCTTAATTAAATTTAATGAGCCAAAATAAATTGTTGGAGATGTTGAGAGAGGGGGAAGGGGTGTGGGCTGCTTTGGGACAAGAGGAGGTAAATAAAGCACATAGAAAGGAGATGTTTTGGGGAAATGCGGCCCCATCCCCAGCCTCCCTCCCCCCGCACTGTGTGTTTTTGCTGAAGGGCTGAATTAGGGCGAGCTCCCTGTCTCGTCTCCCGTTCCGGGGTGGGAGGAGGCCGAGCATCCCTGCCGAGCTGGGGGATGCTGGGGACTGTGAGCGGAGCGGGTACCGAGCCGCCACATCTCGCCCTCGAGAAATTTGGGATGTGAGCGGTGGGCCCTGGAGGAGAGGGGGTCGGGGAAGGGAGAAAAGGGCCCTGGCTGACCCCGTAGCAGTGCGGGGCAGGCAGCGGGGCCGGGGTCGGGCTGCGCGCCCCGTCGGGGCTGGAGCTCGGGCCCGGCTGCGCGCCCCGTCGGGGAAGGGGCTCAGCCAGGCCGCGGCCAGCTCCGGGAGCCCCGGGCGGACGGGGAGCCCCGGGCTGGGCAAAGCCGCCGTGCCCCCGGGGCAGCTCCTGGGGGCGGCAGCGGGCGGTGCGGGGGTCGCGGTGCCCTGCGCGGCGATCGCAAAGCGACGGCACGGCTGAAAACCTCCCCGAAGGGCCAGAGGCTGCCGGCACGGAAAGGGGGAAGGCAGGAGTCGCTGGAGGGTCCCAGAGCCGCTCCTGCGGACCCCCACGGGCAGCGCGGCCCTGAAGGCGGCAGCGGGGAGCGCGTTTGGGCAGCTCGGGGATGGGGGAACCCGAAAATCAACGAAATCACCCCCGGCGAGAGGCGGGAGGGAAGGAACCCGGGCTGAGCCCCTCCCGGGATACCCCCGGTCCCCTCTGCGGGGCTTGGGCCAGGCGGCGGCCCCCGGCCGTGTGCGGGGCTCGGCGGACAAGCGGCGGCGAGCCCCGGGCGCACCTGCCGCGGAGCGGGGCCGGCGGCGGGGCCGGGGTGCGGGGGTCGCCATTGTCTCCCCGCCACCTGCGCGCCCTCCCGCAGGGGGAAATGCCGGAGCTGTTATTCTTCCTTTCACTCCTTCCCCTCAGCCTCCCGCTCTGGACGCGGCCGTGGGAGAGGTTTCCACAAGGGCCGGGCGCTCCCCCCGCGGCACGGCCGGGCGCGGGGCCGTGTCCCGGGCGGCAGGAGCCCGCACGATGCCGGCAGCGTGCGTGGGGCGGCGGGGCAGGGACGGTCACGACGCGCCGGAGAGCCCGCCGTGCCTCCCGCCAGGAAACACGAGCATTTTCGAGCCGGCTCCTCTCACCAACAGGAAGCGTTAAAGATAGAACAGCCGGGGCTGGGCGGGGGAGATTAGGAAGCCGAGCATCTTCTGAGCACCGAGGGCTGCTGCGGGGCCATTCCCAGCCATGCCTGTGCCCGCTGCGGTGGGAGCCGGGGCAGTGCTCAACCCACCTCCGGCCCGCAGTTTTTACATGACTGCAAGAGGGATCGAACCCTTCAGTCAGGGTGAGGAGCACCAAAATTATTCAAAGTGAAGCGGTCAGTGATGCTCCGAGCAGGCCCAGTATCTTTTCTGCTAGCACTGTAAATATCTCCCCTTAATTATAATAAAGAATAGCTAGAAACAATACAAGAAAAAAACAAAACACACACAAAAAAAACCAAAAAAAAAAACCAAAAAAAAAAAAAAACCAAAAAAACAAACAAACAAACCAAAACCAACTCAATAAAGCCTTAATGTCGGCCCATTACCCATGCCATCACCTGACAAGCCAGCTCTAGAGTTTGGGCCTCAGTGCTCAGTTAACAAAGCCAGACCTGGCTTTACATGTGTTTTCTTTTTTTACCTCAAATCGCAGTGGATGTTTCAGGGAAAAAAAAAATTAATCCAGACATCTTGAAATTGCTCAGCACCACACTGTGAAAGGAAAATGTAGCTTATAGGGAAGGGTATTTTTTTTGTTTTTGTTTTGGTCCAGTAAATTGACATTTTGCTTGTTCAGAGGTTGCTGTCCAGGATTATATGCTTTGAGTAACTTGTTATAACACCACACCCTTGTCCTAGGCTGTGTGCAAGTAGTTTGGCTTTTGTTTTTTAATTGTTTCTAGCCCTTGAGCATTTGAAGAAAGTCTTTAAAATATTAACCAATACAACTGTCATCTTCCTGTGTTTCCAGACATTTTACAATAGGAAACAAAGAACAAAACCCTGCAACAATAGCTCAGAGGTATGAATTGCCTCATTCATCTCACTGGAATGTTCAAAAACATTAACTATTTTTTGACTGATTCAGCAGAAAATGTGCTGGCAGATAATAAGCTTATGCCTGATCCAGGGGAGATTCAGGGACTGAGAAAGGTTTTATTTTTCAGCACAGCAAAGTAGCACCTTTCCTGAAAGGAAGCAAATATCCTTGTTGATGGAAGAGGCTGCGTGAGAGGAGAAATTCTGGCTTTAAAGGAGCTGCTGCCTTCCTCTCTCTGTACTGGCTTCAAAACAGCACATGGGTTTTGTAATAAATTAATTAGCAATTAGTGCCCACTCACACATACCAAGAACTAACACCACAGCCCTTAGGATCTGACTGGGAAAGGCCCAGGATTTCAGTGTAAGTGTGTTTTAATCTCTGGTTTAACGCTCAGAACAGGAAAGGCAAGGTCAGCACCAGTGGCTGCACTGCTGTTGAGACAATGCCATCACTAAAACAAAGTTTGTTCCAGTGCCTGTGAGAGAATGCTGATGCACTAAAAGGCCAGTGAGAAAACACACGGCTCCACCATCATTCCAGCAGGAATGGTGGGAATGGGAATGAATCACCACTTCCAGCCAAATCCTTCACCTTGTGCAATACTCTCATCACAAGGTTATGGAAAAGAGCTGCCTCATTATTAGACTGGAGTGCTTGGTGACAGAACATTTATGTGTTAATTCAGAACAATGTAAATTATTACTTCTGATTACCCCACCACCCAGTATCAGATTCCTGAGGAGTTCAGTAGCAGGTGAACCAGTGAACTTCAGGTCACCCATTTTAACAATGACTGGGAAGTCACATGTCTTAAATAAAGGCAGCATTGGACAAGTGAAGGTTAATTTTTTTTTAATGAAACCTTTGACCTTTACGAGCAGTATGTAATTTTAAATAAATAGAAAACACAGAGGTGAAAAAAAAATTACAGGTTTTAAAAGTGCCAGCTTTTCCCCCCTTCCCTTCAAAAATTCCATGATACAGAGAGTTAGTTGTGCCATTTTGGCTGAATTCAAAATAATTTTATACAAAGTAAAGCTGAAGTTATAGTTCTCTTCCCCACAGACACAACCCCCACACAGTAATCCAACCATTTCAGCAAATTTCTAGAAATTAGTGCTTTAGCTCTGTTACCCCTGCTTTGCCACACACATTATCAGTGGCTCACAGTTGGCACAAACATGGAAAAGTCTGTTGTTAAAAAAATCAACAGAAGAACACTAAGTAATCACCACTGT
The DNA here is from genome assembly GCA_016584745.2 of Phylloscopus trochilus trochilus. Lineage (NCBI taxonomy): Eukaryota > Metazoa > Chordata > Aves > Passeriformes > Phylloscopidae > Phylloscopus > Phylloscopus trochilus. The sequence continues at coordinate 8,722,526 of WQNJ02000093.1, read as the reverse complement.
TAAAATTACATTAAAAGTACATCTTGGGCTCAGGTTGATTCACCTTCAATGCTTTAAAATCACACCTAACTGTAAACAAAAGTGCACACACATGTCTCTGCTGATCAGCACTGCCTCAGCCAGGCACTTTGAGGTGGCTGTCCCTGAGCTGGGCTGAAAACTCAGATCTGCACATTTTACATTGCTACAACAGAGTGACCTCTTCAAAGAGGGCTCAGCCCGTGGTTTCCTGTAGTCTTTAACAGAGAGGTCTCTCTGATTTGTAGCAGTGGTTGCAGCCATCTCAGGGGATGTTCAGAACAGCTTTGGTAATTGCCTGAGTTGTTTCACATCAAGAATGGTGCCAACAGAATTTATGCTGTTTGACTGGTTTAAGGTTTCCAGAGTTGGAGCATGTAGATTTCCATGGAAGGCCTGAGAATCTCCTTCATCTTTCCTGATGGGTTGTTCAGTGAATTCAACCCTCCCAGGTAACAATCTGGGTTTTGATTTTAAATCCTTTAGGAACTGAAGTGAGTTTTCATCTACTTGATCTGTTCTGGGAAGAAAAATTTCATTTACAATATTTCTTAACACAGGGCTGTTTAATTCTGGTGGAGAAGCATTAGTAGTCAACTCTCTGCTGTGACTTTTGAGGTGAATGGGGAGTCTTCCATCCATTCTTTTGGATAATTCAGTTCGGTGGCTGAAGCTGTCCAGCGCAGGGGTAGAGTTTTTGTCTGGCATGCTTTTGCTTTTGACAGTGCCAAAATTGCCATCTTGAGCCTGCAGCTCCTCTTCATCTTCACTGCTGTCGTTGCCCTGTATCAGCCCATACCTCTTCATGTACTTCTTGGTTGCAAAGGACATGTTGCTGGGTGAAATCAAACTTAGACCCACCATGCTCTTGTCCACATTTGTCTGCAAGATGTCTTGGAAGGAGAAATCTGTGGGAGGATTTTGGCCTGAGCGACTGAGAGACAGTCGGGACAACTGATTCTCGGTGAGATACTTCAGAGCTATGGCGTTTGCTTCCATGCTCAGATCAACAACGTTGGGACACATGCTGACATTGGCAAGTGACATGGAATTTAACCCAGGCACCACTGCTTCAGGACTTATGCACGCCAAGATGCTGAAATAAAGCATCAAAAAGTTACCTCAGTATTACAGGAAAAGCATCGATTTCATGATTTTGCTCACTGCGCTGATTTCTTCCTTCTGGACACAGCTCCATATCAGGACTGAGATCATATTATCTGCACATACTGAAAACCAGCTACTCACCCAAACACTGTCAGAGGATGGATGATACCCCTTCTCCTTCAAATACACAGTACCCTCATATGAGGAACCATCCATCCCTAGCAGCTTACAGGTTTTGGTTTTAAAGCAGGTTTGAGCTCTTGGTCTTTTCTCACCAGCAAATGTGACATTACGTGTGTCTGATCCTACAACTCTGAACTCTACCATTCACCCAAATTTTATAGCTAGAAATACAAGCCCAGCGACTGAGACCAAGAACATCTTTCCCAATGCATGGTAATTCTAGAATTTTTACAGAAACTCTGACATAGCATCTGTTTCCAGAAGCCTACAAGGTCCTAGTTTTTGAAGTATCCTCAAATGGGAAATGTTCATTTGTTCTGTTGCCTGCTGCAGCAATTTCTTGTATACATCAAGTGTTTAAAGACTGAAAGAACAAGCTCTGGTACACCAGTAATGGTTGTAAACCACTGCATTTAGTTTACACATCATATATTAGTTCACAAACCTGAGCTCCTCATATTAAGAGGAGCACAAATTCTGAAGTTTGTCTGGGGAGAAAAAACTGGTTCAGAACAACAACAAACCACTTATTATGCTATGGAGCTGCACTGTTGTTTCCTTCTCTACTGAGCTGTAGACCTTTTCTCAGAATTGTTTATCAGTCTTGAAAGTGGCAGAAGGAAGAACTCCACCCCACTCCCCAAGTTTGAAGAAAAAAAACCCCAAGAGTTCCAGTTTTGCCTTATGGATTCACATGTTCAGATGTGACATGAAAAGAACACTGACAGACTCCAGCCAGGAAGGTAGCCCAGAAATTCCACAAAAACACCCAATAAAATACAAGCAAGAAGGAGAGAAGAGTTTAGAAACAGTATGACTGGCAATAGCTTTTGACACATGGATGAAGAGAAGATTAATTAGGAGGTGGTTAGAATTTTTGTTTACATAACAGCTACACACTAAGATCAAGAAGACAATAAGGATGAAAGTGAAGCTGTACCAGGCAGTCAGCCTATGCCTACACAGCTACACAAGTAAATTCCTGTGCCTAAAAGCCCTCCTTCAGAAGTTATTTCTCTGTTCCTTCCTCTGTTTCAACAAGGCTGTTTCCCTCCCCAGCACTTTCTCTGCTCAAGGCACAGCACCCACAGTAACAAGCAATTAGGACAGAATAGTTTTGATTAGATACCAAAGCTACAATAACAATTTCACATATACTGTAAAGTGCAAGACAAAGGTTAAGAAGCAATGACAAAATACACAGCTGCTTAATGTTCAGTCTCCCAAGTTCAGAGTTGCTCTGGAATACTTTGACACAGACCAAAGGATTGCCCACAGCTTCCTTGTTATTCTAGGGAATTGCATGTACAGTGCTTAAGAATCACCAGATGCTCTAACAGCAAGAGCTACTTGTGTTATATTTAAATAATCTGAGTTTTGCTAGCAGAGCTCTTAAACCTATCTGAAATGCCCATAGCATAAGCCAGCATTTCAATTCTGCAGGAAATGTAGATCAAGGTGCACCCAAATCCCAGTGGCTGTGAACAGAGTCTTCTCTTGACTCACTGAGCCAAATACTCATTTTCAGTTGGATCTACACATAACTACTCAAAACCACCAGCATTTTACCTGGCATTCTCCACCTTGTGTGTATTTTCCTTCATAGTGTCAGGTGAGTCCACTGTCACTCCAAGACTCCTCAGCTGTTTGAGTGTGGCACTAATGACACTCTCTTTGTCCACCCCTCCTGTGTCAGTCTCTGAAGCCACTTCTGCTGTATCATCAATATCCTGATACGTAGGGCCACCATCAATAACAAACCCTGATTTTAAAGGCAAGTGATTTTGCTCTTCTGAGGTCTTTAAGAGGTGGTTTACTTGGCCCTACAGAAAAAAGGAGCAGATGGCAAAAACATGATGACATACTGGGACTGTCAAATACCAAAATCCTGACTTATTCTTACATAACTTCAAATACAACTTGATGGATTAATAGCTTATTCTGACAAAGAAGGCAAATTCAGATACAGTTCAGATGCAATCACTTAAACTCACTGCAGTACAGTCAAACACTGGAACATCTTACACTTCAAGCTTTCTATAAGAGCCTGTTCTTAAACACATCACATACTGATATTCTTCAAGATTAAAATATCTACTCTTTAAGGGACTCCAAGGTAAAATGCTGTGTTATTTTAAAGGCCACTAATTTGGGAAGTTATCAGCTGATTCCTTGAATTAATCAGCTGACGTCCTCAAATTAAAGAATTATTATTTATTAGATAATAGAAAGTGCTCCACGTATGCATGAAAGAAGTACAAAATAAGCACTCAAACGCTTTTGAAGAACCACCAACTTGCAGCCTTCTGTAGAGCACAATGTGAATTGGAAAACCACACTCTGCTTTCATTCATGCCAATACCACATCACAACACCAGCAGGGTGCTGTTGCACTCAGTGCAGAATATAAAGTGTGCATGAGTTACCAGTAAGTCTTGGTAAAGCTTCTGCTCCTCTGAGGGCTGCCGAGGCAGCAGCGAGGTGGGTGGCTCCGAGCTCTGCTCGCTTGTTACCACCACCTGGCTCCTGGCTCCCTCCGATGGCTCTTTCTGTAAAGACACACTGACACTTTCTTCCAAGGATGAACCACGAACAAGGGCTTGGGAAACGTTTCCAGCTCTGGAAGAGAACACCAGGATAGCTATATACTTCCTTGAAACAGCAAAAGCATCATTATCACTATATGCACTTTATTTTTTCACAAACATCAGAGGAGGGGAACAATCCAGTACTGCAAGTGGATCCTAATGGGTTTTAGTTTTGCCTGTTGCTCAAGGCTTTGCTCCTTTCTGCAGTCACCTCCTCTCAAAAATCATTTGAGGACTGAGGAAACAGACCTCCAAGTGTGCAACTACAACAGCCCAGCTAGTTTTTCAAAAGATCATTTGAAAGTGGCAATGGCATCTCTGGACTAGTCAAAACTCAGTGACACTCTGTGACTTAAACCAGATGAAAGGAAAGTTATTAATGATTTGGAAATTATGCTTTCAGCATTTCACTTACAAGCCTTAAGGAACAAGTACCTTCTGTATGCTCTGACACATGACTTACTCAAAAAGCTGCTTTTATTGAGGTACATAACTCATAATGGGGTTCCTGTGGCAGTTTAAAAACTTCTCAAAGACAAGTACACACATGCACACTGAGCATCACAAACTCAGAACAAACACCTAGTTGAAATATTTTTTCAACAAGAGATGTGAAAGAAGAGCTATAAAGGCTACAAAGGGTAAACACTGAATGAGTTATAACACAACGCTCTGCACCCCCCTCAGCTGGTGTGTGCACTGCATAAGCCTTTGGATTCCAGACATATCAATACTACTATCATCCCAAGAAGATCCTCAAGCGACCCTCCTCCCCCTTCCTGCTCCTCCTGAGGAGACAAGTGTAAGATAAGGGAATTTCAGAACTCAACTGATCAATTGCCTGTGTTGAAAGCGATAAGATGTAAACCACGTGACGTACCAGATAGTCAATGTAGGTTATCAGCTACTGTTACACTAGCAATTATTCATCATTCCCAAAAATGTTCCCCTCCTCCTCAAAGAAATCTGGGTGATGCTCTACATTCTCACTATGAGATACTTCACAGCTATTTTACTGGTTTATGAATCCAAGTTGAAGAGACCCTTAAGATGGCATTGTCCTAAAATACAATGTTCATAAGATTGATCTGAATCCACATTATTTCTGGTAGCAGTGTATGTTTGCAGAGAGTACTTTAACCAAGAACTATGAATAGTTAAGTTATAGCTTAATTACCATCATTTTCCCAATATGTATTGGGAGTATTTTAGGAACCTAATTTAACTGGAAGGGTATTCCCCCTTTGGCTTTTTATACTTAGACAACATTAGATCACTAAAGTGCTAAATTGTTGAGCTATTCCTATGTAGAAATAGCATCCATATAGATAATTAAAAATATTTTTAAAACCACTTCCCAAATTAGTCTGAGATTAGTCACTGTACTATAAAGAAACTGAGCTTAAAAATAATTAAATTAACAGCAGTGAAGTCAGTATCTGCATGCACCACACACAAAGTAATCAGGCATAAAATAAAGCGAAATTCAGGGAACAGCCACATAATCACAAACTCCTCATCCCAAGCCCCTCAGAACTGGAAGGGTTCTGAATGCTGACAAGGAAAAGTCACTGTAGGAAAACAAGTGAGTATAGCAGCACCTCCTTTTCCAGTCAGGATTTAAGGTAAGAAAAAGAATGCTGCCAGCACAGTGCATGCTTTTGCAAGTTAAAGGCTTTTGCCATCAGCTGCTGCTGATAGGTATGAGAGCTAAACCTGCATGACTGATAAATGCAGACTCTAAAAGGCAGCTGTGTTTTGGTAAGCTGTACAATTCGAAGCATAATTTAAAAATAAAGAAGGGAGAGAACACAACAGCTGAGGTCAGACTATTTATAACTCCTGAAGAAAAAAATATTACAGAAGTAATAACTTACATAAGGCATTTCAGCACATTATGTGAGCACAGGGTGTTTCTGTTACTTACTGGGGAGTGTTCTGATTAGTTCCTTCTTCCACAAGGTGAATACTCTCTACGAAGCTGGGCATGTCAACCACTCTTAAGGAAAAAGCAATACTTGTATTACTTGCATCTTGTTCAGCATTAATTGAAATGCTTATGTCCTCCTTAGAAATCTCTCCATCTTCTTTTTTCCCTCGTGGTATGGAGTTGACTTGTTTTTCTGAGGCTGTATTCCAAAATAAACTAGCACCTAGGACAAAATTTAACTATTTAGGGAAAGTCATTACTTTCTTCTGAGACCTTTTGGCTTTGTATAGCTAGAGGAATAATATTCTCCTATTCAAGTTTCTTTCACCATTTTAAAAGTGATTTACAGTTTAAATCAGCTAAAAGTTGCCAAAACATCATTCAAGTCCTAGCTTCTTCCAAAGTATACTTGATGAAAAAAAACAGTTGTATTAAATAATTTTAATGTATTGACCTTGAGCCCGTTTCAAAGTTTCCTCCAGACTAACCACAACATTTCCAGGGATTTCAGAGGAACCAATGTGTTAATATGCAGCTGTACAGATACAGCTCCATAACTTGCTTAAATTAAAGCAAATAGAATCTCCTCTTCATGCATGATTTACAAATAACATCCATAATATATTTTTTGGAACACTATATGGCATAGAAGCTATTACTTTCCAAAACAGTGTATTAAACCAAAAAAGATGTGGAGTTATGTTTTAACAAGACACCATTTTAAACAGAACACCTTTCTATCGGAAAAATAATCCTTTCAGTGACGGCAATCAAAGACAGAAGTAACTCCAGCCTAAACTTGCAAACACCACCTCAACAACTGAGGTGTTTTTTGGATCTGGGTGCACGTTTGCACAAGCTTCAGCATTTCTGCAGAACATTTCCCCCGTGCCCAAAGGAACCACGGAAGTGTCCAGAAGAAGTGATGCCAGCCTGCGTTAAAAGAAGGAAGCGTTACCTGTGCTCACGGCAACGCTCACCCTGTCCCTCTGGGGCGATGGAGGTGAGGTCTGTGTCTCCATGGAAACGAGCTCCCCTGCCTTCCCTGCCTTCCCAGCCTCTGAGGGACCCGCCCGGCCAGCCTGCGCCTCCAGTAAGCGCTGGATCTGTAACAGTCACCGCAAAGTTAGGAGCTGCACAAGGAAGTCTAAGCTGTGACAGGCAAAAGTGAATTAATTGGGTTCTGCTAAGATCTGGATTCAAACAGAGGCTGCGCTGCCACAGCAGGCTGAACACCTTCCAGCTCTCAGCAGGGCACGCAGCGTAAATCAAAACACCAATTTTGATGTTGGCAGAGCTAGCAAAGATCTTTAAGCGCGTTGGCAGAGGCAGCACCAAGACAACTTGGGTAAAGCCTATTTGCACCACACTTGCTGGAAGTATTCCTTCCCTTTCAATCACATACAAAGCCTATTAACCGACTTACCAGCCAAGCATTTATATGCCAACTGTCCCTACAACAACTTTGTATTAATTACGAAGCTAAGCAATTAAATGATAAAATTAAGGTTGCCAGGCAATCTTCTCTCTAGGATTTTCATCCACTCTGTTCACCGATTAGTCTGCAGCTCCAGGGAGAAATACAGTAACAGTGAAGGTTGCAGTAAGGAGGGGTTTCCCTCATGCACAACCCATGCTTGGGGAGCTTGACTTTTCATACAGGAACTACACCAAAAACAAATTCCAGCTGTCATTTTCTAGTTCAAGTACTGCAAACTTTCCTGTTTGTATTGTTTGTCACCAGCAGCAAATTTAAACTCTGGTTCTTCAGCCCCAAGTCATACCCTGCAAAATACAGGGCCAGCAGGTTGATCAAGGGGCTGGTATTTTGAAGAAATTTAACCTTTTCTATTGCCTTCTGTGAGGCAACAGAACACAGCAGGACTCACAAAGTCCAGTTTTCTAGCACAGCAAAGATCTGATGAATCAGGAATCGATGCAGACAACTGAAGTTTTCAAAGCAACAGCTCAGGGAGCTGCAGGCTTGAAGGTGGAAAAAGAAACATATGAGAACACTCTGTGCTTCATCTGTATGTTTACAAAAATTCCAAAGCCTATGCAGCAATTTTTTTTTTACATAAACAAGCATTTAAGCAGAAAAGCATTTATACAAAAAGCATATCAGTTTGCATTACAGTCTACTAAAAACAAACCTTCATGTTATGGAAATACCACAAAAATAAATGCAAAATTTAATGAGATATAAGTCAAATAACTTTTATGGGGACATCAATTGGTAGAACTAATTGAGCCCCCATGCCCAGACTGCAGCTGGTACGACAGGCTCCCTTGTTCCAATGCAGAGAGACAACAACAAATTTAATTCCTTTGGCAGGGGAACTATCAAAGCATAATCACTGAGAGGGCCGAGGAAAAAGCTGACATTCCCACAAACCTGAGCCTGAAGTAATTTGAGCTGTCTGTCCTGCTGGGTCAGAAGGCGGTATGCATCTGGAGATAATCCCATCATTCCATTATCTGATGCTGCTGCAGGAGCAGGCGTGTGCGGGCACGGGGAGGGGGCTGCACAGCACTGCGGACTCGAGGGGCTGGCACTCGATGGCATCCTTACTCCAGGTGATAAGCCACTGTCTAGAGAACAGCTCCCTGTGTTCCCAGGATATCTCACGTTTATAGGGCTGCTTGTGGCATATCCTGGGTTGCAGCAAACATTTGGGCAAATGATATTTTGATGGAACATCGCACAAGGACTTTGCTGAGCCATCTCTGACTGGATTTCCGCTCCGTGTTGGGGGCTCATTTTACCAATTCCCTGCCATGAGTTTATGGGATTATACTGGAGAGAAGCAGGGCACTGACAGCTGCATGCTGGACAGGAAGGGGACACTTGAACTGGCACCTGCAGGTCTGGTGGCTGTCTGCAGCTCTGTGGTGACACAGCAGAGTTGTGGAGGACTGGCTGTGGAACAGCAGGAAGCTGCTTGGAAGCAGATATTGATGTTCTCCTAACTGGAGGCTCTCCCTGTGCTGTGACACTTTCAGGATTTAATACAAGTTTTTCCAGTGGCTTTCTGGGGTGGTGCACAGACGTATCTGGGGAAGGCCCACTACAAGGGGTTGAAGGAGAAGATGATCCTGAACTTTTTCTTGATTGAGGGGAAGCCTTCTTACACTGCACCTGCTGCTGTAGTAGAGCTTGATTTCCTCTACAAGGCATTGAAGCTGGAATTTTCTGGTTTATAGGATTTGGTAATAGTCTCAAATTGGGATCTCCCATATTAGCAGGAAAGTTCTGCCTGTCTTCAGAGTGCTGGCTGGGGTGACACGTAGATCTCATGCACCACTTCTTTTTAATAGGCTGGTTTGGCACTGTGGATAGACTTTTAGCACTTGAAGTCCCCACAGGCTTAGATGATTGTCCTGATTCTATGAAACTCCCATCCAAAATAAGTGACAGCTCCGGCACTGAAGGAAAAATTTTGGTCACCTGAAAGAACAATTACACACATGTATGATAATTTAAAAACATTGCTCCTGGAAGGCAGAATTTCCTCAAAGAAAACGTTTTCATTTAAAATCAACCTATGATGATTATCAGCTTATCAGATAATTATCAATCAATACATGATGATTATCAGATTACCAGAAACCAATCACATGTTAAACACATTCCTAAAAGACTGGAGAATCCAGAAAAAGCAGCAATAACTCTAAGATTATTCTGAAAGGAAAACTGCTTTCATATAGCATCACAGCCATGTCTGCCAAATGAGTGCTCCATGTCATTTGGCAGTACATTTCAGAATATGGATATTCTCCTTCTAGAGCTGGACTCTGTGTTCCATCTTACCATTCTTAGATGCAGGAGATAGCTACAACACAATATTTTATACACAATTATCACATCCTTCTAGACCTATGCTGAACAAGGGCTGATATTTATTGTAAGGGACAGAGCAGCAGATCTTTTGGCTAAATTAAATAAAAAAAAAAAACCACAAGAGTTTGCTGTCTCTGTCTAAGACACTACAGCTCTTCCATTCAACAACAGTGAAATTTCTAAAGTAGAAACTACTCTCTCTGTTCCCAAATCATAGCATGTATAAGATTTAAAGTGTCTAGAATTCTGGAAAATGGCAGGTTAACTAGAGAAAGTGATTGCATCTTGGTCCATTTCTTCAATTCAGTTTTCCCCTGCTAGCACTTTGAGAGAGAAGCCTTACACTCTCCAGTTCCCTTACAATGAGTTTTGCTGCTCTAAGTGTCACATCTGAGATACCCAGAGCAAGTATTTATTTAGTTACCTGTTGACTCACTGGGTGAGGACTTGGAATTGGTCTGGGGGATAAATCCTCATCTTCCACACCAGAGTCATGATCACTTGCTGACAACTTGCTGGGTGAAGAGCCTTGGGGAGGACTAAAACCAAAATAAATCAAAGTAAGAATGTTTGCTTGTCAGATTTGGCAGCAGTAACACGAAACTTCATGTTTTTCAATGTGCCATCTCCAGTGCATCATTTTTGTAAGAAGCAGCTGCTATCTGTCTTCTCCCTGGTTAGCTGGGGAGTTCACCCAGCAAACAGTTCTAAGATCAAACAATGAAAATACAAATGCTGCTTTTGGGCAAGAAGATACAAACCCTCTCTCCCCACAGCATCAGACAAACACACCTTTTAAGTGACATTCTAACAGCAAAGCACTGATTTATAGTAAAAAGATAGGAGGTGCTACAGTAAAGATTGTAATGTTGTTTGAAGGAAAATAAAGGCCATCTTCTAGTCACAGATAAAAATTTGATGGATAAGCCAGGTTCTTAAAAATTACTAAGTTTCAACCTATCCAGGTCTTGGAGCTCTGAAAAGTGGGAAGAAAAAAAGGAATGTTTTTTTCTGACTTAAGTAGATTTCAATTAGAGGTTTCAAAGGACAGATCTCACTTACAGCTTAATACAGTGAACTAAGCCTCATCAGTGAGGAAGCCTTTTTAGAAATATCCACTGTATAAATTAAAACCACCAATACCAAGTAGGTTTTTTTGGAATACAGTCAGCTTGACCATCTTATTTGAAAAATATTAACTCTAGGAATAAACAAAAGCACATATACAGATTTTAATGCAAGAGAATGCATGCACAGCTAAACTGACACAGCACAGAACAGATCAAAAGCCTCATCCAATAAGTATTTCATTTTTGCATATAAATGGCATCTGAGAGATTTACCTTTTGATTGGAAGTTTCTTGCAAATTCTGCTGAAGAACTCAGTTTCTGCATTTTGGTTTTCTGCACTCAACTCAAACTGGATAGGGCTCTTGTCTGATGGCTCAACATTCTGGAATGAAATGTTCCACATTTGTGAAGCACAAAACCTTCAAACTTTCAATCACTGAGGTACCACTCCCAAAGAAACAGCTTTAAGGACATTCACATGATTATTTGCTGCTTGTCGTCCTCTACACTTTCAAATTTTTTACCACTACAAGGAAGTCAGCAACTTCCCTTCCTGTTTAACACTGCTCCCTGCTACTCTGTAAAGTAGTTGGGCTAATTATAAACCTGAGCAGATGCTTCCTCACTGTAACTGCTCAGATACTCCTCCAGGGCTGTCACCACTACAGGAAACAGCAAACGTTCCTGTGCTGTTTCACACACCACAGCTGGGCAGCTCCTGGAGACAAGAGAAGAGAGCTTCTGTGGAGAGACCTGTCATCTTCAGAAAGCTAAGCTGTCCCTGGGCAGAAGGCAGCCTTGAACAAGGAAATTCAACTGGGAAGAGAACTGAGTACACAGCATAGCACACACATCACACTCACTGCTTCTCTGACAGAGCACAGCTGCATTTAGTGAGTAAATTAACAGCTCAACTTCAGGTTCTGCACAAGCCTACAAAAACACACAAGGAACTGAGATTGCCTAGAACTTCCTCAAACCTCACTAGCAATTTCTCAGACTTGTATCATCAAATTCTTTCAGAAAGTTATTTTGTACAGAGATCAAATTCACCATTGATAAAGCTGTGATGAAATTGGTAACCTCTGAACTCCTTTTTGCGTTCAACTTCAAGCAGAGCACAACACTCAGCTTTGCTCCCCAGCAAACATCACCCAGAGCAGCTGTTAGATGTGGCCAAGGTGAACACAGAGCACAGAGCATTTGTACACCAGAGTAACAAATGCTGTAGGAAGTCTGAGTTTTGTAAGGCCAGAAGGTCACGAGTAGGAAGGAACACTAATCAAGCACAACACAGCACAGTATACTTAAAAGACATGCTTAATGCTATTAGAAAAGTGAGCAGTGCTGACTTTTGAAGTCATTTCTCAGTTTGAGGGACAAACTGAATTTACAGTAGTTGCTAGGAAAAAACAGCTTTATAGAGCCACATCATTTTCAAACACCTCAGATCCATTTGGGTGACATCATCATGACTCTTTTAAGGCAAATTTTGCAGTACCCCGATGCAGGAGGAAGGTAAGACACTTACTTTGAAGAGGTGAACTGTTTCATGACACGTTAGGATCTGAAACCCCAGCTCAGTCTGCCCACTGCATGGAACACACTCATAAAACTCTGGTTCCTTGTGTGTCAATGCATAAAGCACAATAAGGAAACTCCCAGATTCTGAAAATACTCTAAAATAGAAGAAAAACACATCCTTAAATAACTTAAACATGAAGAAGGCCCTTAGATTTGCTATAAAGCAGGCAAATTTTCACACAATTTAGCAAACTGGTGAATCACAGCATTCTGAGTGGTGCTGAGCTATAGATAATGCAGATTTATTACTGTAGCCACATGCAAGAATCAAAGAAAAGTAAAGAAATGGGAATAATTCATCTCCTTTGTATTTCAAACCTTTATGATCACTTAAGTACTTTAAATGAATTCCCAGAAGAGTTCAAACATAACAGAAGAAAACATCTGTAAGAATGATACTGTGTTTTACTTTCTTTTTAGTTTCCAGTTGAAGATGCATTATAAAGACACTTAGTGACTTAATTATCCCTAAGCATTCAAAAAACATAAATTAGCAAAAAGATTTTTTAAGGAAAATTATATTAATTTTTTTCTACAGGTTGAGAATAGCAAGTAACAATCAGCATTTAACACAAGTTCTAGGCTAATGACAACAATGTGTGTTTCCAGGAAAAGGTAGTACTACTTTCAGAACAGTTTTTTACAGCATTCGTAGCATGCTTGTTTGTCAGGTTTTTTTATTTGTTTGCTTTTTTATTAAATAATGTACATCATAGAAAAAGCAGTAGAAACAGGATGCTTGAAAAACACATTCATGCAACTTCAAGATTCTACTTACAATTTAGAGTTAAAAATGTATGATGCACAGATTAAGCAGTTAGCCTACAGAGGTTAATGCTGTTTGCATGGTTCATCAAATCTCCCTAATCCACTTCCATGATGGCATCAGTGAAAGTTAATGAGAGTCAAGCATCCAGATTGAGTATCTAATAATCTAATGGGCCTCTTATCTGTGTTTGGACATATTTCAGTTGTTAAGGGAAAGAACTCTATTCTGTAACTGCAGACACATCTGTTCACCAAACATGGTTGTATTTCATAATTTAAAAACAAGTGTGGTCAAGTGCTTATGCATACAGCATATTTTAGAGTCTCATTTACCTGAGGTGCAGCTTCAAACTATAAAGACCTTGGCAAATATTACAAGTGAAAAGATGCAGACCATGAGGAATGATTATCCACTAACATCACAATGAAAAAATACCCCATAATGCAAACACTCTTAAAAAACCTGAACATTTAACAGGAAGCCATAACAGCAGACCACAGGCTGCAAATCAATAAGCTTCAATATGTTGGTCAGGCACAACCAGGAAGAAAACTTATCTCAAAGAAAATACCCCTTAGGAAAGTTCAAAAACAACCCCCCATCACTGTTTAAACTACTGTTTCCTGCTCATGGCTTCTTATTTAAACTAAAATGCAGTGATAGTGATATTATTATTTACCATCTTCTGACTTTGAGATATCAGCTCAGCTTTCCAACATTTCAGTCACAGAAAATTGCAGAAGCCAAAACTGAAAAGAACATTTAAACCAGACAGCCTTACCTCTCTACAACATATAAATCACAGAATTTCCTCAAATATCTTTGAGCAGAGCCCATGCTGTCATGCATTTCTGTGGAATACTTTTTTTAGGCAGCCAATAGCTTCTATGTTTTACCTATAAAAGTGACTTGCCTTTCTTGAATTGAAGAACTGAACAAATATCGCAAGCAACAGGCCCAGACTTGAGGGCTATAGATATGAGTAACTCCACTCAGCCAACTGGAAATAAGAAAAAAAAATCTAATTAGAGACAGTTCTGTTACCAAATTTTTGCTATGTAATCCCTCAGATACATCTCAAATCTCTGTGTGTATTAATCTGGACAAACACTTACACTCCAACTAATGGCAGAGCATAAGCCTTGGGATCAGACTCAAGCAGCAAAAGCAATTTCCGTGTTTGGTCCATAGTAAGGTAGCTGAAAGAAAGCAAAAGTTGGGTTTTATTAGTGTTTTGGAAGGCAGCTTTTCAGAAAAAAATCCTGAAGAGACAAGTACAAGTTTAGAAAATACTGTAAAAAAATAGGTTTAGGGAAAAAATATCAAAACTACTCTTACTTCACACACTTTAAAGAAACTCCCCAGCTTTTTAGCAATTCCCTGTGTATCAAAGAGTTATCAAGAATATAATTTACTTAGTACTGTTTGTAGTATTTTAGTGAATACTAGAATTAGTGTTCATAACAAATCCCAAAGAACAACTCATGTTAAATTTGAAGAGCAACTTTCAGAGAGGCATTCATAAAGTCCCTGTTCAAATAAAATGACATTCAGTTGCTTCAAATGACTCCCCTGATCTATCCTTAGTTCATCCTACTAAATTAGTTACCAGTCAGAATGATGACTCCCCAATACCATCTCAGAAGCACAATTAACAAAACATCCCTTTGGTTTGCATTCATCTGATTTTCATTGCAGGGCAAGCACTGATGATGTTTAAAAAGCTGGAAACTGTTTATATTTATTATGTTAACTAGAGGTGTGTTCTCCTGCCCAGGAGGAAGATTCTTCCACTGAAGCCAAAAGCAAGAACTCTTACTCAGCCAGTTAATTTTTATGCTCCACCCCATTTCCTGTTTCTTATTCATAACTTTTAATAACTTCCAAGGTCAGAAGACATGCCATTTTTGTGCCAGTTATTTTACTAAAAAGCAAAGTACAGTGTAGATTTCTCCTACCCACCTCCTTTAGGAAAGGCAAGACACTGACAGGCAACTTTTGACAGCTTTAGCACCACCCTTTACTCACCCACATTTGTAAGTTCCTTGAACTTGTGCAATATTCATAGGACTGTTCAAATTTCTTGCTAGGGCTGTTGGAATAATTGGGACAGACTTCACAGGGGTGTATTCCAAAATATTTGCCACAGTAAGAGAAGCCCAGTGAAAATTAAAGTGTAGATTATCCAGGTTTTCTGTGAAAACAATGTGAGCTCTAACAGTGAGCAGTTTAGAAAGATCCAGAGACTCTTTACTGCACAGACTCTGCTGCAGACCCTAGAAGTAAGAAAAACAAACAAACAAAAAGACTTAAATACACTAAATTATTTTCATACGATTACCATGATTCAAGATGTATTACACTAGGAACTCAAATCATTCATCACAGCTACTACTGCAGTAGGTACTATACAAAAAGCCATTAACCCAGGTCTCCAAAGCTCACTGCTCTGCTGAATATAATGAAAAATGCAGAATACACTTGAAAATCAGCTATGCACACCCTAGCATTGCTTTACGATGTGTTAGAAAACCTGGGGTTACTTCAATTATATAAAAATTAATGTAATAACAGACAACTAAAAGGCTCAAGCTGATCTGTCAAAGTTTTCTTACTTGCATTCAAGAAATATCTAATTTAACATCTGGATCTATCATCATGAGAAAGTTCAGATGTGAGGCAGGCTTAATTAGTATTATAAAATACACACTACAAACTCCAGGGAAAAGCCTACAGGAATGGAAAGTGTATTTAGTAGATTACATGCTAACCTACAAAGGGCTTTACACGTTTTGGGCGGGTCACTTGCCTAGCAACACTTCAGCAACAAATACTGCAAATACTGCCCAAATACTGCAACTGATAATGACAGTTTTGAGGGAAAAAAAGACGAAAAAGCTGTTTTCTCTTGTTTAAGTAAGTTTGCTGTAATCACTTTTGTTTTGCTGGTTTTGGTGGTTAGACCAGCTGAGAAACTTTGGTCAGTCAGCAAGATTTTCATCAAGATTAAAAACTCTGTGATCCTTGAACACCTGTGAGGATTAACTGATTTTTTACAGTTTCCAACACACTTTTCAATGACACTCAAGCAGCTCCTTTCACACAATTAACTACACAGTCTTGCTTCAGCCATAACCTTGCTGTGCAGGAAATCAAGCTCTGTGCATAGCCCAGCGTCCTGCTTGGCAGACAATTCACTGTTCAAAAGACCCAAAAGTTGCTAAGAGCTGCCTACCTTGAAAGCCAAGCTGATATCTTCAACAGTGTGCACTATTATATTATCTGAACAAGGTCCCCAGGCACTAACTGTGCATGGAATCATAAAGTCTCCAGGAAGGGATGCAGTTGGAATTTTGCCCGATCCACCAGCAACTCCTCGGCCAGGATCAAAGCGATCTATTGTTAGCGTTACGCCTTCCCCATCTTCAAAACAAATAAATAACGTTAGAGTCCAACAGCAACAACTCAGGCTGCTTAACAACAGCTTACTCAAGCAACCAGTATTGCCTTGTCTACCTCGTGTTTGGAGTTACCTTCATCTGCTGCCAGGGTCCCAAGCAGAAAACAGGAAAGTGATTTCTTTTCATGCTGCTTAGCGTGGCGATAGGCAAGCCGCAAGGTCTTCTCCACCAGAGAGAGTCTGGGGTTTCTAAAAAGAGACAATGCACAAGTTTAAGTCACAAACTCTTTCTGATGCTTGTTTTCAAAAATTATTGCTTATCCATATGGGAAGAATGCAGAAATTTTAAGTTACTTTGGACTGATGCACCTTCAAGCCACTGGACTGCGTTACACAAAGGAAAGGCACGGAAACTGAAATCTTTCCAATGAAAATCCCTACATGCTCATAACAGACACACCACTTCCTTTTCCTTTGGGCTTTGCCATATAACAGAATCAAGGGACAAAATGAGGCTTTGCATGACACAATCCATGACTTATTTTAACCTTTAGCTTCCCCAAGAAGGTGACCGGTACCTGTAATAGGTGAGGTGTGCGCCAGTGACGTCGCCCATGGGGACGGGGTCCCAAAGTGCACACTTGGACAGAGGGAAACTGAAAGGGACCATCCTTTTGGGAACAACTCTGGGAAAATCACAAAGATTAAAAAAAATGGATTAAGGTACATTGTTTAAAAGAAGGAACAAAGGCATGACACAGTAAGAAAACCAAGAAATAGGATATATAAAGTGTAGGTACTTTTTTTTTGTTTCAAGTCCAGGCCAACAAAGCAGAAACTTTGTCTTATGAAGTTGTCAGAGTTACGAAGCCAACACAAAACCTTTATTGTCCACCTGACAGTTTCTTTGTGGAACCTTGGAAGATGTGTAGAACAAAATGCAAGCTTGTAGATAAAGCTTAAGGAAAAGCTGCTTGGATACAGTTTAGGGAGAAAAAGAGTTATCACTAATTAGAAACTCACATGGCATAAAAAAATTCCAATTTAGCAAATTTAACACTAGATAAGCTTCCCAAAGCCCTGTTTTAATATTTGTATTTTAAGTGAGTATTCAAACCACTTAAACTTTGAAGACTTCTGAAATAAAGCCTTGGCTTAACTTAAATAGTATAGTGCAAAACTTGCAGTCAGACTTCAAAGAGCCCTGAAGAAATCAATATGCAATCACATTAATTATTCACACGAGCAGGATTAGATTTTTTTTTTTGAGGTGCCTAAACAAAGCAACATACAAAACAATTGACAGCCCATATCGTTTGGCAAATACCTCAATACCTTTTTAAAAGTAAGCAAGAAGTCTCTTTGTAGTTATCTCAAGCATGAAACTTTGCAAAGCAAAGGTGCTTCCTGTACATTTCAACTTGCCCGGAAAGAACGTTATTTTTAAGGCAGCCCTCCAAGGAACTCAGCCACCTCTGATGCTTCCAGCAGCAGTTAATTAATGCCCCTTAAAAGCCAAACGCCCAAATAAGCCTCAAACATAAGTTTGCAAAAGGTGGAATTTTTTTTTTAAAGCTCCGCTATTTCAACTCATCAAGCGCGAAGCAGAGGCCCACGCCCCCTCCTCCCACAGCTCTTTATACCCACAGCTGCACTCGCAGAGGGGCACCGGGCACGGTGCGCCCGGCGGGGCTGGGGCGATGCGGGCCCTCCCTTGCGCCGAGCGCGTACCTCAGATCCGGGCCGAACGGGGTCCAGGCAGGGTCGCAACTCTGCCTTCTCCTCTTCTCCCTCTCCCCGGCGCGGGGCCCGCCCGCTGCGGGCAGCGGCGGTGAGAGAGAAGCGGCGCCGGTGACACCGCGGGCTCCAACTCCGGCAGCGCCGCTCCCGCCGCGTCCCGCCCGCCCCGGCGCCTTCTGCGGCCCCTCTGCTACGCCGGCCAATCAGAGCGCAGAACCCGCCCCCTCCGCCAGAACCGGCCCAATCGGCGGGCGGAGGGGAACGGCCCTTTCAGCCAATCGGAGAGCGATCCGGGGAAACCAACCGCCAGCGCGCGCGCAGGGGGTTTAAAAATGCCAGGGGGCGGGGAGCGCGCAGGCGCAGTGCGGCGATGCGGCGGCGTTGCCATGGCAGCGGGGGCGCCGCCGCTGCCGCTGGGCCGGGCCCGGATAGGCCAGGCCATGCCGGAAAGGGCCGTGGCGCGGCGAACAATGACATACCTGGTCCCGCTGGAGAGCCACCGCGCCGGCCGCGGCTTTCCCCAGCCGGGACCGTGAGTCCCGGCAGAGCCGCTACCGCCAGCCCCGCGCCCACGTGCCCGCCTCGCCCCGCCCGGGACCCGGAAGCACTTTCCCTCTGCGGGGACAGCGCGGCGGCAGCGGTGCCACAGTCACAGCCCCGGTCACAGTCCCGGCCTCGGCCCCGCCGCTCCCCGCCCGCCCTTCGGCCGCCCCACGGCCGCCGCCCCGCCGCCGCTGTCCTGCTGCTGCAACGCCGCCGCCTCCTTCTCCTCATGAAGCCCGTCGTCGTCTTCGTCCTCGGCGGGCCCGGGGCGGGCAAGGGGACGCAGTGCGCTCGCATCGTGGAGGTGAGGTGGAGGGGGTGCGGGACTGCGCGGCCTGGCGACCCGCGGCGCCCCGGCAGCGCGGGGCCCTGGGAGTTGTAGGATCCCCCTGTGGGGTCCGTGACTCTCTTTGGGGTGGTCGCTTGGGGGTCGTGCCCCGCTCTGCTCGGTGGCGGGACCCCCATCTGCCTTTCGGTCTGGTCTGTTGTCGAACCTCCATCCATTCCTCGCCCCTTCGAGGCGATAAATAAAAACAACTGACCCGCATCTCCCCTTTAATGGGTGAAGTGGTGG
Source organism: Phylloscopus trochilus trochilus (assembly GCA_016584745.2). NCBI lineage: Eukaryota > Metazoa > Chordata > Aves > Passeriformes > Phylloscopidae > Phylloscopus > Phylloscopus trochilus. The sequence goes on along the minus strand of WQNJ02000093.1, from coordinate 8,703,178 downwards.
AGCAGCCCCCACTCCAGCCCCTCCGTTCCCCTTCCAGCCGCTGTCAGCCCGCCTAGCCTTTTCCCTTCTCCTGCCTTTTCCCTCAGCCCCGCGGGATCACAGTCTGCCGGTGGGTCTGCCTGCACCGGCGCCCACCCTGGGGACACCGCTGGGGTTTTTGCATCCACTCTGGGGACACGCGCTTGTGCTCCGGAGGCTGCTGCGGTCCCGGCCGGGAGCAGCGATTGCCCGCTGTGCCCTGGCGGAGGGGAGCACGGCCGCCCTGCAGGAGCGGTGCTGCCCTGCCCTGCCCTGCCAGGCCAGTCCCGCAGCCCATCCCGAGTGGGTGGCTCCGGACACGTCTGCACGGCCACGTCGGTGGCTGCGAGGCTGCCAGCCGGATGCTCCGGAGTCGTGGCTTGGGAGAGGAGGTGAGGTGTCTGATAGCTATTGGGAGTACGTGCACTTCAGATGGATCAAGGTCCGTGTCTCCTGAGGCCCGTCCCATAAATGTTACAGCTGGTACAGCCGACATTGCAGGGTGTTGGCTTTTTGACCCAGTGCCATCTCAGTAAGTTGTGGAAGCAATATGTTAAAAATAGAATGATTTTTTTTTTCTGTGACACAGTATGATAGAGGTCAAAGGATATCCTGATCCCATAGATCATTCATCTCATTCCTTCTTTTTAAAGAGCCTAAGACTGACAGTATAATTTGACTAAACTTTTGAGTCATGTTGTCAAATTTTCAGTTTTCCAAATACATTTTTTCCAGCCTTTTGAGACCGCAAATATCTGAGAAAGAATGGTGGATGATACATGGTGTAGTACTGTCCTTTTAAACCCCCAAAACCACAGGGGTAATTACAGTGTATCCAGATGGATAATTACAGAAGTAGTTAGGGCTGAATGCTTTCAAACGTGTGTATGTCAGATTTGAAACAGCTCTTTTATATTTTTTCCTTTTTTTCCCTTTTTATTTTCCTTTTTTTTTTTTTTTTTTTTTTTTTTTTTTTTTTTACTGAGCAGTTTTATTTACTTCTCATATTAAAAGCCATATAGGATCAAAGCTTATGCATACCCTCACTGAAAGACATGGCTAAGAATTGTGGTGATGCCCATGCTCCTGAAACTTTTGGTGGGAAAGAACTGCAAAACTCCTGGAACAGACACTTTGTGTGTGTCCTCTGCTCTGGTGGTGCCCTGGGAGTGCTGTTACAGTTTATCCACGCTGCTGTTAACATCCCAGACCTCAGTGTTGTCTAACTAAGTTAAGTGAATTTGGTCCAGACTAAAAAATGCCGTTATGACTTTAGTTCTGAAGGATTTAAACCTCAAATTACAGACTCGCATTCAAACCAGCACATTCATTAAATTAAATTGTGGGATGGAAGGTTCACAGTGCTCATAAAGCCTTCTTGGTAAGGTCAAATTCAGCCCCTGGCACGTAGCAAACAAATGAGCTTAAACTATAGGGGAACCTTGTAGGCTGTCATTAATGGCTTTCACCAAACCATTAGTGTAGCCTCAGGGCTGAAGTACCTTGTGTGGCTGCTGGCCTGTATTTAGGAGGATAAATGCCTATGGCTGGATAGGCTGATATAATTGGATAAAGACCACTTTATTAGGAGGAGTTCAAATGAGCCATTACTACTCAAATTGTATTTCCAGCTAGAAAGGAAAAAAGAAAAACCTTGCTTGTGCAGTATTTATTTTCTTCTCTAAGCCTGGAAAGGGAAATCCAAATTCGAATAAATGCAAATTTGCTTTAATTCTGCTAATCCTGTTCACTACATGGAAAGAAGTCAGTGAGCTGACAGTAGAAAGCACTCAGACCTGTTGAATGCAAAGGGGAACCTTCCTGCTGGCTCAGACACCTCCACAAGAGTCTCTGGCTAAACTGGGAGGCAGAGAGGGTCTGAGGTAGTTTAAAGAACAGTTGGACTGCTGCAAGTGTGCTGGAAAACTTTAGAGAAAGGGCACATGAACAGGGAAGTGTGGGTGAAACACAGCAGAGGTGCTGGAAAGCAGCAGCTTTTCTAAGCACAAATCCTTAACGTGGCCCCTGGCAGCCCCCAGAGAGCAGCCTGTGTGCAGTCAATGCTGCCTTTAGGTTGAAAGTGTATTTTTATTTGTATTTTAAACCCTGTTGGCAGTTTGCCAGAGAGAAGAGGAGGCTGTAGCTGAGTAATAATAAACCTCATTCATCCTTGTTGTAAATGGATGGAATAATATTAGTTTACATTTGGAATGAATCTGACCCAGTATCTTGCTCTAGAGCTGAAGGTTGTGCTGAACAAAAAGTCAGTATGAGCTATAAATATGTCTTGGTTGCTATTCATACTGGAGATTTGGGACAGAGCACATCACACGTGGAAGAAGTCTCATTAGGCTGAGGTGAGCTCTTGTAGGAATTTAGCATCAAACCATTTTTATTAAAAACCAAGAGTGTCTGTGTTTTGTAGAGTAAAGGGAATATTATGTACTTACTACCTGGGAACAATTTCTCAAAGAAGTGTTGTAATTTTTTAGCTGACTGTGCTTTACGTTCCCAACAAAGGGAGATGGGTATCCCATGTTGTGGGTGAAATATGTATTTGTTAAGTACTAACCTAAATCATAGCTGCTCAATATGTATGTGCTGGGGGCTGTGAATATGGAAAAGGCATGTATTCGTGCCAGATTTGGACACAAATGGAGAAATGATGTGAAGGAAGAAGACCTAATAACAAGTGGAAATGGGTATTGACACAATGTAAGAAAAGGAACAGTGGGTAAGTGATTAGGATTCTTTATCTCCACAGATAAGGTTGGATGAGACAGCTGAACCTGGCTGGTTTTCTCCGATACAGAGGGAAGACTCGACGCCTGTGTGTTCCACAGGCACAGAATTGTCAGGGAAATGCAAATGCAGCAGAACTGCTGCTGTTCTGGAGCAGTTCCTCCTATTTAGAGGAGGATGAAGCAGAATTCCCTCTTAAGTTCTTATCCTCTCCCTTCCAGCTCTGCAGATTAACTCCTGAAACCTTGCACAGCTTTGTTAGGTGGAGCTTGCCATCATCTGGGACTGTTGCGTAGCTGTCGTGTGAGGCAGAATATTTGAGCTATAGTTGAATGATGTCATCTGAATGCAGGTTCTTGCAATAACCTTCATGCTTTTCACAGAGTATCTTCTGTGACTGTGAGATAATGAAATGTGCTTTACTGCTGACTTCTGAACTTTGCATATAAAATCATTACGGTAAAGTCAAGGGGAAAAAAAAGCATTTAGCAAATCTGCACAAAATATGCTTTCTTGTGCTTAAATTTTAAATCCTTACAACCTCTGCCTGAGATGCAAAGCTCTTTGGTTGGTGGGAAGAATAATAACGAAATCATTTGTCTTTGTTCCAAGCAAGATTTGAGTTGTACTATTTTGTCTGTTTGTTTTGGCAAGGTGATCTGTAGCGATTTGGGCTATGCAAGACATTGCTCTCTGTGTACCTAAAATACAGCTCACCTCCACCACAACCCTATCCTGTGTACCTAAAATACAGTTCACTTCCACCACAGCCCTATCCTGTATGTTTGTGGTTAAATCTGAAATTAATTCCACAAACTAGGATGCTGAGCCTTCTCGTTTTTATAAGAGCAGAAGTTAATATCCAAATGGAAAAAGCTGTTAAGTTGCTTTGGGATATATGATAAGGAGATTTCCTAGGGTGAAGGAAACAATGCAAAGAAGAATTCATTGTATCAGAAATGCTCCTCTGAAAGTAGCAGAGGATTTGGGTTTTGCTGTCATGTGTTAATTGTCTTCTAGAAGTCTGCTGAGATACAGCGTTAACTTCCTTGAAGTAAAAAAGGGGTTTAAATTGTTTGCTTTAAACTCAGCTTCTGAAATCTCTTAAATGAGTGTCATGTATTAGTATTCTACTTAGCCTTAGGTTCTCATAGATGATTTTTAGAATATAAATTTATATTCCTGAACTTTGGAACTTTTTTTAAAAAACTTGGTAAGTGTTTAAATCTACCCCTTGAAAATTTATCCCTGAACATTTCCATTTTGCAGAACACTAGGCACTGAATTTTGGACTTTCCTGAACATACTGGGTGCCTTGTATTGAGTCAGTGCTTCTGAAGCACCTGGGGTGCTCTGTTTGCCCCCCTCTCCCTTGGAGGCACTGTCAGTGGGATCTCCATTGTGTATTTTGGTTTGTTAATGTGGAGGTTTGTTGTTTTTTATTTCCTGGAGACAAGAACATATTTCAAACTAAGAAAATTTCTTCAATTTTTTAAATTAGAATAAGCAGACAGAAGGTCCAGTACTGCATTATAGTCTGTACCCCAAAGATAGAATTCCACGTGCTAGTAGGACAGACAAAGCTTTCTAGGTTATAAAACCACCAAAGGCTGCAGACTTTGCACAGTTCTGTTTTTATTTTAGCTAGTTCTTGAATGGTGTATGTAGCAAATTTTGGTTGTTTATTAAGGTTGCCCAAGATATGACAGGTCACAACTAGGGCAATAAAAGTTTGTATTTTATTTGTTTAAATCTTAAGCCCTGTGACTTTCATTTTCAAACTAACAATGATAAGCCAAGATAGGAGTCAAGGTCAAAGCAGTAATTTGTGTTTCTCTTGCTTCTTGGCTTCTGCTCTCTTAAGGAAGTCTCAAGCTGTGTGTTTAGTGGGGAGATGTGTCGCAGGACCACCAGGGCTGCATCAGAAATAAACGCCGTGCCCCTCAGAAGGGGCTGTGGAAGGAGTCCCAGCGTCAGCTGCCGTTCAGCACCGCTCCTTCCTGACACCTCTGAGCCTTCCTGGCTGCCCGAGACTGCTGGGCCAGACTCCGCCTGCTCCCAGCGTGACACAGATGTGACTCACGGATTTCCAGTTCTGTGCATCTGTTTGTTGTATTTACTGAAAACAAAGCGTGTTCTGTCTGCAGAGTGAAAGTTGCAAATCCCGGCTGACAGAAGGAAGCTGGAAGGGCTGGAGGACAGCGGAGGGAAGGGCATCCCAGGGAGGCTGCAGCCTCGGGCTGGAATTTGGAGATGTGGAGCACACAGCTTGTGTGTCCCAGTTTGTCCCGTTGCGTGGGGACCGACTGACCAGGCAGAGGCAAAGAGCAAGTGGTATTCTGATCTGCTCTGTCCACTATGGCATTGATGGAAACTTGAGCTCACCTTTCCATTTCACTGGGATTTTTTAAAAACTATTTTTATGGGTTTTTGGGGTTTTTTTTTAAGCAGAAGAGGAGGATGCCTTAAATGTTGCTGAAGGCAGCACTTTTTTGTTCACAGTTGATTTTTTAAGTTGTATTTGGAGACCCCTACTTCAAAAACATGGTTTTAAAAATAATGAGAACTTGTGTAATAAGTAGATGTGGTGCTCAAACTATTGATGCCAGTTTAAATCAAGATGTTTGGGGCACAAAATTTTATTTTATTTTAGGTGAGAGAAACTCTAAGCAGGTATCTCTGAACTGGAGCAAATCATTGCAGCACCAAGGGCTTGCACTACTTGTGTAACAATGGGAATTTGTGTAATAGTAACTTACTGATTTAATCTTTTTATTCTTCTTCTAGATCACACCAGTCTGAGAGCAGAGCAGAAAACATTATCTCTGAAATACATTTTAGAATATTTAATTCTATATTTTCTTTTTCTGCTCTGTAATACCAAAATCTCTCCAGATTTTAGGTGCTTGGCACCTTTTTTTTTTTCAAGTCGTTCTTTCAGTCTGACATTATGTGCCTAGTAAGAGCTGGGGAAACTGCTTTTTCATTGTTTGGCAACCACAGTCCTGCTCCCTTTTGGATTGCAAAGGAGAAGGATTATGCAGGAGTGGCAACCTGTCACATTCTGGGGGTTGCATCAAGATGTGCTTGGCACTGCTGGAAAGTCCTGCTCCCACAAGGCAGACCTTGTCCAGACCTGAGAGTGTTCTGAGTTGCGTTTGTGCAGTTACATCACAGCCCCTTCTGCGAGCCCTTGGCGCTGCAGTGATTTGCTCCAGTTCAGGACGCTTGCTGAGGGTTCCTATGACCTAAAATGAAAGAAAACTTTGTGCCCTGAACGCCTTGATTAAAACTGGCAAGGGTAGCACGAGCACCACATCTCTGAAGCCTTCTGTGTGTGGAGCAGCAGCCAAGCCGTTCTCCCCCCCTTGTTTGCATTGTTTAAACCCTCATGTTTTCTTTGGCTCTTGGCTCAGTACAGTTAACAAATAGATGTTTTGCCCCTGAAGGAGAGGTTTGTTTTTCTTACTGCCTGGTTAAGCCATTCTGAGGGTTAGTCTTGAATATAATTTATTATTATCTCAAACAAGTCTATTTGTACAACAGCACTTTAAAACACTTCTTTTACTTTCCAGTTCAGCCATTAAAAACTACTTTAGTTTGCTGTTGCAGAAGACGGAGAATTCCAAAAATTATCTGACTCAATTTTGTTTTCATGCATGAAAAGGGAAATGCCAAGGAAAATTAAATGGTTTGGTAATCCTCTAAAACCTAAGGGATTATGTTTTCTTCCTGTTTTCTCCTTTGTAGAAACCTGATGTTAAAAAAATCATCATTCTGTAACTTTTGCAAGAAGAGCTACGTGTTAATTTAGCATTCGGCAGAGTGATGTTTTTACTTAAAAGGAACAATTTATTCTGGTTTATGGGTTTTGTAGGTTATAAATATTTAGATTTGCAATTAGTTAGGCATATCCAAATGTAATGTACATTAAAGCAAGAGTACAGTGAGCTTACAGAGGATGTCTGTGAAGCTTTTCCTTCACACTTACTTACAGCAAAATCTTGCCTCTGTTTTTTGCCAACTGTGTACAGTTTTGGAGATTTAGGTAATTATATCCCTTCTTAAATTATGACTATGGCAGAACTAACTTTCCATGCTTTTGTGGGTGAAATTGGAAAGCAACTGAAATGTTTTAAAGTCACTTAGTGGATTGTGTAATATTTCTCTTGTACTTGGTTCAGTAGCCAAGTTTTTAAATCCTAAATTCACAGCCTCACCAAGTGCATAGTCACATTGTTATGCCTCTCAGACACCTTGTTTGAAATTTGCTTTGGATGTTGCTGCAGCCAAACTGATAACCCTGAAGTGTTTTTGCCGCTGCTTTTGTTTTGTGTAAAAACTTTCAGATGAGAATGTATGTGTGTGCTGTGTTTTGGATGTGTAGCTAGCTTAGGTGATCACCAAGGAGATGTCTTTGTTGCCTGTTTTGATGGACTTATATTTGGTCCAGGAGCATAGTACACTTTGTTAGTTTTCTTGCAGCGTTAAATGAGCTGAGAAAATGATAATTTTGAGCTGTGATATTTCCTTTCTAGCAATGCATTTCTCTTTGGTAGGAATGGATTTGTGTGCTTGCACTAGTTATCTATTTGCAATGATAAATGCCTGAGAAATTCATGTGTAATAAATACTTCCATCAGTATTTTTCATAAGTGACTATTTTAGCTGTAGCTTGAGGTGAAAGAGCAATGGTGTGTGCTGTTTTCCTGCACACTGCTATCAAATGGATAGATCTGAACTTGATCTCTCTGCTCTCTTTGTTTACTCTATGTGGTGTGACAGAGTGTGTAGCTATTTACCTTCATCTACCATGTCATTCTTAGGAGAAGTCCCTGGTTTTCCCAAGGGCTGGTCTCTGTGGTCATCCCAGGAAAGGAGGTAGCAGGGGCAGGAGTAGTGTGTGTGCTGTTATAGGTGATTTCACCAAGGTAGGGAAGGAAGTTGGTGGCAACTTCCACAGTATGAACATAGGGATTTCTTACTTGTCCTGTGCTTGGGACATTTCTCCAGCTCCAAAGGACCTGCAGTTGCCCTATGTGTTTTCTTTAAGTAGGTAATTAAACAAAATTCTTGTCTTGTTTCCAAACATAACAAAATTGCTTTTGAAAGCTGTACACAAATACTGGACCAAAGCCCTGTTGAGTGTTTTACCCAAGGATGTGCAGTTCTGGGCCCTTCACCTCAAAACGACATTGAGGTGCTGGAGTGTGTCCAGAGAAGGGTAATGGAGCTGGTGAAGGGTCTGGAGAGTCAGTCCCATGAGCAGCAGCTGAAGGAGCTGGGGGTGTTTAGCTTGAAGAAAAGGAAGCTTAGGGGAAACCTTGTCATTTACAACTCCCAGAAAGGAGTTTGTACTAAGAGAAGAGTCAGCCTCTTCTCCCAGGCAACCAGCAACAGGACAAGAGGAAATGACCTCCAGGTGCACCAGGGGAGGTTCAGGTTTGGCATCTGGAAGAATTTCCTCACTGAAATGGTTGTCAGACACTGGAACAGGCTGCCCAGGGAGGTGGTGGAGTCGCCATTCGTGGAAGCATTCAAGAAACTACTGGACATGGCACTTAAAGCTCTGGTTTAGTTGTCACAATGGTGTTTGGTCAAAGGCTGGACTTGATGATCTTGGAGATCTTTTCCATCCTTAATGACTCTGATTCTTTCTCTGTGTGTTGTGTGCAGAGTGAGCTCTATTGGCAGATTGCACACTGAAGGTGGAACAGATCCATCACAGCAAGGTGCTATTCCCTGGGTTTTTCTGTTGCAAAGCAAGGATAAATAGAGCTGGCACTGTTGACTGATGTTAGGTTTGCACAAACGCTCTGACTGAAGGGAGCCTGTGTTTGTTTTGCCCGTTGCAGAAGTACGGATACACGCACCTTTCTGCCGGTGACCTTCTCCGGGATGAGCGGAAAAGGCCGGGCTCCCAGTATGGAGAACTCATTGAGAACTACATTAAGGAGGGGGAGATCGTGCCAGTTGAAATAACAATCAGCTTGCTGAAGAGGGTAAGGAAAGGGCTATTTCCTTGCAGGGTCACTCCTGCAGACTAAGCAACCAAGCAGTGGCTGTGTTCTGACAGAGCTGCCTTTCCTCCAGTGGGAGCGGTAGGAGTGGGCAGACACAGAGCTGCCTCTCTCAGCACTCACTTGTGTTTCTTTCTGACTGCTGGAGAACTGATGGCCTCCCAGACCTGGGAATCTGTGGAAGTGGGTTATTTTAATTTTCCTTTATTTTTTAGTAGATCCAGGAGCATCAGTGAAACTGTATTTCTTATTTCCTTGCACTAGCTTTTGGACCCATTCAGTCATATTTGATTAGAGGTTAGAGGCCTTAAAGGCATTAAGATTCATAAGTTATATATATTTATCAAAATATATACTCAAGTGAAGGGGAAGAGCACCTACTGATGTTCTTGTGAAAGGAAAATCTTCAACCTCTATTAGGTATCTATGAAAACAGTGGGAGTATCTCTTTTAAGTAAAAAAAAAGGCTGCTGTTCATGGCATTAAATTTATCTGGAGCTTTTCTCTTTGAATTAACTCTAGATCAGGGATGTTCTGGTGTCTTGTTGTGTAAAGACACTTCCCAGTATCTTGTAGAAAATAAGCTTTAAAGCTGGGATTTATTACAAGATTTGTTTGTTATGAGATTTTTGAGCTTTGTGAAATAATTAATTCAATTTGAACAATAGCTGTGTTGGTGCATCAGTGAATTAACCAGCATGCATTGAAAGTGAAACAAAAGCACATTTTGTAAATCTGCAGTAATCTTAAAATAAATGCTTCTCAACTTACCATGTCAACATCTTGGGGGTAAATTAATAAGTAGATAAATCAGCGTTTGTGCAGGAGATTGTGAATTGAATTATCTTTTATCAGGCTATGGATCAAACAATGGCTGCCAATTCCCAGAAGAACAAGTTTTTGATTGATGGATTTCCCAGGAATGAAGATAATCTTCAAGGCTGGACTAAGACTATGGATGGAAAAGCGGATGTTTCCTTTGTTCTCTTTTTTGATTGTGACAATGAGGTAATGAAGTGTGTAATTCTGTAACTTCCTTTCTTGCAATATTGTGGGAATCATTCAAGAAGAACAATTAAACTCTGACAGGGAGAATGGACTGATGTAAGAGTAGAAGGAAAGCTTGGCCCGTGTGTTTGAAGGATTTTTTGGCAACTTGTTTTAGCAGATGAAAAGCTGCCTGTTTATTGAAATAAACAATTAAATGACACTTGGTGTAATCATATGTGAATAAAGTATATTGAGGAAGTACTTCAGACAATTGCATTCTTAAAGAAAATTTATCAGAACTTTGAATACATTTTACAAAATTATTTGGTTACTTTTCAGGCAATATTACTCTGTTTGCTCTTAGTAATTTGTTGTTTAGTCCAAAATAAACTTGGTCCAGTGTCTGCTTTAATTCTGAAGTGCAGCAGCAATCTTTATTTTCATAGTTATTAGCTGTGCTATAGGATAGTCAGTAATCAACATTTTATTCAGCAAGTCATTAAATTACAAGGGCATTTTGACAGTGATGCATTACATTCATTTAACAAGTGCCATGATGTGCTGTCTTTTTAATTTGTCAGTGCCCTTGAGCATAAAAACTGTTATGAGTATCCTAGCACCTTAAGCTGACTTTTTTCCTTCTACTTTCCTTCCTTTTCCTTCTACTTTCCTTCCTTTTTTCCTTCCTTTCCCCAACTTCTTGAGATTTTGTTATTTCTTTAACTTATTTTCAATTGTTTTGTAATCTTAAAGAGCATGTGAGGGATTACTATTTTTCTATTAAAACCTTAAATAAGACTAAATTAATTTTTTCCTTGTTGGGGTATTGATTTTGTGATTCTGATTTTTTTACTAGATCTAAAAATACACAATGCCTAAATGGTCCTTACCATGATTGTACTGTGTAGGAAAAAATAATTTTTAACCATTGTCCTTTTGCATGAGTAGGATAAATGTATTCGTGGAGTGTACATGTATCAGCTTTGCTTATTTAACTAATTAAAGGTGTAAAAAACTTAGTTCATTGGGACACTTCTAGCTATGGTTAGTTCTTCATTTTTTACTTAGATTTTGAGGTCTTCATTATAGCAATGTCAGTAAAGAACATTTTAGCTGACAATAACTTAGTATTGTCAGTTTGCCTTACAAAATTCTTGGGAGAACGTACAGTGACTTTCCTTTAGTGCAGACAGATATTATTAGTCTTACTGGACATGCTGCTTTTCAGAAAGCCTGAACACATCCTTGGAAATAAGCTCATTTTCTTTTTTAATGTCTCAGATCAAGGATCCAGTCAAATCACAGAGCTTGATGCTGTTTTTACTTCCTCTGACCCCAATCCCATTTTCACAGACTGGATTGTAAACCATCATCCTTCTTCTCTAGAGGAAACTAGCTTCCCATGTGAGTTCTGGTTACGTCCACCAGATCTGGATTTGATTTTGTGTGCCAGGCCAATTTAGATTTTCAGGGTTTTTGTTTGTTCCTGCTCTCAGGCTGGCAGCTTGTGTTCCTGGCTGTAATCATCCTTTTGATGGTTTTTTGTAGATATGTATCGGCCGCTGTCTTGAAAGAGGCAAGAGCAGTGGCAGGAGTGATGATAACCGGGAGAGCCTGGAGAAGAGGTACAGTCTTCAAAACTTTTCACTTCTCTTCTCTTCTCTTCTCTTTGTATTTTACTGTGTAATGTGGGTTTTTTCTCCCTCTGCTTTCTCTTAGAATTCATACATATCTGCAGTCTACTAAGCCTATCATAGATCTGTATGAGAGAATGGGAAAAGTCAGAAAAGTGGATGCCTCTAAATCTGTTGATGAAGTAAGTATCTATGCCAAAAAGCCATGGGGATGACAGGGTGGGAGGGTGCATATTTTTGGCATTCTTCTGAGATGTGTGTGTGTGATTAGCCTGCTAATTAGGCACTGATATTGTTACTCAGGGATGTTGTGGAACTCTTGATTTGACTCTTGAAGGACCGAGTAAGATGTGAAAATCTTGAGGAAATTGATTTGTTCTGCTTGAGTGTGAGCTGGACTAAACACATTTCCAGTGTTTCTGTGTTTAACAGGGTCTTGGCTTTTTCATTTTCATGAGCTTTTGCTCTTCTGAAGTAGTGTTGCTCTTCTGTCTGCTTCCCAAAATTGATGCTAATTTCACTGTTGAAGAATTACTGTGAACATTCTAAAAAAAAATATATATTTTTAAAACTACTGTCAAATACTGTTTATGTTGGTTTAACTTGGAGTAACTGATGAATGCTTCATAAAATTCTTCTTTATCTTTTTAGGTTTTTGAAAAAGTTGTACAAATTTTCGACAAAGAAGGCTAACTCCCAGCTTGAAACTTCATTTAAACTTGTGCTTGAATCTCGCTTGAATAGCTGCTACTGCAGTCCACTCTTTGTAATTATTTTAAAAGATTTTTTTTTATTTTTTTCCACATATCTAATGATGATTGGTAAAACAGTTGATTAGAAATGGATCTGTTTTATAAATAGGAAATCATTTCTTGTGGCTATAGTATACAAGTTTCAGGGTTCTCCATTAGTGCAAGTTCGGTTACTCACATGGCAGAACCACAGTTAATACATCTTCCTGAAGAAACTGTTCATTCTCTCACAGTTTTGTGTCTGTCATGGGCAGTCCTTCTTCCTCCTTATTGCTGTACACCTACTTTCTTTTAAAGGATCAACTGAACAGCAGCATTAAGCAATGAAGGACCCATATACCTTGTTTTTCTTTGGATACTTGGACCAAATTTAGCAGGGATTTTTTTTTTCCAAAGTATAATTTTGCAGAAAATTCCCTTTTATTCCCAGACCTGAATTCTCTAAGTCAAGTTACAATTAGTGTGAGAATCTGTTTTAGCAGTTCTCAGAAAACTATTAAATATGCTTTTCAGGAACAGACATACAAAGTACTTTATGGAAAGTGGTGCTTCCTTATGACTCTGGATGTAAACTGTCTTGCAAGTTCTTGGATGACATGGCCCTGGATTTTTCCTTGTTTTCATTTGCAAAAGATTGAGAAAGTCAATTTAGTACTTCAATACTTATTTATCTTAAATTATAGTTATGTTCTTAACCACAGCATGGTCTTCACAAGATGGCAAAGCTCTTAAATAGTGTACAGGAAGCAAAATCTTTTGACAGTTCTGTCATTTGTAACAAGTGAAAGGGTTTTTCTCTATTATTATTGAAATACTGTGTTACCAAATGCTTTAAGGTTTGTTACCTGGGGAAATATTTTTATGGTTAAACTAGTGAATATATTTCCCTAAAATGTGTAATTTTAATAGCTGTTTGTTTGAGAAGTTTGTAAGTTATTGCACTTTTGTTACAATGTGGTCAGCTTAGGAGAAAATAATTGCAGAAAAAGGTTTCATTCCCTGAAACAGAGTCCTGCTTCCTTATGTTCTCTTGAATAAGCCAACTGCAGTCAGCAGGAGGAGCTGGGGTGAGCGAGGAGCTGGTTGAAAGAACCTGAAATGTTGAAAACTTTGCACAGATGTGGTGCAATTTTGTCTTTTGTTTAAGCTTTTCTGTCCCCTGTATGATATGCATAGGTCTAGGAGGGGCCCAACCATGCATTCCTTTTGTGCCCTAAGCTTCCACTGATGGCCTGAAGATGGGAGTTTTAACTGATTCTGGTGCTAGAGTGATTGTTCCTGCATTACCTGATGCTCTAATTGGTTTGTGACATACTAATTACACAGAATTGCAATTTGGAAATCTTGATGCTCAGCTTTTCTTTAGTCATGACTTTCTCTATTTAGGAAAATGATTAAATTAAGCTTAGCTTTTAATTAGAATCAGATGTGATGGTCCTCATCCTGCAGTCAGGTTTCTATTTTCAGGGATTTTCATCTTGCTGAGGTTGTTGAGGCTGCTGGGCTGGGGAAGAGATGAATGCAGAAACAAGGGTAAACTGCAGTAGCTTTTCCAGTCTGGAAGGAGTTCAGGCAAAGGACTGGCCACAAATAGCTGTTTACTGCTGCAGAATATATGGACCATGACTGCTTTTGTGAGTGTGGGAGGCCAATGCTCTCACTTCATGAATTTCGCCTTAAAAAAAAAAAAAAAAGAAAGAATACCTGGAATTTAACTCTTGCTGTATAAGTATGCTGACATGGGTAGGATCCAGTGAAACTGCATGTTTTAACATGAAGGTTAGAATCAGGGTTTTTCAAAAAATACTTCAAACTGGATTCTTTAATCCAATTAGAGAGATTTAATTAACTCTTGCTTCTAAGTTATTGGTTTTTACAAGTTCTGTTCAGAATTGTCTCTCATCGTATACTTTTCTATGTATTTAAGTGCTGAAACAACAACAAAAAAGCCCCACCTCTGAAGCAATTTTTAGAAAAACACCCAACAATGTTTTGGCAGTATCGAATTTGGAGTGGATTGTAATGTGTCTGTGCAAGGACTAGATTTTTTTTTTGTCATTTTATTTATTGAAGATGCCATTAAATGTGTTAACACTTCTTTCAAGATGGACTTATGATTGAAATAAAAATTAAAGGCAGTATGCCAATGTGTTGTGTCCATTTAGCAGCAAAACTGTATAAAGAAATTGAGGAGATCCAATAAACCTTGTCCTGTGGCTTAATGAGTGCTTGCCTTACAGTTATCTGTCACAAGGGATATTTTTCATATATATCCATCTAGATAAAGTGAGTATTTATTAGAGTTAAATACTTCATGTGGCCACATGCACAGGTATGTGTATAAAAGTTCAGATTTCACCATCAGAACTGAAGTCCTGAAGATCCTTTTGGGCTGAGGAGAAGATCAGGCCTGTGGAATTGGTTCCTTTTCTTGATTATGCAGGTTTATCAAATGACTGTATTCCTACAGTTGTGCAGTGATTCTTCATTTGGCACATATGTGAAAGAAAAGTGACTTGGAGTGGTCTAGGAGACACAAACCTATTGTGCACCTGCTGTTGGTCTGGATTTCTTGTGATTCCTTGCTAAATCAGCAGCTGACCTCCTGACTGCCATTCTGCTGGCTCTGCAGCACATGCCTACGTGCTATACCCCAGGCTGTTCTTAAAGGAGATGGGCACAGCATCATATTCACTATAAAAGAAACAGAGAGGCTGCCAGGCTCATTTTAAAGCAACCGGTTTTTTGTAAAGGTCTCTTACAAAAGAGGTTGTTTTGTCATATGTAGCTTCCCATGAAACAATTTGTTGAACTTAAAATCGTAGAATCGTTTGGGTTGGAAAAGACCTCTAAGATAGATCTTTGAGTCCATCCCTTCCAACTTGAATCTTTACACTGGAAAGATTTTCAGACACTTTCAGACTTTTACACTGGTCTGAAAGGGCTGGGGAAAAGCAGGGGATTTTTTTTTCAGTGATGGTAGATACCTTTCTGCTGGTAAATCTGCAGAAATTAAACTTTTGCTGAAATCTCACCCTGAAGTTGTAGCATCTCCTCAGGGAGGGACTGAAAGGGACAAAGCTGCCCATCAGATTTACACCTTTTGTACAGAGATTTTGAATTAAGTCTCCCACTTTGGGAGTAGGAGCAAGCAGAGAAAACCATAAGCATGCACTTGAGGATTGTCTCAGTGTAAGATATCCCCCACTAGGAACAATTTGTCCTTAATAAGAAGAACTGGCTCATGAGGGAGTTCCAACGTCTTGTGGAAAATTCTGTTTCTTACAACAGTGGGGACATCTGTGTGCTGCTGCCCAGGCTGAACTGGGGAGAAGGGGAGAGTTAAATGGAAAAAACTCAGCTCAGACCAGAGCTGCCAGCTGTCATTACCGGTTGGCAGTTTCTGGCTGCCAGCATTTAGGAACGTTGCAGCTTAGGGGATTACTTTCCTCCTCTGGTGTGGGGTTCAGTACCAGTTGGGTCCCTGCTGTGGCACAGATGTCTCTGGAGGCTATATCATCTGTGACAGCTCTGCTGGCCTTCTGCCCTGGGGGGCAACAGTGCTCCTTGGCACAAGGAGGTGATTTCTTCAAGCTGTGGTGCAGCAGGACTTGGAGACCCGGGGCTGTGCCCTTGCCACAGTCCAAACATCCCAGGGTTAATGGCTGATAATGAAAACTGCAAGACTGAAAAACATGAAGAGGAATTGCCTGATCAGGTAACAAAGGAGACAAAACATTAGATAATATAAAAATATTAATACGTGGTTTCATAGAGAACAGTGTGCACACTCTTGAGATCTGCAGACCTTTGTAAGCCTTCCAGTGGAGACAGGAGAGCACGGAAGGATTTAATCTTGCATCTCTCTGCTATTTTTCATGGATTACTTAGATTAAGATGGTGGGTTTCATTCTGTGTATTTGTAGAGTATTGTTGGTAACAATAGCTGTCTTTATGGAGTGTTCTAATCTGCTCAGCTGAGGTATGCTCTATCCTCTTTGCTTTCTGCCTTTTAATGCCTTTACCTTACCTTTCTGAATTGCAGATGCTCTTTGGCATGGGGAAGAGGGTGCCCTTGCCAATCTCTATGTGCCTTGCTAAATAAAGAAAACCTTTAAACCTTCATCTGAAGCAATCTGAACCTGTTTCTGACATGAACTTGGTACATAAGCTGTTACAAAACTGACATAAAGCACATTGCTTTTTTTTTTCTTTTTTTTTTTTTTTTTCCCAGCTACAGGAAATCTCTGTGTAGTACCTCTGCTCTTTTCTCCTGTGTGAGTCAGATCAGCTGTGTCTGCCTTGCTTCAGCACAGTGCTTAGCAGAAGCTGTATGAGAAAACCTCCTCAGTCACTAGAAGTTAAACCAGCAGTGAGTGACCAGTTGTGCATCAATGGAGGCAAGTGAGATGGTTGAGGAAGGGAGGGAAGATGCTTAGAGAAGCTCAGTTAATTCTGCTTCACTCATTAAGAACTCAGCTTTAGATAAATACCTTGTTCTACAGGGCAGCAATGCTTGTGAGGTCCAGCTGTTTCATGATTGTGCAGAAATTAATGCAGAAGCACTCCCTGCCTACAAGTTCTTCATCTCCCGTCATTGAGTCTGCCACCTTTAAAGCCAGGGGTTGTGGAGACAGGAATTTTTCTTCAGGAAAACACTGTAGAAGCTAAACTGGGCAGGATGAAGGCAACATAAGCCTTGCATGTGAAGTGTGAGAGGTACAGTGCATTTCACTGTGGGCAGCAATGCCAGGCAGTTTCGTCATCCTGGCTTAAAACTGCGTTCAGACAGCAAAGCAGAAATTTTCTCTTCCCCCTCAAATGTTTGGCAGAAAGCTTGCTTTTGTCTAAAATGCTTCTTAAGCACTGTGTGAACCCTTGAGTCCTAAACCAAATACCAGCTTGAGTTGTGCTTTTTCTATCCAATTTACAAATAGGAGGGTTTGGTTTAGTTTCTTGTAATAACTGCTGCAGCGAGACAACTCTTGGAAAATTCAAGGCACCATCCCAAAAGATATTATCTGCTTTACTCTGGAGGGCTTTTTAACACAATGCTGTTTCTCTGTGGTAAGAAATGGCACAGATTGCTGTGTGACTACCAAAGTGTGATGGGCTGGGTATGGTACGTGAAAATGATATCTTGGACAACTTCTGTTCTCAGCATGCACTTTTATTTAGTGCCAAGAGGTATAAAAAGAGATTTGGGGGTAGAATTACATCAAGTCTTAGGATTAAATTTTAGTCTATGGTGGAAGTCTTCAGGACGACCAGGATCTACCAGGGTATATGGAGCAGAGGGCAACTCTTTAAGCTTTCTGTTCAGGACATTACTACTGTTGTCTTCTTAAACCAGAACCAGCTGAAGTGCCCAGCTATGGTCACTGAGTATGCTGAGGTCTGTAGGATGTTCTAACTCAAATACCTCTGTTCTGTCTGAATACCTCCTCCAGCTTCATTTGGATGTGATGGAAATCACAAGAGAGGGAGGACTGGCACAGTTAAAGCTGCTGCTCTGCCTCATATTCTGCACACAAAATTTTATGAGGGTGAGGTACTTTCTGGGAGCTGAAGTGGCTTCCTTACTTCTATTTTCCCTTCCAGACAGTGCATGCTGGATGCACCAGAGTTCCCAAGGTATAGCAGTATCTCCATACCCCAGGAGGGAGGGTGGTAGCTGGGCCATGGAAGAAGCCCTTTGGGTTTAGAAGGCAACAGTGGCATGAAACATTGTGGGTGCATTTTTCAAATGCAGTATAATCAGGAACCACTTTTTTTGCTGGGTAATCAAAATGTCTGTGGAAAAGAAACAGGGGTGATTCACCATGTTCTTTCTAATTTAAAATTTTCTGTGGAAAAAAAGTGCATTTGACCACTTCCTTGCAACAGCAAGCACAGGGGTTTAAGTGCTGTTCCTGAAGCAAGCATTGCTTTTGGCTTACTATGTGTGACTCCTTGTGAAGCTTCCCTGGGCTCTTGGATGCTGCTCTTGCCAGCCAGGGCAGATTGCTTCCAGCAATAAACATCCCACAAAATTATGTATGTTCTTTAAGAAAAGTACCAAGATTTTCTGCTAATTGCAAAAATACATAATGGATGCTTTCAGCATCTGTTATTTATTCTCTAACCAGCTTTCATCCAAAAGTAACCTTTAAACAAACATTAAGATTGAGAAGTGTAACTGTTTCAATGTGTCACACATTTCCACTCCCTTCAGTTTAATGATGTTTGAAACGTGTGCTTAGAGTTGACTTCTAGTAAGAAGCAGAAGTTGTTTATATCGTAGCTCGGAGACGTTCACAACACGGAGAGGGTGGTGCTTGGTGCCGGAGATGATGGATGTCTGTGTGCTCTTTCCTGGGAGCCGGAGCCCAGCAGAGGGTTTTGCTCACATGACAGTTGCTTCGATGCACCACAAGGAGGGGTGCAAGGCTCGCGGAGAGCAGGATGCAGCTTGGAAGTGGCATGCGTGGGATGCGCAGTACTGCCCGTGTATTGAAAGACCTGGGCTTTTAATTTAAAAGCCTGACTATTTTTAACGGTGCAACTTACAAAAAAAAATCCTTATAAAGAAATAGATTTTTTGATTAGTTTCTGTTGCACTGAGACTAATCTGCTATATTGGTAACTTGACAGCAGTCATTGCCATGCCTCTTCTTTTTATTTTTTTTTATCATTTTATTTAATTGTATCTAATCAAATAGGGACAACTTAATTATTTTGGCTGTTCTGTGCAACTACATTCGTGACAGCATGGACCAAAAGGTAACGTTCTGAGATAATCTTGAGTGAGAGTTTGCCACCAGTGAAGGAGTTTGATACCTGGTACTATGGCAGAGAAGTATTCCTGGTGTCTCTTTATCCCTGAGTGCCTCAGAAGTGTGGTCATCCCACCCTGGGATGGCAGAGGGCACACTGAAAGTGAAGCTGCAGGGAAGAGCTGAGAGGTAAGCACCCGATGCCCTTCCACAGGAAAATTTTAGAGAGAAAAGACAGTAGCAACACAGTCAAGACCTTAATTGCTTTGTCTGTTGATGGATGTTTTTTTGTCCAAATCTTCTAGTTGCCCTTCTATCCTATTATTCCTTCCAAATGACTCTGATGGAAAAGCATGGACTAGTTTACTCTTCAGGCACGGATGTGCAGATGCTACCTGAGTATCCTTCAGAAATAGCAAGCCCATTCTTTCCCAAAATGACCTCGGGGTAGGGGAATGGGAAGAGACAGAATGGGGTTGGCATCTTGGCTGGTGCAGGGCAGAAATGAGAAGTGTGGAGGTGCCAGCAGGGTTAGACTTTGTTTTGACAACACTTTGTCCTGGGGCATGACCAGTAATTCTGACTGTGGGGCATGAGCAGGGCTGGAACCAGCAGCCAGCCCCTGGGGAGGCTCAGCATCTCTGCTGTTCCAGTGACATCTGGATTTTGTGTCACTTCCCAGAGAGACAGCAGAGCAGCACTGCTGGGGGCTCAGCACTAAGGAATTTGTAGCCCCTTTGCAGCAGATCTATTCCTCTCTGCTTAGTTGTGTTCCCATTTTCTAAGCAGCCTGTATTACAGATGGGGAGATCAATGGACAAAGGGACTCTGAAATTTGGCAGAAGTACATCGTACATGTCTGGCAAAAGGAGAAATAGCCTTTGCAAAGGGCAAATTTGCTCAAATTTGACCAAACTGGCTCCTAGCTCACCACAGTTAACAGGACAAGGTCCCTTAAGGACAGGCTTACTGGGGTTTGGGAGAATTCACTGCATCTCTTCAAGGAGCCAGGAACCGTTTACGTCTGAAGTTAGTCCAGGTGTTTAAGTCAGGATGTTAATTCTGCTGTTTTTCCAAAAGACTGAGAGGGTATTTTTTTCTGGGAAATTCAGTGCAATTTTTAGAACCCCTGCTGATGCTGGTAGAGAAGTGCCTCAAGAACAATTTATCATAGTTGTAGACAGAATCTGAGAAATAAAACTATCTTGGGTATCCAGTCGTTCTTGAAGGATGTGATACCTGTCAGCAGTCATGTCCAGCCTGCTAAAGTCCATCTGCACTGCAGAAGAGTAGATAATTTTGTTTCAGACGACATGTGTTTTTAAAAGTTAAAGCATCAGTTAATGAAAATGATAAGGCACAAGTGACATTAACACTAATAATAATAATTAAAAGTCATAGCCTTAATTTTGAAAATTAGAGGGAAATGATACATCTGTTAACCGGCACTGTGATAGAGACTGCTCCAGAGAAGGGAGATTTTGGGTCTCTTTGGGAGAGTGGGTAGGTTTCTGCTGTCTGAGTAAGCACAGGGTCACTACAGCAGCTAATGAAGGTCCTTAATTAGTTTAGTTGTTATTCTTCCATCATGAGCAATTCATTAACTCCTGCCTTATCTACGCTGCTGTTCCCTCCCTGAGCGATATGAGTCCCTTAACAACATGAGCTCGGGGGTACGGGGTAAAAGTGGGGAGATGAGAGCCCCCACAAAGGGCAGAGGAGATGCTGACGGGCAAGGAAATGGGTGAGGTCTTCAGCAAATACCCACATGTGAGAGTCCTTAGCACAAACGCTGATGTGCTGCTAATTGTTCTAATTGGTTCCAGCAGGAACCCAGCTCAGATGGGTGAGGACAGGCATTTACTAACCGGGCTCCTACTGGTCCCCAGAAGTCAGTGTGGAATTGCTGACAGGATATCACACACAGCGAAGAAAGTACTGGTCCTGCAGCCCCAGCTTTGGGATCCGAGGAAGGAGAGAGGTGAGAGCTCTCGGTTTGGTTGTTACTGCATTCGTTTGCTTGGGTAAAGTTACTGGATCCTTTGGGCTGGCTGAGGGAAAGGAGTTTTTAACAAGTGTCCAAGGACGTTTGGCTCAGGAGCTCCCTTTCATAGGGCATTACTGGAGGCAGAGTGGTCACTGGAACCCAAAACCTTGGGCTCCCTTGGGCAGAGGTCCCTATCAAGCTCAGGTCTTTCCCATGCTCCTGGTCCCTTTCCCCCGCCAGTAAATGCTCCAAGGCTCTCAAGTTGCTGAGGAGTTTGATAACTAAGGAGTTACTTAAGGAGAGGGACTTTGGTGCCCCAAAACCTTCGTGACTGGAAAGCCTGCCAGGCACTCAGGGAGCATGAAATCCGGTTAGAAATCATCTGAAGCTTAGTTTTGGTTGTTTTTTGTCTTTTTTTTCCCTTCTTCTTTGTTTCCTATTTTTTTTTTCAATAACCACAAGGAATAGGAAAGATGGTTTGAGTTTTTTTTCTCCTTTTAAGTAGACTTAGATTTCTGTATCATTTTTTGGAACTTTATTTAAGGAAAAACAAATCCTACCCATCTCTCTCTGACTCCAGTAATGAAAGCTTTAAGAAAGCATGACTAGCTCTATTTAGTGGTAAGACTTCCCTTGCTGTCTCTTGTACTGCAGGCTTTAAATTTAAATGGAGAAAATTAGTAAAGGATAACAGGTGAAAGAAATGCTAAATGTTAAGTGAGTTATCACACACCTGTAGCAAGTCAGTGAACCTTGCTTGCTGGAGGAGCTGCCTTGCTTTATCAGACTGGTGGCAAGATCTGCCTGCTGTGCCCTGCCCACAGATCAGCAGCATGTGTGGTACTGAGTTGTCTTTTCTTGGCTTGGCTTTAAGTCAGAGCCAGCTGTACAAAATGGGTTAAGTGAGATGCACGAATAAACTCTGACCCCTCCTCTGCAGGTGACAGAGGTGAGACAGAACAACCATGACCCACCAACCCTGTTCTCTGTTTCATGAACAGCCGATGCCATTTTCCCTTTTCTGCTGCAAAAAGATGTTTTTAACACCTGAGAGACATAAGACAAATGAAAAGTGTCTGTCCCAGTGCTGAGATGCTGCCGTGGACCTGCTGGCTATTGCTGTGCCTGGCTGCAGTGACAGACCTTCTGCTCCCCAGCAAGCTCCTGGCCTTGCTCCTTTGTGCTTTTGTCTTGTGATGGTGTGAGCAGAGGAGGTGGGTTCTTTGTGTGCCTGGAATTGGATGTCCATTAAAACATGGCTGTGTCTAATGGGTCAGTGGAAGGGAGGAATTCTGCTGCTGTTGGCACTCAGCCTGACCCTGACTTGTGTGGGACACATGCAGGGTGGGGACAGGGCACAGTGGACAAGTGCTGGGCTGTGTATTGTGTCTGTCTGGGGGTGGGTTCACCAGGTGGGCATCCACAGGGACATGGGACCCCTGTCTGGGCCCGTCCCCAAAACATGCTTCTTTAGGGACAACATTTCCAGCGTCCCACGAGGTCCCTGGGGGTGAAGTCACCACCAGCAAAGTTAAAAAGCCTTTCTGGAGGTAAATAAAGCCCCAAGCTCTCCCATTATTTTAAAGAAGCTGCCTCCCACGTGTGACCTTGGGTGTGTGCTGATGGGAGCCTGCCGCAAGGGTTTAGTCTGAAACCAAATCCCCTCTCCCTCTGCCTTTCTCCCTGAAATGGGAGCTGTCATCATCCTGCTCAATCTTTTAAGTCAGCCTGAATGCTGATTGTCTCTTTTTACTAAAAGGAAAGAGTCTGGGATGCTGCATGAGACTGCAGCTCTGTTTTAAGGTGTGTTGTCTCTTGCTCTGTGGTATTTGCCTGGTCTCCTCTCTTGTGACTCCAGTGAAGGTGCATTCCTGATGAAAGGTTTGTTTAAGTGAAAGTGGGGCAGATGGGAAGGCTTGCAGGCCTGTGAACAGACCTGTTGTTGAGGCCACTGTGGTCTCTTAGAGTGGGCAGCTGTTGGTAGGAGGGGAGGAATGACAGACACCGGGGGTGGCTGAAGGCCCCCGTGTTCTGTGGGTGAGAGGAACCCTGGGGGTCACCCCTCTCCTGATGGGTGAGAGTGTGGCTGTGGGGTGGATGAGGGTGAGGCAGGCAGAAGTTGGGCTCTTGCTGCTCCCTGGTAGAAAATACAACCATGAAACTGCTTGAAATACCCATCATAAGTAACAAATGCACCAGCAGCTGCCAGGAAGCTTTTGGGGACAGACCAGCATTGGGATGTTCTCTGCTGAGGCCTGGTTTGAGAGCATTGGGCTGACTCAATGGGGAAATTATATATTCCAGGTGAAACATAATCCCTCTGTCAGGGATGAAATAAACTCTCACAGCAGGTACCTTTCCCTGCTGAGTGTGGTCTTTTCCCTTTCTGGCCCCAGACCACAGCCTACTTGACAGGGCCATCTTTAACTGTGTCAATCAAAGTGCAGTGGAGAAGAGAAGGCAAACAGGAAGAGCACACTGGAAGGGCAAGTTTGAGTGACCTGATGATGGGGTGGGGACACAAATCATTGGAGCGTGGGTGAAATGAATGGCTCCAGCAATGAAATTCTCAGTCTTGCAGTGAACACGAGGAGGGAAAAACTGTCTGGCTCCAGGACAATACTTGGTGACTTGTGTAGAGGAAGAGCTCTGGCACCGACCAATGCATGAGGCTGATGAGAAGTGATCTGGGCAGGTCATTCAGAAAATCTGGTTTGCTGGCCTGGGAAGGACATAATCACCTTGGGCTGATGTTATCTGGCAGGCTGTGTTCAGGAGGAGGCAGTGAAATGGGCAGGCAAGCAGGAGCCTCTGGCTCCAAGTCAAGCCTTGAGGTCCCAGGGAAGGGGTGATGCTGGTGGGAGAGGGGATTTGAGTCACCTGTGCTGTGGAGGGATGCAAGGCATTGGAGGAGCTGGCTGGGCTGAGTCTGCTGTAAGCTGGCTCAACTTTATCTATGTCCTTTCTGATGCTGGCTGCAATAGTTTTTGGTTCTGTTTCTAAGCATGTTGTTTTAATGTGGTTGGTAACGTGAGTCTCCCTCCCCCAAAGTGAAATTCCATCAAAATCCTTAATTTTTAAGGAGAGTTTTAGTTTTTAATTGCATGCACACCTTTGAAACCAGAGGTTAACACACCACAGATCCTGGCTGGGAAAGGGTGGAGGCTCTGGACATCACTGTGTCCCATCACAGGCTCCAAATCCTACAAGATCCCAAAATGTGAACCTCAGTAGGAATTAAGCATCTACCTCCTGGTTGGGGGAGCTGAAGTGAGTTTCCCAAAGGTTCTGGGGCATAAAAGGTAAAAACCTCCAAATGTCCCAGCCCACATTAAAGCATCTTGTCTCCTCCTTAACCTGCATTAGTAGGTAACAAACTCATGGTTCCTATTAGCACAAAACCTTGTTCATATTGGCTGTTTTAATACTGAAATTGGTGTCCTTCTAAGTTAATCACAAAAATGTCTTGGTTTATTATTATTTTCAGTGACATTCTTATTTTCAGATGGCAACATCATGAATAGGAGGGGCCTGCTGAATAAACAGCTATTGCCTTTCTTTGTGAAGAGATTATGTTTTGTTGTGCTTGCAAAAATGACTTCTGCTGCCATGTGTTGCCCTTTAAAAGCTAAAGAATAATAAATGAGCAAGAACAAGCACCTCAGATACAGTGCCTATATAGAAGGAAAAAAATCAGGTTTGGTATGGAGTGTGTTGTTCTATTTATTTTGTTAATTTGGTCTTTTTTCTTTTTATTTTGGTGTAGCCTGATTAGTTCCACATGTTTTCCCCTGAGGATTGGACAGTAAAACTGGTTGTCTGAGTCATCAACAAGATAAATAATTGGCAAATTCAAGGTCTCATCTCCTAAATCATTCCACAGTTGCTCATGGCCCTCACAGAGCTCGGTTGCTCGATTCAGCAGTTCAGTCCCCAGTCTGGGCTTTCACTGGTCCCAGGAGACCAACAAACCTCTGATTACGGAGCCTCACATCGGCTTGTCTTGGCACATCTGCTGGAAGAACGCGGGGAGCCGCTGGGATCCTGTGGTCAGGGCTGGTATTTACAGCCAGGGCGGAGGAGCCTTCCCAAAACGGGCACCCTGGAGTGCACACCTGGCAGCTGTGCCACCCCCTGCACGGGCTGGGGCCATGTCCTGTGTGGAGGTGCTGGGGTGTCTCCTTCTCGCTGGGTTTCCTGAGCCCACCTCACCAGGAGATGCTGACCTGTCACCCAAGGGTGCCCCACTGACCTCTGTGATTTAACAGGCTGATCCTGAAATGGGCCATCTCAGCATCCTTATCTTCTCCAGCTGCAGGTATCAGTCCCAGGTCCAGCTGGCCTAAACATAACCCCACTCATGGGTCCTGTAGAGCAGCCATGAGATAGAAAATGAGAATTTGATACAGCCCCTGGGGTCCAGCCACATGTGAGCATTGGGAGATTTGAGATGGATGCATAGCTGCTTCTTCATATGTGGTGGTTGTCTGGAAGCATGAATCCCTCTACCTGAGTAAGAGAGAAGTTGGACTTCTGTTCTTCTGTCCCTGTGGATTATTTCTGGCTTGGACTATTTTTTTAAGCAATGCCACTTGTGTCTAGTGGAAATCATATCCAAAGTGTAACCCCACCATGGTTGGGGAAGTTGTATTGCTGTCCTGGGAATGTTAAAGGAGCTGAACTGGATGGTCCCTTGTCTGGATATGTTGTTTTTGTTGGTTTACTTTGGGGGAAGGAGTATGATTGCATTTTAAAATGAAAGAAAGTGCCAAAAGCAGAATGAGAGACAGCTCAGTGGTGATCTCTGAGCTTAAGGAAAAACAGTGTAAATCTGGAACAGGCTCATAGTCTTCAGAGTGGGCTCCAGGCTTTTGAGCAGCAGAGTTGCAGTTTCTACTGAATTGGAAAAATAAAGCAACCCAAATGCCTCTCGTGAGAGGTCCTGGCCCCTTGGCTCAAGTCAGGCATGTTTGGAGCAAACCTGATGCCTTGAAGGGGAAGCCACTGAGCCCCAAGGAGACCACTGGGGATGCTGGGCATGAGGGATGCAGAGCCCTTCCCTCCTTTGGATGGTGTTGAGGAGTTAAAGGAAGTGAAGCTGAAGGAGAATGAGTGGATTGTGCTTTCCTGGAAAAAAGGTCACCTTAACACACTGCAATGTGTGACAGTGACACCTGTGAAAGCTAAATGGGCTCATTGAGTTAAAGCTGAGCAAAGCTGTGCACTTCTGTGTGTGTGTCCCCATCAGGACTAAAGCTACCTTGGCTTTTGTGGTGGCAGTTTTGGACGTGGGCATCCAGAGCCCACTTGGGGTCTCCTTTGGCAGGTGCTAGCTTGGATGCTGGGTGCAGACACTGCTGACAGTGTGGACACCTGCTTGATCTGGGGATGTGACCCAGGTCTTGTGATGGTGCTGAGCAGGAGCCAGAGCACTGTCCTCTATAATGCTTATCCATGTTTATCCCAATTAAAACAATTATGAGAAACTCAGTGGGCAGATACTGCAGGGACTAACCTCTAGTCTGGTAGTCTGTCTTTGGTCCTCTCCTTGCCTCCCCTGTTTTTCCAGGAAGCAAATTGGTTGTGCAGCTGAGAGCTATATTTTTGTAGGTCCTGCCTTTTTTTTTTTTTTTTTTTTTTTTTTTTTTTTTTTTTTTTTTTTTTTTTTTTTTTTTTTTTTTTTTTTAATAATCAAAATCTTTCTGCTTGGGGAGTAGTTCCCTAAGAGAGCACACTGTGTGTCCATGTACAGCATGTACCATGGGATGTCAGCATGGGGCTGGGGTGGGGAGCTTCACCCCAGTTCTGGACTTGTCTGGGTGCTCCCAAGAGCTCATCAGCCACTCTGTGCCAGGGGAAAGGGGCTGAGCCAGCCCCTTTCATGGATGTTTCCCATGCAAATGATGAACTACCCTGGCAAGACAAGTTGGAGACAGTCACCAAGTCTCCTCTTCTTCCCTAATCATCATCTTGTACTTAATATAAGCTTTCTTCCTTCTCCCCACCCTCTAAGCATTTGCATCTAGGTCAAGCCTTTCAAGAAAACAGCTCCCTTCTCTATTAGCTGCTTAGACTCTTCTCATCCTCCAATTCAGGAAAAAAATGGAAGGGTTCACACTCTTCCTTTGGGTCTAGAATGTCCCTCCCTCCATGTACAGTGAATATTTGGTGGTGCAGAAGAGGTAAAAAAAGCAGCAGAGGACTGGAACAAGCAATTTGGCAGTCAGTGCAACTGGCTGGCTTGAATTACGTGTTAAAGTTTTGCCAGTTCTAAGTGTGTTGAGCATTTTGTATCATTAGAAGATTTTAGGAGTCCCAATGCAGATTTTCTGTATTTTGTTGTCTGAGATTTGTGTGTTTTTTCTCTTGTAGAAAGAAAACTTGCCGCACAATTTGCTGCACACATTTATGCCCTTCTGTTTTTTTTAGTGTACAGTGGAAACAAGCATCTGAAATCATTCTTCTTTCTGACAGCAACATCTGTAAAACCTTAATGCTGGAAGGAGGCAGGAACCAAGAGATTTATAACCCCCTGCTGAAATATTGGAACGACCTTATTTCCCGGCAATTAGCTTTGCTCAAAACATTTTTGTTTCCTATTAGAAGCAATCTACTAACATTTACATTGATGTGTTTAATAGTTGTTGGCCATCTCTGAATTCAAGCAGGCAAGGCAGGAGTAGAGGGAAGGAGTATGCTTTGTATACCGTGAGAGCATTTGTGTTGTGTTGTATGTTGTCTGTGTTGATAGTGGTGAAAAAATCCATCATGCTCTGCTCCAGAATGGGAACGACATCTTTTGGGAAAGGGAAGAGAGCTGGTGTTGGGCCAAAGCTTCTCTACCACTGCAGCATATCAGGACCAGCTCCAGCAATTGCTGGAGAATGGATCTTGACCTGCAATCCCTGAAGAGTGGGAAGGTGAGGAAAGAAGAGGAAGGTGCAAGGTGATGTAGGAATGAGTAAGGTCAAATGGTGAGAAGTTAGGTTAAGGAATGGGTGAATGAATGGATCATTCCCCTTCTTCAGTGGATTCACTGATCTCCAGCAGAGACAGCAGCTCCTGAGACCTCTCTGAGGCCATCAGCAAGAAGTAGATTTTTGACTAGGTGGCTGAGTTTGGGTTTGCTTGGGGGTTTTTGTATTTTTGTTTGGTTTGGCTTTTTGCATTTTTTGTTTGTTTGTTTGTGTTTTGTTTTTTTGTTGGTTTTTTTTAGGCTGTTGAGAGCAGGATGTAATGGGATGAGACTGAGAATCAGATATTTAAAATTGAGTTGCAACACGAGGAAAGCCTCATGTCTGAATGCATTGATAGCCTGAGTTGGAAGTGGTGGCAAATACTGTGACAGTATTGTTTTGTAGGACCAGGGGAAAGAAATGCCTATTTCCTCCTTGGCTTTGAGATCAGGAAGATTGATGTGTATCTAGATGAGGTCCCGAGTGGATCTGAAAAAGATGAATTGTTTAATTGTTGAAAAAATGCAGTTTTAGGGATGTTGAAACAAAGTTGAAATTGAAATATTGGGGATGTTTAAGGACAGTGCCTTGTGTCTTTGTTTTGAAATTAACGTGCCTTGAAAATGGAAAGAACATAAAAATTACAATTTAGGATATTGTTAACTGACTGTGGGATGTCCCTCTGAGAGGCAGCATGGAAGACAAGATTCTTGGGGAAATGCCATAGCCCTGCAGGTGATGAATGATCACCCTGGGCATTCCACAGGCTTTTGCTGTCTTTGTTTTCTGGAGGTTTCCCTTCACCATGAGATATCATTTTAGAGGTTTGTCCCAGAATGGGCAGCAGATGGTGTCAACTCAATTTTTCTGAAGTCTTAGATGATTCACTCACTTTGGCTAAAAAATGAGGTCTTCCTGGCCCAGTTCCAGCTCCAGCTATGCCCCAGTTCCCCATCCCTTAGGCTATGTAGCTCTAAGTGTTTTATAAGGCCGAGTGTTTAGGAACCCAATGTTTAGGTACCCAAATGGTCTGGGTTCAAAACCAATCCCTTTTGGGGGTGTGGCAGTGAACTGTAGCCTGGAGATGCAGGCCTTTGGAATGGTATCTCTCAGTCTGCCTCTGCATTGGGAGCCAAGACTTTGCAGAGCTGTACATGAATATTTTGTCATTCAGATGATCTCTCTCCATAGATCACCCTGATGGCCAATCCTCAGTCATGGATGTGTTGACATAAGTATTTACTAGCACAACTGGAGGTGAAGGAGTCTTTTGACAGCCTTGGGGAGCAAAGATGCGTGCCCCAAAGAGGCAACCTGCCCCCTCTACCACCCTTGGGACACTGCTTGGGTTCTCAGTGGGGTTTGGGACACCTTTGCTGCATCTGACTGGTGTGGGGATGAGGGTTGGTATCACATCCAAGTCCACCTGGTTCCTTAGTCTCTGTGGATGGCTGGAGCATGAAAATGCAAGTTGAGGACTGAGACACCGAACCTCCACTGATTTGTGGAGACACCAGGGGCTGAGGTGAACCCACCTCTCCTGCTCTGTGCCGCAGCCTGCTGCAGAGGGAGGGTGATGCTGTCAGTCGTCAGCCTGTCTCACTTCCATGCATTCCTGGCACAAGTCTCTTCAGGTTTGCCTCCGTGCAGAGTCTGGTAATTCCTCCTGTGAGGAGTTTATTTGTCTTTGCTTTTTCTTTCTGAGAGGCTGGACTGACTCCCTGCTCCCCATCCTCCCCTCCTGAGACACAGCCTGGAAAATTATCCTCCTCTTCAGGTGCACACAGAGTCCCTGGCACATCCCTGCCAGACTGCCTTGGGCAGTCCTGGACAATCCCTGCCCAGCCAGCTCCCTGCAGCAGCAGGAAAACTTATTTAAGCACCAGCAGGAGCAACACTATGGCTGAACACCAAGGGGGGAGAAGGAAGGCTGTTCAGGGATCCTGTTGGTTCCCCCAGCAAGGGATAAACTGGCCATGGATCATGCTTTAAGCATCAGAAGGTGAAGGGCTCAAGCAAATTGGAGTAGGATCTGGTGAGAGGCAAAAACTCAAGTGAGTTTTATGGTAAAGGTTGGTGCTTTTCTGAAAGGGAAAAGTTTCCTTAAGAGTCTCTCTAATATATCTTTCCCTGTAGAATTATTTCCATAATATCTACCCCACACAGACTACTTGTCCTATTAAACAGTGTTGTGGACAGGAGAGCACCAGGGAGGATTTTTTCCCTCATTACTCCGTCTGTAGATTCCCTTTCATCCCCCAGACTGTGAGCTGTTGTACCTGTGCTGTGCTGCTGGTACTGCAAGGACAGTGGGAGGACCAAGCCAAGGTTGGATTGGACTCTGGCAGCTTGTTTGGTTTGGATCTTGTTCCCAGAGCTTCATCTGGTCCCAAGGGATGTGCAGCTGAGAGAAAGGATGCAAACTGCTCCCCACTCTGAAATAGCTGGAGATATTTGGGGAAGATGGTGTGTTCATCTCACACGTGGCACCCAGGACTCATCCCATGACAAACTGTTCTGCTGCAGCTGGCCTGGGACAGCTTCCATGTGTTCTCCCTTGAAACGGAGGGTGCCCTGCCTTTCTCCTCATCTGCTGGACAAAGAGGCTTTCCAGCAGTGAGGTGCCTTAATTCAGCTGGGTATTTTAACTGAAGGATGTTTCTTTGTACTTTGGGTGTTCTTTTGTGCCAGAAATTATCACAATGGGTGGGAAAGTCCCCTTTCCCTTTTCCTGAAGGACAGGTTTCTTTTCACCTCCCAGCTGCAATCAGACTCAGCACACAGATTTATTTAGGGGCAGAGATGTGTGTGTACATGTGGTTTTTTGGGGTTTTTGTTGGTTTTTTTTTTTTCTTTTGAAAGTACAATGTTGTGGCCAACAGCTAATCCTAAATTTGGGATACCTGACATGGCAATGAGAAAACAAACCTTCCTGCACTTAAAATGAGTGACAGGCCAGGTTTGGCCCCAGCAACCTTCAGAACTGGTTTGACCTTGCAAACCAGATCTCCTGGGCTGACTGACAGCTTTTTACAGCCGCATTAGGGCTGAGCTGACCTTGTTTATCTGGGGATTCACCTGGGAGACAGCAGACATGTCCAGGGATATTAAGTCTCAAGCAGAAAATGTTTGCTCAGGTATTAGGGGGAGAGTTAATTTGGACTGAATACCTCCTATGTGGCACCAGGCACTGCTCTGAGGGACACTGTGCCCCCTGGCTGATGACAGTTGGTTTAGACTTTCTTTAAAAAGTGGAATCTTCTTTGAGTGGAGCAATGCAGAGCCCTTCAGCTTGCTCTGAATTTCCTTTCACATTTAATGTTTTTTCGGGTTTTGGTAAAACAGAGCCCAGGTGGAGGTGCAGGTTGATTTTCCTGCTGAGGGGTCTTGCATCACAAATTTGTTGGGCCACGTTGACTCACTTTTGTTTTATAAAATATGACACATGTGAGCTGGCATCTATCCCAGCTGTGGTTGGTATCTCCTTTACCTGGTACCTGCCAGCTCCTTTCCCATGCAGGGAGGTGTCCTTGCCCTGCTGCAGTGACTCAGGAAAAGGCTCAGGACAGCAGTTCTTCATCTTTGCTTGTGCAGACCCAGAAGGAGAGGACCAAGCTCTAGAGCTGCCCTCCTCTTGCACCCCAAGGATGGGCAGAAGAGGAGCACCCTGTGGATGGTGCTCTGCCCTGTCTGCCCCTATCTACACATTTGGGAGTATCCAAGGGATGCTGCCTGAAGCCTGATCCATGCTGATGTCACCTGGGGAACTAAGCCATCCCAGCAGAAAGGTTCCATCTGCTGTGTCATTGGTTGCAGCCTTTGATTTCCAGCAGCACACGCGTGCTCTGGGCACGTGGTACAGCCCTCCTGCAGCGACTCTGGGTGCAGGCAAGATGTTTCTAAGTGCAGGCATATCTTGGGATTTAAATTTTTAAAAGTTGTTTCTTTGGGCTTGCAGGCAGCTAACAGCCTTCAATGTGTGAATGAGTGCATGGGGGCTCCTGGCTGTGTTCCACCCCTCAGGAGCACAGAGCATTGCTCCTCCCTGGGCTCAGGCAGGCACCTTCACTGCTGAGATTCTCCAGCTTTCCTTCTCCTTCTTTTTATGATGAATCACAACCAATCCCTCCTTTTCAGGTTCCTCTGACAAGTTTCTTTTCCTCCTACCATAATAACTTTTCAAGAGTGAAGGTTTCATGTGCTGGCATCCCACACGTGGGTGTCTGGTCTCTGCTGGATGGGGTTGGGCTCATGGCAGAGAGTGGTTTGGGGGAAATCTGGAGCTGATTTTTGGTAACAGCACAGATGTCCATGGTCTGACATCCTTTGCAGATGGAACCCTCACCTGGTGTTGTAGGGAAGATTTTATTTACTTACATCTTTTCCCATTTTCCTTGCTGGTATTCCCTGGTATCACCCCTTGCATTTCTTTTGCTCAGGTTTCACCTCAGCCCTCCCTCTCTCCTCACACGTGCTTGTTTGGGAATGTTGGGGTAATTGTTTGCTCTCTGTATTGCATATTTCCACCCTGGCACTGGATTTTTGGTCTCCAGCCAAGGTAAGAAGTCAAAACGCCTGTCTAGAGAAGACAGCCTTGTCAGGATTCCCCATAAGCAGCAGAAACTGAAATCTTCAGGGAGGAAGGCTTTAAAGCCGATTCCTTTGGTGTTTGTGGAGGCAATGGATGCTTTTCTTTGACTGTCACAGTTCCACAAAAATGTTGAGACCAGATAGGATAATTAAAAATCCCTCATTAAAGGCTTGACTTTATTCAAATATTATATGCTGTGCTTAAGTGTAAAGTCAGCTGCTGCTCTAAGGGCCAGCCAGCAGGCAGCCATGGATTCTCCTGTCTGTGCACCACACCAGAGCTGTGTCCCTTTCCTCTGTGTTGTTTCTGTCTAGCCCAGGGTCTCAGGGCCCCACGGAGCCTCTCCTGAGGGCCCCAATATCCCCAGGTAGAGAAGGGAAGGAGGCACAGATGAAAAGCTGCCAAGGATGAGTAGGATGTTGTGGTGCATCCCACGACTGGAGAAAGAGCAAGAGGCTCACTGGGTTATGCAAGTACCCCAAATCCTGAATATTTATTTCTCTTCCTGACCCACCCTGCTTGGCCTTCCTCTGCATCAAGTTCAGGCAGGTCTCTAAAGGCAGAGAGTTCTCATGAGCAGGGAAAGGACCTTTGTACCAACCTGGGAAGGATGCCCGTACCAGCTGGTGTTCCTACATGTTGCTCCTGGGAACTGGTGGGGAAACATAAGCTGGAAGTGCCCTCTGGATGTGTGAATCCTCAGCACACACACTGCTGTTGGTTCCTCCTGAGCCAGTCCACCCTCAGTAACGGGTCCAGCAAAGAGGGGAAGCATTGCAGCAGTTTGGCCTGGAGGGCTGGAAATGTGGCTGCTGCAGCGTGAAGCCTCCCTGTGCTGGGGGAAGCTGGGATCCTGCTGCTGAGCTATTTATTTAAGAAAAAAAATATTATCATTTCAGGCGTTGGCAGCATGGGGTGTATCAGCCATTGTATCAAAGATGTGGTTTTAATGCACTTTCCTCCGCTTAAATGCTATTTGCCTTCTCCTTCAGGCAATTGAATTTAAGAAAACTCTGGTTGCCCAGGTTTTGTTGAACAAATTGGTCCCTGCACACACAATTCCCAGGAGGAGCCAGCTCTGCAGAAACTCTGGGAGCTGTCACTTCAGTGCACGGCTGGGATGGGCTGAACGGATTACCCAGCTCTGCATCGTCTGCTCTTTTATCTGTCTCAAAGCAATGGGAAGCCAGGAATAACCCCTCGGGGTTCCTCTGAGCCCGGCGGTTTCTGGAGCCCGAGGTCAGATGACTGTTATTGTAGCCAAAGGTGTTTAACCCCAATTGATTTTGACAAGCCCTATTAGCGAATCCCACAATTACTTATTGGGTTTGGAGAGGAACGTTGTCGATTTAAGGCTGGATGTTCTAACCTGAGTGCTGCTGACAGGATGCCACAGGTACCAAAGCTGTTTCTGCAGGAATCGATGGAAAAACTCCCTGTTAATCTTTGGGGCCAAATTCTGGCCCTTCTCCAGGGTCTCAGCAGCTCTCAGGGGTATCAGGGTCAGCTCTAAAAGTCAAAGGGTTGGAATGGGATGTATGAAGCCTCCTACTCTGCAAAGTACAGAGCATCCCTGGTTTGGGCTTAAATGAGCCTCCTTTGTAGCACAGCTGCCCACATCCCAGCCCTGGGGAGCCATGCAGGACCCGGTGCAAAGCACAGGAGAGTCCCTGGGAAGCTGCTCAGAACAAGCTGAGGGTTGTTTCTGCTCCCCTGCAAAGCTGACCTGTCCCCAGCTTGTGGAGAAGGGAGCTGAGGGTGTTTGATACTTGTGGCTGTGTGTGAGCAGAGGGAGACTGCTCAGCATCTTTGCATGCTTGGAACCAACGTTTATCCCATGGGATTGAGTTCAGAGCCCCGAAGCCCTGCAGGCTGGAGCCACTGCTGGCCAGGCAGAGAAACTGCCTGGAGACTTGTGTCTGTGAGAAATATTGAGTGATGAGTTCTCTGAGGCTCATATCCCAAAGACGCCTGGGATCATTTGGATGTGAATGGGAGCTATGTGCCTGAGTAACCTCAGAGGATCTGGGCTTACCAGCATTGCTGAATTTCCTATTTTTGTTTTAATGCAACTGAGGAAATAAAAGCATGATCTAAAAAAAAGGAAATCATTTTATTAGCCTAATATTTTAAAGAAGCACTGTTGCTCCGCAGGTCAGGTGCAGGTGTTTGTAGGTGGCAGGCAGCTCGTCACCCATCCCGGGGCAGAGAAATGTGACTGTCACACGTGGAAAGGCAGTTTAGCCCAGAAATTGCTTTCGGGCAGCAGAGCAAGCAGCCTGTTTGGAAGCCCTGCAAGTTTCACACTTGCTTTTGCTTCTCGGTTGCTTGGGGAGAGGAGTCACCCTCTTCGGAAAAAAAAAACAAAAAAAAAAAACAAAAACAAAACAAAACAAAACAAAACAAAAAAACAAAAACAAAAAAAAAAAAAAAAAAAAAAAAACAACAAAACAAAACAAAACAAAAAAAAAACCCAGGCGGCATCGCCTGCCTGGCCGGGGCTGGAGCGAGCGCCTGGAGCTGCCGCGAGGCTGCGCCGAGTTCTCCGGGAGGTTTTGTAACAAACACCTTGTAAAACGCAAATATTTGAATAGCGACGTTCAAGGCTAATGTGCCAGGTCGAGGAACAACTGCTTATGCTTTTTGCTGGCTGTTTGAAACTTAAAGGGTGAATTTAAGGATTTCCGAAAGACAAAAGCATTGAATACACTATTTACATACTTATCCTGCAGTTAGTGGACAGGATTATGAGCCATTTATTTAACAAAGAGACCCTAGTTAATCAGCAGTCTATTTATTGTTTCTCCATAATTTGGCAGTAATTCATAACCATGTCTTGTTTTTAATTATGGGCACAATTGCACTAAGTGTGCTTGCTCCCCATGTACCATCTCTGAATTTTATTTTCCCTTTGAAAATTGCTCATATTCTTAAATAAAGGATCATATTTAAATGGAAAAATATTTATTTCAGATGATTGCTTTCAAAAGAACCAGTTCCTTGCCCTGTTTTGGGTTATTAAATTATTTTCTTTGTTTTATTGCAGGCTTCTTTAGTTCACCCTCTGGAAACCTGGGCAACAGAGGAGGTGGCTGTAGGTGTTGGAAAGCAATTGGGGTCAACTTTGGTCGTGGATGTCCTGTGTAACTGGGTCAGGTCACTGAGTGCCTAAAGGTAAGGAGGATTTTTATGCTGATTTTAAGGCTATTATTGGTTATCTGGCAATGTGTCTCTGCTCTCTCTGCCTACCTGCGGGGTGTGAGGAGAGGCTGAAGTTGCTGTGCTTCTCCCAGCCTCACCAGCCTTGCTCTTGACTCTGGTGGGCTCCAAGCCTGACTGAAGGGACTCCAGACTGGAGTTTTACTTCTACCACAGGAGATCCCATGCCCCAACCTCTGCTTGGCTGTTTTCACCTGGAGATCCTGAACCACTGAAGTGATTTTATCCCTCCTCAAGCACGGAAGTAATTCCTCCTTCTCCAGGTGCTTCTCTGACCTGAGGGCTCTTGATTTCCAGTAGTGTGAGGAGAATGGGGCTCTGCCTGCTCCCACTGCCAGGCAGAGAGCTGTGACAGCGTGGCCAGGGAGCCGTTCCTGGGATGCTCAGTGCCAGCAGGAATCAGGCCACAGTGACCTGCAAAGCCTTGCCCTAAGCATTGTCTCTTCTCCCACCAACTGCAATATTAAGAGGAATGCTGATATCAATGAGAACTCTTGGTGATGGCTGGGACAGAAACAAATTTCTTTCCCACTAGTAAAAGTTCATCTGTGAAATTTCATGGACAGTTCCCCCCATTTGTTAAACACCCCTTCACTTGGTTCTTTTTCTTTTTTTTTTTTTTAATTTTATTATCATTTTTTTATGTGTGTAATTGCATGTCAGACCAAGTGCACTCAGAATGTGAGCAGGGTCTGATACAAGGAGGGTGAAATGAGATAATCCATGTTTTCATCATCCATAGGCCTCTCTTTTCACGGGCCGTGGGCCGTACTTTATTAGGCTGAGCAGCTCTGGGCCTGCAAGAAAGAGGAGCCCTTTCTCATCCCGATGAGAATAGTGCAGTGAATGGATTCCAAGTGTTTACTCAGCATTTGTCTCGTGGTTTATCAAAGGAATGAGGAGGAGGTGCCGACAGACCTTTTGTCCTGCTGATGTGTTATGACAATGTTCCATGAATATGCAGAATGGCAGAAGGGATTAGAGCCAGTACAATTCCCCTCCGGCGCTCTTTTTTTTTTTTTTCTTTTTCTGCCCTTTTTTTTTTTTTTTTTTTTTTGCCTGGGATGTTCAGGGGTTTAAGAGTGACCTGCTCACAGGCAGGGCACTAAACATCAGATTTTCCTGCAGATAGGGGTGTAAAAATCCCACACTTGTCCAAAGCTGTTAGCATCTGACTTGAAGGTTGGGCTGTCTTAGTCACTCGCTGCTCTTTATGAAATTTCGGCTGGCAGGAACTGCCTGGCTGAAAGCTTTGTGTTTTGGGAGACATGGAGATATTGGGGCATAATTAAAACTTGAGTCAATCAGTGACACGTGAAGCCCAGGGCCGGTGGGGATGTGACTGCTGCTCTCTGCTCTGCGGCTGTTGGTGTAGGCTGGCAGTGGTACCTTGCTGAGTTTTCCTGTTGCTTCCCAGAGTCCTGGCCCAGGAGTTTGGGTGTGATTCAATAAAGAGTGCTGACATCAGGCATCTTCATGTGCTGTTTGAGATGGACAGGGTAGTGAGATAAGCCTTGTACACACCTCTGAGGTGACGACTATCTCTGTTTTCAGTATGGGGTACAGTGGGATGGTGGCAGCAGACACGCTGTTCCACAGGTGTAAATCCAACCTTTGGTGTTACTGACCCCTCATCTCAAGGTCACTACTGAGCCATGGCCAGAAGCTATCTGCTGGTAGAGAGGTTTTTCATGTGCAATTATGCAAAGATGTCCCATAGGAGAAATACTCTCCATTGGTTTCCTACAGCCCAAGAATCTTTTCTGCCCTGCTGCTTAAATGGTCTGGCACGGAGTTCCCCCGATATGTAAGGGGAATGATGACTTTGTGTCCATGTTGGGTTTTATCCTGGGAGGAAGCGTGTTGGACATGCTCAGCACTAGTCTGGTTCTTCTCTTGTTGAAGCCAGCAGACCAAAGCACAGCTGAGAGCTGTTAAATCCACCTGAAATCTCCCCTAGCCCAGCCAGAAGTTTGAAACTAGCCTGTTCCACCCTTGCCACATACATGTCAACTGGTTGTTCTGGCCTTTCTGGTACCCTTCTGGTCCTGCCTTTCTGCTTGGGATTTTGGCTGCTCTATGGAGTATCTGTAAGACATTTGATCAAAATCAGAAGAGAGGTGAGATGTAGTCTGCTCTCTGTCATTGAGCCCATGGGAATCACTCTGCCTGTGATGACCACATCTGCTGTGGGGACATCCAGTGAAGCCATTGAGGAGAAATTGCTACTCTATCCTCCTGTGCAGGGATATTTGAGCAGTGATGCTCTGAAGGTGGTCAAGGACACCAGGCTGCTCTGTTCCTGTGCCCTTGGAATATGTGCTGTGCAGGGCTGAGGTCTGGATCCTGCACAGGGCATCCCATGGCAGGCTTAACTTGTGGCTGCTGTTGCCACTGGTTTTTTTTTCCCTGGAATGGGTAGGAATGGGGGAGTTTCTTCACAAGCATCAACCTGAACAAGGCCTGTGAGACCCTCTGGGGCATCATGTTTCTATTTGCAGAATGAGGCATTTGCTGAGCAGGGGGCTGGCAGGTTTGTAATTTGAGTGTGTGTTGGGGAAAAAGGGAAGAGGCAGAACCTCCTTGCAAGTGCTGGCACCAGCTGTGCAGAGGCACCTCCTGCTGCTGTGGCATGTTTGCTCTCCTTGCTGCCGTCCCTCTCCACCCGCCCGGGAACACAAGCAATAATTAGGTTAATGGATTTTGATACAGTGATCCAAAGCCCAGCTCTTGGCTGGTGGCCCCATGACAGCAGCTGGCAGTGGCTCCTGCTGATGGAGGGTGTGTGCTCTGATTTGCTCCCTGGGGAGATTCTTGCTTGGTCTGTGAGGAAAAAGTGACTTCCTATCTCCAGAGGCCAAGGACCACTGTCCAGCCAGCACTGACATCTCTTCTGTGGGGTCTGCTCTGCACTGGGATGTGTCCATCATGCAGCTGATATGGGGGACCCGAGGCACCTCAGCCTTAGCTCTTAGGCCAGCCAAATTCTAGAGACTGAATTAAAAGGAAAGAGAGCGTTTACCCCATCTGCCAGCTCTCGCCACCACCAGCAGCAGACGATCTTCCTTTGATCTCTGGGGCTGTGCACAAAAGACCAGAGTTTTCAGGTTATCCTTTGCAATCTGGACTTCTCAGTTGTGTAAGGAGTACCAAAACAACCAAATGGGATCAAATCCTTCCCACTCTGAGAGATCTGTGATGAAAACACCAGGGTTGGCAGCCCTGGGAAGAAGGCCAGCCTTGGTCTCACGGGACATTTACAGCACAGACGTCCCACTGTTGAAGGAACCTTTAGTTCTCTGCTCATCTTCTATGCTCTGGAGTTATGTTGATGGCTGAAGGCTGCATCTGAGTCCCTTTTCCTTAGGAGCTGACTAAGCAGTGGAAAAGCAAGCCTGTGGCAGACACCACAGAGCCTCTGGATTTTGTGGGGCTACAAGGTAAAGCCATTAAGACCTGTTTGCAATAGCTAATTCTGTGGTGGAAGCTGCTGAACCCTCTGGTGGGTTCTGCCATGCTGATGACACCTCATAACTCCTTCATCTTTCATGGATAAGTACATATCTCAAGTATCTCTGTGTTGCTGTGCTGCTCATCTGGGACTTGAGACAGTTTTTTTGGCTTCCACTCCACCTGAATATGTTTGGGCCTCTTAGGACTCCTTTCGTCGCTGATGATTTTTTTTTATTATTATTTTTTTAGGAACTTTATGGCAGGATGTAAGTGCCCAGTTCTTGTTGTTTTGGATGGAAGCTGAATTTCTAACTTTTACAAGCCTCTCCCAGACTCTTTAAGCTGGAAAAATGATGACCAGAGCCTATTTTTTTTCCTCTTTTTCACAGATTTGGCCCAGGTTTCCTCTGTCTACCTCTGTTTCCCTCCCTGTGAAATGGGGGACAAGCTTCCCCTTTTTAATCTTTTAGGTCTATGAGGATTTGCCATGCCTGCTGAGAAAAACACAAGGCAAGCAAATCTGTGCAAAGTTTGTACACTGCAAGTTTGGTGTAAAGAAGATGGACAGTATTCAGTCCTCTGATCATCTTCCAAAGATGGGTGTGTAGTGCAGCAAAGTGACTGAGAAAGGGAAAGGAAGCAGGTGATGCTAAATTTTGTCTACCGACTTATTCTGTGCCTGCATAAATCTGTATCTGCATCTGTATCTGCCCTGGATTCCTCCAGTTGTTGTTTTCTCATTGATAATTTTACATTCTTTTGAAGAGGATTTCTTCCCATAGCACTAAGGGATGGCACCTCCCTCTCAGCTTGGGCCCCACCACAAAGCTCTGCTCAACTATTTAATTCAACATTTACGCTGCTAGGAAAAAGCATATTATTGGTCATCTCTGGGAGAGAAATCCCTCCCTTCCCCTGACATCCCAGACCTCAGGTCTCAGTCATATATCACAGATGGCCTCCTCAACATTGACACTTCTCCTTAAGCCCATGAGATGCAGCAGGCAGAGAAAAAGGTGAGATTAAATGCTGAAGTTCTTGCTGCAGTGGAAAAAAAGAGATCTTCTGCTCCTTTACCACAGGTTTTTCATTCAGAAAACTTGACCACAGCCTGTAATTCACCAAATCCTATTCAAAAGCTAAATTGTGAAGTTTAATCCACCAGCTCTATCCTACAGAATCATGAAAATCTGTTTCATGCAAACAAAACCCAAATGTAGGTGATATATAACACTGTGTATGGGGGGAAAGCTTCCAGAGGTACCAATCAGATGCATCTGCAAAGTAGATGGAAGATTTTTGGTTCCATCAGGGAGTATTTGGATGGTGGTTGTGATGATGTCACTGCCTTGCTGCTTTCCTTCAGATGAGTCAGCCCTTCATGCTCTACTTGCATTAAGAAATGGGCAAAATAACTTCTGCACTTTGCCCGAGGGCATACTGTACTGGAAATTTTTCAAAGAAGGATTCCTGTTTCTGATATCATCAGATCTCCAGTCCTTGCTCAAGGGCCCTCCTTGAGGCTGAGATGACATGGAGGCAGAGCTCTGCTTCCTACTCTGCTGATAAGGGAGGTCAGTATCTGGTTTTGCACCTACCTTGGGTAGCCAGAATCTGAGCCAGGTTTCAAGAGCAAATCCATCTCCCTCATTGTTTATACTCAGGGTGGCACTACCAGATGGAGCTGGCCTCATTGGACCCTGAGAATGGACCCTGAGACCAATAATATTTAATGATTTGGCTTTATAAAGCAATATTAAATACTACAGAATCCCAGTGGGGCTTCATCATTGTGATAGAACATTGGATGCTGCTGTCTCCCTGCATCAAATACTGCCTGAGACAGAGATTCCCATCTGAGCTGGGGGACTCCAGTGTCCACAGCATTTCAGCAGTGGCAGATGGAAATGAATTAACTTCTGTGGACCCCTAAATTAAAGAAATGCCTGTATTGATTTTCCCAGCCCCAAGCA
Source organism: Phylloscopus trochilus trochilus (assembly GCA_016584745.2). NCBI lineage: Eukaryota > Metazoa > Chordata > Aves > Passeriformes > Phylloscopidae > Phylloscopus > Phylloscopus trochilus. Next base: position 8,662,088 of record WQNJ02000093.1, on the reverse strand, counting down.
GCCCCAAGGCAGGGATGGTTTTGCAGGAAGGAATGTGAGGCAAATGCTGTGATTCATACTTGTCCAGTCTGATTTGAGTCTGAATCGTCTCTCTGCCCTTCTCACTAGGAAATGATGTGATGAACACCAGTCTGTCATGGCTGGAGACTTTTTTTTCCTGTACCATATGCACTTTGAAGTCATTGCACAGAATCTTAGATTTTGGTCATTTGTGGAGTGATCTTAAAGGCAGATAAGGTTGTCACAACCTCAGGCAGCTTCTCCACCAACAGAGATGTGTGGTGAGCTCTTTCCATTTGGGACTGAAGGGGTGGGCAGTGGCCAGCTGTGAGGATCTCTGCTCTTTTCCCCACCAAATCACCATCTTATGGCTTCACCTCTGTGTCCAGCTCCATCCCCACCACCTCAAGAGATCCTGTTTCCTGCACAGCCTCCATTCACCTGGTCCCACCAGCTTATGGGGTGTCCTGTCCTTCCTGCTGAGGTTAGTGCTCCTCCTGCACTACCCAGGAGGGGCTTCCCAGAGGTGCCTGGCTGGGCTGGGGGGATTAGGGGGTCTTTGTTTCAAAAGCATTTTAAGTGGTGAGAAGAAAAACAGCCTGCAGGTCAGGCTGCAGGCAGATCAGGCTGAAGGTACAAGACAGGAGGGAAATTTTTTCATGACAGAGGTGCGCTCCTGGCCTGAGGGGAGGGAAGAGGCTATTGTGGTTGGAGTCAGTGAAATCACTGCTGGCAGGAGCATTAAACAGAGGAAAAAGAGAGTGGATAGTGAGCAAGCAAAGTGGGATTTTAACCATCTGTCTAGGCTTGCAGCTAATTCATCTGGTAGTTATAAGGGAGTAGCAAATCAACAAGGAAAAGGGAAACTTTTCATGAAGTCCTTGCTTGGGAGCCCTAGTGTACAGTGTCTGGGGCAGTTGGGCATCAGTTCCTTGATTTCATTGACAAACCAAAGCCTCAGCAGGTTTGGGGAGCTGGCTGGGGACAAGATTTGAGCAGGAGAAAAGCCTCTCACCAGGCAAGCTAGGAAGCACTGGGAAGAGGCAGAACTTCCCAGTGTGGGGAAAGTTTGGGATAATGTATGGGATTGGGCACGGGGGAAATAGTGTGGCAATTCACAAAGCACTGCTGCTGCAGTGCCACTGTCCAGGCTAAGTTTTTCTTCCAGTTTCTCTTCATCCTTGTGATCCTGAGAGGGATTTGTGCCCTGCTTGAAACTGAATGTTGGTAGGGCAGGTTCACCAAGAGTTTTTTTTTGACAAATGCTGTAGTTCTATCACAATGTTTAAGCCCTTTGGGATTCCATAGTATTTAATACTGTTTTACAAAACCAAATAATTAAATATTATTCACTAACCCCACACATGACCCACACGTTGCTCTTCTCAGTGTCTTGAAGCCACCAGGCAGGACAGCTGAGCAACCAGGGAGAGGGACCAGCTCAGCCTGGCCCTTGTGTGTGGTCTTCTCTTAGGTTTGGGTTCTGGCCATGAGGTATGGCTCTGGGGTAGAAATTTAAAGAGTATTTTGTTCCAGGAAGAGGGAAAATGAAATATTTATTCACCCCAAATTTTGAGGTTTGTCTTGAGCAAAAAAAGCAATGAGGTTTATAAAAGTGAAATCTCCCAGACTCCATACCAAATTTTGTCCCCCATGGGTTTTAATAGCTGAAGTCCCTTGTGATCTTCTCTGTTTTCTTTTAAATTTAAACAAAAATATGCTTCTATTAGGAATATTATTTTTGATAAACAGACAACAAAAAATGGAAAATTTTTTTCTCTCATTCTGTTTTTTTCTATAGGAATAAAAGTAAACTTAAAAATTTTACATTAAAATGAACTTGGGGAAGAAAATCTGGATTGGTTGTAGTGCAAAAAAAACACAAAACTTCCCCACAAAGCTGAGGAATAGCTCAAAAGTTTCTTTCTCTAGAATTTTTTCCCTGCCGTTCCACAGTTTTTGTGCATGCTTTTACCTATATTTTTTGGGAAGAAATGATTTTGTCTGGACCTTACTGTGCAGTTGCCTACAAATACACAAGTGACTCAAAGAGTTAATTCTCAGGAAGAATTTATTTGCTTTGCTTATCCGTTTCCTGAATCTTTTAGAAATGGAATAGCTCAGGAAGGGTGTTTAATCGTGGCTCCTTTGACCCCAGCCCACTGTGCCTGGTGTCCTGGGCTGGTTTTTATGTGGCTGCTGGTCCTGAGCAGTGTGGTGGCCCCACTCCTGCATGTCTGCTGTGGTCACAAGCCACAGAGTGGAGCCTCCAGCTCTGCTGTTTGCTCTCGTTGCTGTTCTCCATCAGATGTTCCTCCCCTGAGAGTCACCCATGAGGGAACTATCCCAGGAGGAGAGGATTTCTCACACACTCCCAAGCCATCATCACCTCATGGAAATGTGCTGAGCTCTTGCGTGGCTCTCCTTGGTGCTGCTGAGAAATAGGACAAGAGGCAATGAGCAGAAAGTGATGCCCAGGGAATTCCACATAAACACAAGGAAAAACTTTACTGTGTGCCTGGGCACTGCAACAGGTTGCCTAGAGAAGCTGTGGGGTCTCCCTCACTGGAGATATTCAAGAACAGTCTGGATGTAATCCTGTGCTCTGGGATGATTCTGCTTGGGCAGGGAGGTGGGACCAGATAACCACGGTGGTTCCTTCAAGCCTGACCCATTCCATGGCTCTGTGGCAATGTGATTCACCCTCTGGTGCCCCTGCACAGAGTATCTGTGGCAGAGGGCTGTCTCAAGAGCCTTTTGAGGGTCTCCATCTGGGAACTCGGAGCATGGATGACTCAGACATGGAAACACACAGGGTGGGAATGGGCTCCAATGTTTTGTCAGGGCAGTGCTGCTCCTACAGCCAAGGAAGTACCTGAACATTTGGTTGTTGGTAAGTGATGGGGTAATTCAGGGCCATCCTAAGAGCACCATCAGCTGCTTTTGTGTCATTGAAGCATTCCCCAGGGGTCACTGCTGGCTCTCAGGCTGGAGGGTGCCTTGGATTGTTTGCTGTGGAATTTCTAGGGAGAGAAAGCAGAGAAGTCATTGCTATCAGGGCTCCCACTCCCTCTTTTCCCCTGCACATCCCAGGGGACTGAGAAACAGATGACAGCTTCACAGGTAATCAGAGGGATCTGGAAATAGGGATGATCCAAATGCAACTGTGTCCAGTGCAGACATCCAGGCAGCTGTTTTACACAGGACAGGACAAAGCCACTGGTCCCTCAGCATGGCCACATTAAAGATCATGAACCTTCCACCCATGTACCCCCATACTGCATGTGGTTTAGCAGAAGATGGTTTTGTTTTGGGGGAAGAAGACACACATTTTTCTAACCCATGTGATTGCCAAGTGTAGCTGGAACCTGTGGCCTGGGTACCACAGATGTAGTTCCTGCCTGGGTGCATGGGGGGCTTAAAACAGAAGCTGGCTGAGGGTGCTTCACTTGCAGTGAAGCAAGTTCACTTGTGCTATAAGTGACTTGTGTGTACAACATTTCTAGAGGAGGCTGCAGCTCCAGTGCAAAACAGTTCAGGAGCTGGAGGTTGAAATCTCTCTATGTACTCAGGATGAACTGATGCAGAAGGCAGCAGATGTTGGCAAAACTTACACATGCTTAGTAAATGTGATTTACTCCCTTCTCATCACCTCACTTTAAAGACAGTTCTGGATCACATTTGTTTGGTAGCCACCTTTATTATTGTCTTCCACTTTTTAATAATAGATCTGGGCCAAAGAGCACCCTGAGTGAGAAAGCATATGTGGGAATCAATCTGTGTGTTCTGGCCTCCCTTATTCCATGGTAAAACACAGCTTCCTGCCTGTGTGCTTCTGCCCACCTCTGTCCTGCTGTTTTATCTGTCTGTCAAAGCTATTTTGACATCTGGGTCTGAAGCTGAGAGCAGTTTGAATGGTCCCACCAGCTTTAAAGTAACTACTCACCAGCTGGAGTCTGAGCCAGCCCACAGCTCCAAAAGGGGCCAGGGTTTCTCCCTCTGTGTGTAAAATGACAGAGATCAGGGCCTGGGCCTATAAACACTTAAAGCAGTTGGATCTTTGTAGCCCATTGTCCAGATGAGAGGTCTCTTCCTTTGCTAGATCTGATCTCAGGGTGCAGGCAGCTCCAGATTCAGCCATACTGATGGGTTGTTTGTTATTTTGATTTTGGTTTGGTTTTTTTTAAATTAATTTTCAGTTGTTAAGAATAAGTAAAAAACAAACAAACACAAAACCCCAACTCCTTCCCACAAAACAAGAAAACAACCAACCAAACAAGTGGGAGAAAGTGAGTGATAAGTAAGGATTGTTTGATATGATTGAGAAAAACTGTTTCTCTTTTGCACTCCATAACCCTTTCTCCTCCCAAACCCCTTCTTGTCAAATCAGAATACATTAAACTCCTTGCATCAACATGAAAATCCCACCAGTTAATGTTTGCAAAGCTGAAGGTTTCCATCTTCCCCCAGGTGGGCAACTTTCTTTGTGCAGTCTGAAGTGATCTTTACTGACTCCTTTCCTGGATATCTGTCCTGCCACCCTCTCAAGTGAGTGGAACAGTCAGATCCTCTGGCTGAAGTTAACCACCTCCATTCAGATACTTTCTTGATTTAAATGTGCGTGTCAGGAGAAATCTGAATTTTCCATTCATTTTCCCTTGGCTCTTACAAGGTGAATGAATGGTCCCAGCTGTGCCTTTCATTTGCTTTCCTCCCTGAAGATCTGTGTCTGGAGAAAGGCACCTTTCTCCAAGGCTGTTTTGCCCTTTGTCCCCTGCTCTCTCTCCTCCAGCCAGCACCAACATTCCCGTTATCCTCCTCTGGCAGAATGGAAACTGAGGCAGTTAGCTGAAACAGCAGTGGTCCGTGTCAGATCAGGACTGGCCCCACGATTCCCTGCCTGAGCCCTGGAGAGTGGAAGAAGAGCCACAAATCTCTGCAGGAAAAATAAAACACGAAAAAAACCACATGCAGGCACAAGAAGGGGAATGAGCAATGGTGCCGTTATTCCACTAGGAAATGCTTAAAGGAAAGGGCTGAAGACTCTTCTCCAAAAGGTTGGGTGGCTTTTTAGTTCAAAAGGGAAGGCAAGGAGCATGATAGGACCCCAGTCAAGCTCACCTACTTGCCTCTGTGGAAAAAGCCTTTCATTGTGCTCTGCCCTTGGAAATACTTTCACACAAGTTGCAAAGTTCAAGACCTCAAGTTTTACGCCAGCGGGACTTATGAACGGATCTGCCGCTGCATTCACGGTACTTTTCCGTCTGTGCCCCCAGGACACGGGCACAGAGCTACGCCTAAAGCTGTGAGCTGGTTACAAAAGTTCCCCCTGGCTTGTCCAGCCCAGCCTGCAGCAGTGGCTTCCTTCTCTGCTCTGGGCCAGGGGCTCCTTGGGCAGGCATTTGGCTTAGAGGTGACTCAGGAGCAGTGGGTGAGCACGGTGTGGAAGCTCACAGTTTCTCTGGTGCTGCTCAAGCAGCCAGCAGCCCCTCAGCCCTGGCAGCGGCATAGCCGAGGATGAGAGGCTGCACTTCTGCCCAGCCAACTCGCTCTGGAGAGCTGAAGGGATTTTCCTGAAACCCAGCAGGGAATTCTGAGACTGGTGTCTTCCTTCAGCTTCATACTCTCTGCAGTGGTAGAGAGCCTTATGTTCCCTGTCCCACATCCTTTGCCCACACTCTGGGCAGCCCTGAGCTCTGCGAACCATTTCCCTTTCTCCTGGGAAAAAAGAAAAAAAAGAAAAGAAAAAAAAAAAACCAACAACAACAACAAAAAAAACCCAACAAACAAACAAAAACAAAAAACAAAACCACCAAAAAAAACCCCACCTTTCCCCAGGATTTCCTTACCTAGGAGGTCTCACCAAGCTGCAAAGTAACTAAACCGACGGGTTTGGTTTTGGAGAGAGCCCCCGGCTCTTGCCGGCGCTGAGCTGGGGCCACCTCTGAGCGCTTTTCACAGGAGAAAAAGACAACGGAATCCAAGCTCAGGAGGGGTCGCGGAGGGAGGTTACCTGCTCTCCTGCTGGGGGCTGGCAGCGGCACCAAACTCGCCCCGGGCTGGCCGTCGGGACTGGTTTTGTTTCGTTTTTCTCCTGGGAAGAAGCACCAGCTCCGAGCAAAGCGAAGCACCGCGGAGAAGGGCCGGGAGGAGATGCGGCCGCAGCGCTGGCCCCGGGACCCCCGGGGGAGGGACCACTCGGGGGCATGGCCATGGAAGGAACCCCAGGAGAGGCTGGGGGATTTAGTCGTGGGAGTCGGGACCCCTCCCCGGGGGCCTCCTCCTCCCGCCGGGGGAGAGGGGCCGGGCGGGCCGGCACCGCACGCCCCTCCGGGGGGGCGACTGCCCTATATATTGCCAAGCCGCTCGGGACCGACCTCCCCATCGCAGGGAGCTGCCGCCGAGCCTGCCCCCCTCCCCTTCCCCTCCCCTCGGGGGGGGCTCTTTCTCCCGCCGCTCCCCCCCATCCTCCTCCAGGAGGAGGAGGAGGAGGAAGGCGAGGGCCGTATATGAACGCGGCCGGCTTCCCCTGCCTGCGAGGCATGTGCACGCTGCCGGCGGCCAGCCCCGCGGCCAGCCCCGGCTCCCCCGGGCCGCCGCGGGGGTCTCCGCAGGCGCCGCCGGTGAAGCCGGAGCCGCGGGGCGCTGGGAGCAGCCCGGCCCCGCCGCCGCCGCCCGAGGAGCCGCCGCCTCCCGCCGGGGGCCGCCGGAGGAAGCGGCCGGTGCAGCGGGGCAAGCCCCCGTACTCCTACATCGCCCTCATCGCCATGGCCATCGCCAACGCCGCCGAGAGGAAGCTCACCTTGGGGGGCATCTACAAGTTCATCACCGAGCGTTTCCCTTTCTACCGGGAAAACCCAAAGAAGTGGCAGAACAGCATCCGCCACAACCTCACCCTCAACGACTGCTTCGTCAAGATCCCCCGGGAGCCCGGACATCCCGGCAAGGGCAACTACTGGACGCTGGACCCGGCCGCAGAGGACATGTTCGACAACGGGAGCTTCCTGCGCCGGAGGAAGCGCTTCAAGCGCACCGACATCACCACCTACCCCGGCTACATGCAGAACTCCAGCGCCTTCACGCCCCCGCCCGCCGGCCGCCCCACGGCACCTACGGCGCCCTACCCCAATGCCCTCTGCTCGCCTGGCTACGGCCCCCAGCTCTCCAGCACCGTCTTCCACCCCTACGCAGCCGGGGCAGCTCCGCCGGCGCAGCATCCCAGGATGTTCAGCATCGACAGCCTCATCAGCGGGCAGCAGGCCCTGCAGCCCTCACCGCCCTCCGAGCTGGGCCACCCATCGCTGGGCTTGCCCGGAGCCGAGCTGGCTCCCGCCTGCTCTGCCGGCAGCTCCGAGCCTCCCTGCTTCCAGGCACAGCCCGTCAGCCCCGGCTTGCTGGGCCGGGCCGGCCCCAACTCCCTGGCGTACCCCTACGCCGCCTCGCCCCCGCACCTGCCCGTGGCTCAGGGCAGCTACTCGCCCAGCAGCCCGCAGCTCTACGGCTCTCCCAACAGACTGGCCCTGCCGGCCATGCGGCCCCCGGCCTGTGCCGAGCACGGCGAGCAGCTCCTGGGGCTCTCCGCCTCGCCCCTCGGCCAGTTCGGCTCCAGCAACACCTACATGAGGCAGCCCAACTTCCCCGCTGGCCTGGAGCGGTACATGTGATGGGGCTGGGGGGGCTTGGCTGGACATCCCCAGGCTCCCAGGAGCGGCTCTGGACAAGCGGACGTCTCCCTCCTGTGGGGGTCAGCTGGGCTGAAGTCAGGGGTCCCCGGGCCCCGGCTGCGTGCGGACACGCGAGTGTGGGAGGGCTCAATTCCTCTCTCTCGGCTTGTTCGGAAGCGGAGGCAAGGTGATCTGCTTATCTGCTCCATTCCTTCCCGGAAGAGGTGTTCCCTGGCTGCATCTGCCAGGCACGGCTTCCCACGCGTGCCCTTGTGCCCAGCCTGGCCCGGGGATGCCACCCGCAGCAGGGCACCCCGGGGCACCCCGGGGCGAGCAGGAGCGCACTCAGGAGCCGGCTGCATGGTGTAACATGCAGGAACTCTCTCTCAAATGGGCTTTCTCCTCTCTTCCCTGAGTGCCTCCCGTGTAACTGGAATGAAAGTTTTCCAAACCCCCTCCCCAAACCACTAAACAAGTTCACTGGATTTTAAATGAGTATTTAAGATGTTTATCATTTCCTTTCCCTGTAGGAAAAGAAACCCCGACCTGACTACTTCTTTTTACTGTTTTTAAAAATTACTTTTATTGTTAGAAAGGACTTTTTTTAAAATAAAGCTTTTTCTTCCAACATGACCGATGCTGCCGTTCCTCTGGCTCAGGATGGATATTGGCAAGAGGAAATTATAAAAAATAATTTATATAAAAAACTGGTGGGAGATGGATTCGTGCTGCTGTTGTGACACTGCCACATCTTACATTTTTAGTGACACTTCTTAAAGGTCTCTGTTTCGTTATGATTTTCTTAAAACCAAATGGTAATTCCTACAAAGCTTGCCCGTGCAGCTCTTACTGGACTTGATAGTTTCCATTTGCATGAAGAGAATGTGCCTTCCCTCCAAGGAATCCCGTGCAGGTGAAATTCTGATTTAGCCCATCAAATTAGGAGATCACAGTTTTTCTTCCTAGCGACAAAACCAATTAAAATTGTAACCTATTCACTGGCTGGGCTGCTGCTGTTTATTTGCAGGACTCCCAGCCAGACCCCCTGACAAGGTCTGAAGGGAGAATTCCCCATCCCCAGATTTAGATTTTTTTTAGTATTTAAACATTCTTTGGGCAAAAGTGCCCAAAAAAAAGCTAGGATTTCTCTCCCTTTTTTTTCAAGAGTGTCTTCTGAAGCAGAGCAGTTTTCTGCAGTCCCTATTGCGTTTTCCTCTCTAAGGAGCTGGAAGTCATCTGATCTTTGGTGGGTAACAGCATCTCATCCCCCAGCTGCTGGGCATGATCAAAAGCTGGTGTGCTGGCAGGTACCCACGGAATCAGCTTTGATTCACAGCTTGGGACCTTTTCATTCTTCCATTCTACATACTCCACAGAAATGGAGAGTGGGTTTAGTATGAAGTGGAGGGAAGAAAATGCTTTTTTCTTATTGGTTTCCATAAAATTTGGCCTGCATCTGTCTCTAAAAACTGGTCTGCTGTCCTCGGCTGAGTTGCTGAGTGCTGGGTCTCCTCTCTGGTCCTTCCAGCTTTACCCTTTCAGCCGGGATGCCGGTCCCAGCAGCAGCTTCTGTGCTTTCCCCCTGGCAATAACCCTGCTCAGAAAGGGTGTTGTGAAAAAACTTATCCCTTGGAACACTTCGTCTCTCTCCACACAATATCTATAGGCAGACATCTTCTGTCTGATGGAAATTTGCAGCGTGCCACGCCTGCCTGTGACATGCTGTCTGCACAGATCACTTAGGGGGGTGCTGAAATAATCACTTGCATGGACAGTCAGCAGAAAGGACATTTGTCATAGCTCACATTCATTCCCAGGGCCCGATCCTGCAATGTTTTGCTAACAAAAGAACTTTTGAAATCTTGCCTAAGTACCCAGGCTGTCAGAGCCAGACATGTGCCAGAAGCACTGGATCTGCCAGCTGATGGGGCTGTGACTCCACTGGGTGTGCACCCCGAGCAGGAGGGCTGCCGAGGCAGGGGAGAACCAGGTACTGGCATGAAATAAAAACAATATTGGCTGTAGGGGGTGGGCAGGAGGTGCTGTGGTTCTGCCTGGGTGGGATGCACTGAGAAGAGTTGGCCAAGCTGTGACAACTCAGACCAAGCTGAGCTGGCTCGTCCCAGTCACCTTGGAGACTTGCAGCAGCAGGGAGCTGGTGTTGGAAAGGGCTTTCCAAGTTCCTGGTGTATCTGGGTGTTAACTCAGGTGCTGGTGGAGCCGTGAGGGCTGGGCTGAAGGGGGTCTGGGCTGTGACTTGCTCCTGTGCCCCCCCAGCTATGGGCTCTCTGGAGAGTGGCATCCAGCCATTTAGGGATGTGTCTGCAAGAGATCCACCCCACCCCCGTGCCTGTGCAAGAGGGGTCTCTTCAGCTAAGGAGGCTCTGGTGTGAAATGAGTCACCACAGTGGACTGACTCCCCGAAACCCTGGCTTGGGGAGAGTGGGTGACCCCACCCTGGTGTGCTGGGACAACCCCTGGTGGGCAGCACTGGGTTGCACATCTTCCCTGGCACATCCCTGTCTGCCCGACAGCCCCAGCCCAGAGCCCCCTGCAAGCATCCGTGAACCACCCTCACCGCCGGCCTTACACCGCCAAACAGCTGGAAAACAGGGGGAACAAACCCCTTTTCTTCTTTCTCCTGCAGATATTAATCCTCACATGCACAGAACTCTGGCAAGTTGTTTTGTGATTGTCACTAAACTAATGCCTTAAGAGTGTCCTCTTCGTTAAGTTAATGTATCCCAACGAGGCTTTTAAGCTTCCATTTCAAAGCTTTGTTTACAGTTAGGTGAATCTAGCAAATGAGTAGGATTAAGGTGTCATGTAAAGCATGAGCCTTGCTGGGACAGAGTAGTTTTAAGCTTTGTAAGGTCTATACCTGAGCCCTTCATCTGTTTTAGTGTGTTTTCGGTGTCCTCGTTTAGTGAATAAGAGGGATTTGAATGGAACAGGAGTAATTATCACTCAGATTTCAGTTGCGAAACTACGTCTCCTTTAAAATCCTCCCCTCTTTATTTAGGGAGTTTAGGGAATATTACGTTATGACAGTTGTAACAATCTAGAGCTCACACAAAAGACAGAGGCAAAACTTTCTGTGCTTTCTGAGATTGTGAAAAGAATGCCAGGGTGATGGCAAGAGGTACTCTCGACTTCCCCGTGGTGGGGAGAGCCCCATCCCGAGCCTGTGAGATGCTGCTGGGGGAGGTGGAATTGATCCCGAGCACCAAAGAGATTTAGTGGTGATCTGGGCTGTCTTCTCTGACTTCGCAGGGAATAATTCTTTTTGAACCAGGCTGATTTCAGGTAACTCAGGCTGCACGTTCAGAAACACACAGCTAAAATGAGCTGCCACTTTGAAAAGACGTTTGTTTTTCGCTGGGAAACTTTGGCTACGTGGGGAGGACTGACTGAGCTGCCGTGTCTCTCTGTGTCCAACAGCATTCTGCACGTTTCATGCTCGTATCACCTTCCTGCTGCTTCCAACAGGTTCAAACAAGCAGAAAGAAATACTCTTTCCAGATTATATTCCCAAGCTACAAATAGTGTTTTCCACCCTGTTATAAACAAACACAGCACTAGCTGGAATTTCAGTTAAAACACATTTTCTGAAGAACTTAGGTCCCTCTGGTAGAGTGACGTTTTTTTCTGGATGCTACCAGCGGTCTCAGTGCTGGAAATGCTACACCACAACTTGCTGTTATTCTGTGCAATGCTTTGCCCCTTGCAAATACACAGCTTGGAGACGTTCAGTGGTGCTTCTTGGAGGTCAGAAACCGATGGGGAGACGGGCAGTGGGTGCAGTGGGACTGGCTGAGATTGGCTTTGCCAGGCAATAACGGGATTTCAACGAAATAGCAGCAGGGAGTCAGTGCTGCCTAAGCTCTGAGCTACATCTCGAATTATCGGGGGTCCATCGCCACTTCTGCTGTGTTGTGTGCCGATCCTTGGCATTCGCAGAGCTCCTACAAGGGCAGGAGCAGGTGAGGGGCCGCAGTGTTTGTCTGTACAGGGCAGGAGCAGGTGAGGGGTCGCTGTGTTTGTCTGTACAGGGCAGGAGCGGCGCTGCTCGGCACTCCGCCTCTTTGCTCCGCGGCTGTGACGCCGCGCCGGGTGGGGGTGGCAGGGGCCAGGTGGCCCCGAGTGACAGCCGGCGTGCTCAGGCCAACACTGACCTCCAGTGGAAAGCCCTGGGAAGCCTCTCCCGGCTCCCGGGGGGTGCTCAGCACGTACCGGCAGCATCCCGGCCTTCCAGGTCCTGTTCCGCGGGGGATCAGGACATGGGGGAGTTTTTGGGGTCCGGTCGGGATGAGACACCGTGAAGTTTGTTCGGGGAGGGTCGTTATGAAACACGGTGGGCTGGATGCAACCTCCGGGCTTAAAAACCGATTGTTCACTCTTGGTGGGGGGGGTTAAAGAAAAAGGGTTTCTCTGGCTGTACCTTCTTTTACCCTTTTCCTAAGCCATCGCTGGGCACAGGATACAGGATTGGGCTGTGTTGGCTGTCCTCTGCAGCCCTTCTCCCTAGAGTGAAAACAGGGAAATGAGTGTGGAAGCACAGCGAGAATCCACACCCTGGATGGAAGGGGAGGGGTTGGTGATGACAGATCACTCCTCTGCAGCAGCCAGTCTCGTTGGCAGCCTGACTTTGTGTTTGAAACGTGCTACACGATGGTTGAATGGCAGAGCTGGGGGCTGGCCTGGCTTTTAACAGCACCTAAAGTGCCAGGCAAAGCAGCAGAGCCTGAGCATTGGCAGCACAACGCCTACAAGCTCTTGGGAGAGTCATTTCACAGCCTTTGTACCTGTGGTTGCTCAAGTGGTCACACTGCAGAGTTTATGAATGTACTGAATCAACTGTGCCATCCCAGCACCAGCAAGCAGCTCTGGCTTGTGGCACCTCAGGGTGATACATGGAAAAAAGTGCACCTGAGGGAAAAGTTCACTTCCATTTGCATCAGTACTGCTGAGCCAAAGGCAGCAGGGTATGACCTCTGCAGAGAATGGGCCAAATATTCTCAAACATTTTGGGTGCTTTCCATCTGCACCAGAGTCATCTTATCTTGGTTTTAAAACTCTCCTGCTAATCAGGGGTTGGAAACCAAATCAGATCTGTAGACCCATTTTCAGGAGGTTTCAAGTGATCTAATCTGGATGGAGCAAATGGACCTCAAAAAGCACAAAATTGTCCAAGCTCACTGACTACCCTGGCTCTTCACTCAGAGCAGGCCATGGGTTTCAGAAGAGGAATTAGTTCCCCTGTGCAGGTCAGGCACACTCAGGTCTTGGTCTTACCCTTTTCAGATGCTCTCTGCTTGAAAGACAGGAGTCTGAGTAAAGCTGAGGGTACTCTGCTGTGCCTCATTATTTTCAGTTTCGGAAAGATGCTTATATGGTGCTGTAACTCCCTCCCGAGATCATCCCACCCAGCACTTCTCTGTACCAGAGATGTGTTTACCCATGGGAAAACAGGATAAACAGATTGCCAAACCAATCTCATCTTCTGGAGCCTTCACCCTCAAAAAAATCACAAATTTTTCCTTCCCAAAGACACAACTGGGAGGGAACATTTTCTTGCCAGACCCCAAACGCATCCCAGCAGAGCTTCATGTTCCCTAGAGATGGCTAAACTGGCCGCCTGGTCAGGTCACCAGGGCAGCGGTGGGAGTGGGGTGTGGCTTTGCCTCCTGCACTGTGGGCAGCACCCACGAGGTGGCAGCCAGGTGACACCCAGGCCAGGCCCTGTGGCCCACCCTCAGCTCTCCTGCCCGCACCCCACCAGCCGCAGACCCTCTCCAAAGCAGCGTTTGCTCCTCCCTGGTTACTTATTGTTGGGTTTTCCACAGTGTTGGTTTAAGCACGTATCCATCCTCCCCCGGCTCGAAGCCCTTTCTTTCCAGGCTGTCTACTGCTTGGATTCTCCCCGAGCTGATGCTCACCCTCTAAGTATAATTGCAATACAAAGTCGTTTCAGAATAGCGTGCAATAGTGGCTAATTATTTGGAACAATTATACATAACAAAGACAGAGCCAAGCAGCAAGAGGGCTTAATTGTCTGGCCAAGCATGAAATAGCACAGGATTATCGCTCACAGGGGGAGGGGAGGCAACAGAGGAGAATTGCCCCATAGAATAGGCAAGAATCCAGCCTGCTCTGGAAGACAAAGTTTATTGAAGAACTTGAAAATTCCCCGTTGAAGCATCTTCTGAGATTGCAGAGAAGACATGAAAAGGATAATGACCCAGAATATGGGCTTAAGGCACAAATCCCTCCACTGACAGACTCCGGGCCTAGAGGCGCTTAAGAACATGCTTAAATTTTAAGCACATGAATAGTCCCCTTTGACGGCTCACGTGCTTAGAGTTAAGCTCAGGCATAAGTGTTTGTAGGATTGGAGCCCAGATTTTTATTGCAACTAGGCTCTTCTCGGTAATGACAGGAAATAAGAGATGTATAAAGTGCACAAGTTCCCAGGGCAGCGCCATGAAACGCTTTGCTCCATGTGAGCGACAAGAACCTGCGGTGAGCCACGGCAACATCCACTCCTTCCCTCCCTGCCGTGGAGCTGGGGGAAAGAACAGCAACTGTGCAGTGACAGCAGCGTCCCCAAGTCATGAGTGGAGCCTGAGGATCCACGGGTGTGGGTAGAAGGTGAGAGGGTTGCAAAAGGGAAAAAAAAAAGATCACCTTTAAAACAAACCTACAAAGTGCTGCAAGTGTTGCTGGAGTTCAGCCTTGCCTGAGAGACCAGAGAGCAATGTCTTGGAGAGCTTCTGAGATGGTGTGGAAAATGAGGATAATTTTTGGTAAAAGTGATGAAAATATATATTAAAAAATCCTGCAGAATATGAGCAAGTCAATGCAATAGCAGCTCCTCTCCAAATAATCCCTACTTAGGCATGCAGCTGCTTTTTCTGCAGAATAAGGTTTCTCTTGTGTAAGATTTTCCCCGCTCTTTCTCCACTTCTGAAGGTTTTTTTGCAAATTTTTACAAGACAGCTACCTGCTGGGCAGTAGCTCTTGTCCCTCTGCTTGAACCTAGATCACTGTTTTTCAATTGTCTTTAGGGTTGGAAGGATTTGTTTTTGTTAGCAGTACAACAGCCTTGTGCTGGTGGCTGCAGATACGCTGTGGTGGTGGTGGTAGAAAAAGTGAAAGGTGTGGGATATGGATGCTGTGAGCTTCAGTGAGCTGACTGAGCACAGGACCTGTGCATGTCCCATGTCCCAGACCTACAGCCATGCCTGAAGGTTCAGATGAGAGTGCCCATGCCAGCAGCAGCACGTGAGGGCTGGGGGGACGGGCTGGTCCAGCCTGAGGAGATTTTTCCTTGGGGAAAATGAGTGGACACGTGGATCTCCCACCCACAGGAGGCCAGGCCCCCCTCCCCATTGCTGGCTGTACCCTTCCCAGCAAGAATAGGCAGAGGCTTACCTGCAGTAAGTGAAGGAAGTGGGGATGTGTGTGTATATGAAGCCTCGACCCCCCCAGAGTGGCTGGATTAATTTTAATCCGTGTGTTGACAGGTTTCCCCTCTCTTGCCCCTGTGCAGCTCAGGGTAGCGATTTCTTCTGGTGGTTTGAAGAAAGGAAGTTCACACCTGTCTGGAGCTGAGATTCCCCCTAAGGGCTCCACAGGGATGTGCTCCACAGGGTGGGAGCTGCGGATGGAAGAGGTGGCCCCACCACTGCCTCCCTTAGTGTACCTGGGACCTCAGCGGTGCCTTGGCCATGGGCACCCCAGGCCTGCTGCTGGCAGCCACTGGAGGGCATTGCGCGGCACATCAGCCTCCTCAGCCCGCCCCATCCGCAGCCTCCCCGCCCTTCCCAGGCGCAGACACGTGCTGCAGAAACCCCCACATTGCCTTTTCCTCCTTTATGCTCATACAGGATTGGGAAGGGGGGACTGGGCAGCTGACATCACCTCTGGGGAAGGGTCAGGCCAGCTGGTGCCAGTGTGGGCTGGGATGCCCCTAAAGCTCTCAGGACCTTCCCAAACCACCCCAACGCCTCCGCGCATCGCCAGCCCGCCGCGGCGCGCCTGTGCAGCAGCTCAGAGCAGCGGGGCACGGGCGGAGGATTTTCTCTGAAGCCAGAGGTTAATTATGCTTTATTGGATAATTTTCGGCTGCCAGTGCTGGCAATAAAAGGGATTTCCTCTAGATGGCACGCTTATCTCTGCACTGGGAGGGAAGCCCACCAGCCTGCATCCTCGGCAGGACCCCAGCGATGCGTTTTCAGGGAGCAGATAGCTTACCTCCTTTTGCATCACGATTGGAATGCTCAATAGCTAGACTACACAAAAGCCTGGAAAATGGCAATAAGAAAAGGCATTTAATATTGAGCACTGCTGGGATCCAGTTAGCTGGGTGATGCTAAATACCCATCTTGAAAACATCATAGACATTTCCAAGTAACATAAAGCCAGATGAGAAACATCAGCCTTTCCTTCATCAGCCCTCACTGTTGCTTCTTCCATGTGAATGATCCATTCTCCTCTTCCCAGCAAGAATAGGCAGAGGCTTACCTGCAGTAAGTGAAGGAAGTGGGGATGTGTGTGTATATGAAGCCTCAACCCCCCCAGAGTGGCTGGATTAATTTTAATCCGTGCGTTGACGGGTTTCCTCTCTCTTGCCCCTGTGCAGCTCAGGGTAGCGATTTCTTCTGGTGGTTTGAAGAAAGGAGCAGAAGTTCACACCTGTCTGGAGCCGAGATTCACCTTTCTGTGCAGATTCAGCCACAATATTTAGGTGGTGCAGTTTAACAATTTTTCCACCTGACAGCCCTTCACTAAATAAGGGGAGAGGGTTAAGGGGCTTGGTTCTGCCTCTGCTTCTCTGCACATGTGGGATGCCTCACAACTCCTCCCCTACTTTAGGTTGCAATTCTTTACTCTATGTTTACTCAACTCCTTCCAAAGATGGGAACAGGGAAAAGGAGCCCTGTGCTGTATTTCTGTGCAATCTTATATGAGGTTAAGAAGCAAAATATATTTATGAAGCTCTTTGCAAGGCAGCTCCATGGATATCAGCATGTACATGCAGGGATGATTTTTCAGAAGGATACAGCAGATGAACCCAGATCTGATCCCCAGCTGGAGATTGTTGGATACTTCCACGAAGACTTCTATCCCCAGCCTTTTAATACATGATAAAAAAAAAAAAAAAAAGCCAAAAAGCTAAAAACTTTTTATACTGGTCAAGCTATACTCCAGTAATTTTCCACCTTCTCTGTAATTTCCTCCTTTGAAGGCCCTCTCTGTATTGCTTCTGGCACCCAAGTTGGAGGTCCTCAACTGGCACTTCTGGCAGAAATGGACTTTTGTGATCTCGGTGGGTGAGGTGGGCATGAGTTGCTGAATTGCTAAATACAGAAAACTCAGCATCAGGGATTTCCTGGACAAGTTTGGCATGATCAGCTGTTAACATGGAAAACCTGGACTCAGAAACCTCATCATGAGTTTCTAAATCCTTGCAGATCTGGCCATTTATTTAGGTTCTTGCACTGGTGCACCCACTTTTGGAAAATCTGATGCCCTCCCACATATATCTCTCACCTCCCAGAAAACCCCTAAAAAATCCTTCCTTCCATTTTCAGGGGATTTTGGAAAGAATGAAGTGATTTAGCAGGCTTGTTTTCACAGGGATATTTTTCCTTGTGTGGTAGGCACAGTTACCAGGCTGTTCTATACACACTGCCATGTGCCAGAGCATAATTGCTTTCCACATGCACTGGCCTTTGGCTAATGTGTTTTTTATGGCAACCAGGAGACCTGGTTTTGGTGAGTCTCAAAAGTGCACCTGGAGGTTTATGGCTCGAAAACGCTGTGTTCCTCTGAGTCATGGAAGTGTGTGTATCTCTTTTCATGTCAGATCGCTGAGGAATGGTACAAAAGAAGGGCTCAGGGCGAGTCAGAGTTAATCAGTTGAGTGTTAAGCTGTGTATGAGGTTGCCTACTGGGCTTCAAACCCACACGGGATGGGATCAGTTTTGAAGAGAGAGCAGGAGGCAAAGTTTTGGAACAGCAAGCCCGAAACTAAGGTACTAAAGTCAGATCATAGCACTTAAATAAACATGTTTTCAACTTGTTTTTAACGTGTTTCCCACTTGTCTGAGGAGCAGAAAAGACAGGGATAATTGTGCTCCAAAGTTTTGTGGGGACTCAGCCCTGAACGCAGGGAAAAGGCTTCATTGAAATCCAGGCCTTTTTTGGTGTGGATTTTGAGACACCTACACTTGAAAAGTCAAGTCAACAAAGCCGAGCTGTCCAACATCTGAACGCTGCAGGGATGGGTATTGGCACTTGGCTCTGGTGCTTTCCAATCTGGGAATTTCATGTATCTCTCACTATCTGTCACCACCATTCCCAGTGACCTCGCTGTGCTGGGAGTCGTGGTGTGCAGGCTGCAAACTGATCTTTGCAAGCTGGGAGCTGGCAGTGTGGGGCTGGAAAAAAAAGGGTTGAACTGCAGGGAGCACTGAAGGACTGAGCCTTGGATATGGAAAGAAGAGAAATAATATCAAAGGAAATCACATAAGTGGAAAAAGAGCCCCCTGGGGCAGCCCAGGCAGCAGCAGGTCTGTCTTGTTCATGTTTTCAGAGAAGTTAGAGGTCAGCCAAGCTTGATAACGAGGTAATAAAGAAAAATCCATCACTGAGCCTTGAGGGACTTGTAGATGCGGTTCTCATCAGAATAAACGAATTTAGATACTGCTCGGCAGAAGCAAGGAGAACGATTATGGATCACAAACCCAACACATCATCTGGAAGGCTCTGGGAGCAACGTCGGCTGGGCTGGAGCTGAACTTTCCACTGTTCCCAAGGGCTTCGCTTCCCGGGGCTTTCCCGCCGCTAAAGCCCCGCGCCGGGGCTGCTCCGGGCAGGGGCGGCTCCCTCGGGCGTGGGCACCCCCGGTGCCGGGGCGGGGGCAGCGATCGCACCCTGCGGCGCTCCGGGCTTCGTCTTCTGCCCTCCGACTGCACCCGCACCGAATAACGCTCTGGGCGGACGGCCAGGGCAGGAGTTTGCCCCAAAGGTGCCTGGTGGTTGTTTTGCAGCTTTCAGGAGCTCCGACCTGGGCGGAGGCACTGGGACACCCGGGGGGAAAACCTCGGCCGTGGGGATCCACCTGCTGAAGCCGTCAGCAGGGCATCAGGCACCGACCCCACACGCCTGGATCAAACACCTCATTAAGACAGGCGGGAAAGACAGTGAAAATCAATTTAAAGGAGAAAAAAAAATATCGCAATGATCGGTTGATGGCCTTTATTTTTTTCCCCCTAATTTGAGACTTTTTGGAGACTCTCTCCACTCTAGCAGCACTCATCCCCACGCACGTTCGATTCCGCAATTTAACGTGAAATGTAAAGCAGAGTTGGGTTCAAAGGGGAAGCGAGGCTGTCTGTAAGGAAATACTGCAGAGAGGAGAGAAGAAAAATTAAAAATCTGCTCAAGAAAAAACGCTTCCCTCGCAGCCGAGCATGCCCGGGCTCAGCGGGGCGATGACAAAGCAATCTTTTCGGGTAGATCAATAAGGTTTTTCTTTCGGGAGACCACATCACTTCTTGCCCTGGCGCACATTAAAAACGCGCCCGTCGCTCCGTGTGCGGGTGCACGGCCGGGAGTGTGTGAGAGAGTGTGTGTGAGTGTCTGTGTGTCTGTGTGTCTGTGTCTGTGTGTGTGTCTGTGTGTGTGTGTGTGTCTGTGTGTGTGCGCACCGTGTCTGGGACCCGACCATCTGGTTTGTTTCAGTCCAGAGTTTCCCTTTTCTGAATCATCTCGGGACGGGTGTAGTTTCGGCGCTTTTTCTCGTTTTGATTCGTTTCTGCAGCCGATCTTGCGTGGCAAAGCCGAGGCTGAGACCGACTCGGCGAACAGAAGCCGCTCGAAGACGGAGAGAGCGGGACTCACGCACTCTCACATTCCATTGTGGGTCATCCCCGACTTAAGCGGGGCCCACGTTGTGCCTGGAACCAGGCAGAAACGGTGTTGGTGCTGGGTGACGGGGACACGCCGTTCCCCGAGCTGCGGCGCTCCGTGTGCGCGGCGCTGAGCGGGAGAGCCCGGTCCAGGCGGGAGCAGGACAAGGCACCGGCCGCATCCCATCAGCAGCGCCTCGGATCGATCCTTCTCGCCTCCCCCGTACATTTTCGACCTCGTCGGGGTCCCCATGACCATGAGTATAGCGGCAGGCGGCTCCACCCGAATTCCCCGTTGCCGGGGGGAGGTCTGCCCACCTCTCCAGACAGGGGGAGAGCCGGCAGCCGGGCCGGGGCAGGGCAGGGTGGGCAGGCAGCAGACACCCACATCTGTTTCACTGCGAGCCGTGCGGGACCAGCCTCCAGACGGAGCGATCGGGAGGCAGCCGAGCTGCGGCCGGGCTCCGCGGGGCGCGGGGGGCGGCCGAGCATCTTCTCCCCCGGAGCATCCCCCGGGCGGTGTCCTCTGCCCCCGGCCGCTCTCAGCGCGTCATTTTGCTGCCCCCCCGGCCCTCCCCTGCGCCGCCCTGCAGAGGCACAAGGCGCAGCTCCCGGCGGTTCCCTCGCTGCCATGAAATGCACCAAGTGGAAATTCAATCGCCCCGTTGTGTGTGTGGTCGAAATCTCTGGCAGCTGCTTCGGAATTTTTTATGACACTTTCGTTTATGTAGGGGAGGCATAACTATTATTTTACTTAATAAAAATGGAAAGCGGCTCGGGTCTTTTCCCTCTCCGCTGTCTTCCATTTGTTCTTCCCGTCTCCTTTCCACCGGGCTGATGAACGGGGAGTTTAAACAATGTTGGTAGGGAAGATGCGGCATCTCCGAGGCATTTCTCCGTGTTAGACAATTATAGATACATGTACATATGAAAAAAAATATCGGGAAAGGAAAGAAAATAAATATAGGTATAGTTGAATATATATACACGCGCAAAGATAAGAGGAGATACATGTGTGTGTGTTGTGAGCACAGGTTAGGAGCATCGAAGAAGTATAAAAGTGAAAGCTCAGGAAAACTCTCCCAGAGCTGCCACGCGCCCGCGGGACAAACTTCCCACTTTCCCGAGAAACTCTCAGCACAGTTTTCCCCCTCTACTTTTCCCCTCCGATCGAGAAATTCTCCCCGATGTCCGCGCTGGCGGAGGAAAGAGGAGGAAAGAGGATGCGACCGGCTCGGCGCAGAGGCTCCGGCTCTGAAATCGCTGCTTCCACCGGAGATGGGCGGACGGAGACGGCCGCTTCTGCCCTCTCCTCGGGGTCCCCCCGAATTCGCCGAGCCTGTGCACCGAGTCGTTAGGGCTTGAGTAATTGTGACCGGCATTTGGAAGCGGGGCCGCGCAGCTGTTTGGCCCGGCTCCCCGGTATTAGTGCTGGAGATTTTATCACCAAATGCTCGCACCTGTTAACGGCAGAGACTGGCAATTCATCACCGCGGATTCTCACACTGCTGAACGCGGCCCTGGCGGGGGGACATCTCCTCATGGTACCCCCTTGGAGGAACCCGTCGCCTTCCTCCCTCCCCAGGCATCCTCCCGCGGGAAGGCAGATACGTGTTTGCGGAGCCTTCAAGGGAAAAAACCAAACCGAACCAAAACCCAACAGTGCGAGCGTGGCTCGAAGTGTCCGCGACAGAGACGGGGACAACCTGCTGTCACAGCCACCTACGGGACATGGGCTGGGCAGCTTCGGCCGTGGATATATTCCCCGGACTGCTCCAGGGCAGCTGCAAGGGGGGCGGCGGGGCTGTGCCACCCGCGGGGCCGCTGCGGTGGCTCCCGGGGACCTTTTGTGCCGCTGTTTAGAAGAGAATCCTCCCGCTTCGCCTGCAGCCCGCGACAAGGTGGGTGTCTGCTGCCCACCACCTCCCCCTGCCAGCCCTCAGGGGAGCGGAGGCGGGAGAGCGGAGGCAGACAGGGGATGCCGAGGCCGCGGGATATTCCCCTTGCGAAGGGTTCCTGGGGCCTGGCCGGGCTGTGGGTGGGCCGGGCCGCCTCGGAAAGTGGTACCCGGCCGGGCCGGCCGCCGCGGGAGGAGATGCAGGACTCGGGTGCGGTCCCTGCACGCCGCGGGCACGCACAGCCTTTGCTTTGGTTATTTCTCGCGGGGGGAGAGGCTCGGCAGAGCTTTGCTCCGCGCCCTCCGGGCCCGCACCTGCCGGGCGCAGCATCCCTTCCGTGGCAGCCCTCGGAGGCGGGGGGTTTGCAGGCAGGGTGCTCCGGCCCCGGTGACGTGCCGGTGACGTAAGGGCGTGGAGAAGGGGAGCGGGGATCCCAAAATTCACGCCACCCCTCAAGGGGGCCGGAGGCTCGGTCCTGGCGGAGTGAGGATCCCTGTCGGCGAGGCTGCGGGAGGTCTGCCGCTCATCCCCCAGCTTCGGGGACGGGCAGCCCTCGGGGGGAGAACGGACCCTCCGCGGACCCCCGGGCCGAGAAAGGCGACCGTCCCATGGCGCAGGAATGGGGTCTGAGAGCCTCCAGCACAGCGGGGCACTTGGGGCGGGGAGGGGCTTTATCCAGCGTCGGTCGCCCCCCTCCCACAAGCAGCCGGCTCCAGACGGAGCCGGGGGCATCCGAGCGCCAGGGGAGCGGGCAGCGCCTTTCCTCGAAAGCATCTCGGGCGGGGGACCCGCTCCCCGGGGACCGGGCCGGGCCGGGCAGTCCCTCATCGTGCCCTGTGGGGGCTGCGGCGGGCGCCACGTGATGCCGGGGCGGCCGTATAAAGGCCTGGGGAGCGCTGGCAGCAGGCGCAGTGTGGGAGCGTTTCCACCGGGTCCCAGCTCGGGAGGGGTGGGGAGGGGGGAGCCGCCTTCCCCACTTCTGCCCTCCCCCCTCCCTCTTCCCCTGCCCCTCCCTTCCCCCTCCCCCTCCCTCCCCCCAACCAGCGAAGGAGCCGTCGCCAACCCCACTTTTCTTTCTTTCTTTTTTTTTTTTTAACCTTTTTTTCCCCCCCTCTTTTTTTTTTTTCCCCCTCCTGTTTCTCCCCTTTTATTATCATTATCACCATTATTTATTATCGCTGCTCCCAAACGCCCTGCCCAGCCCACGGGCGCCCCGTCCCCCCGCCCCCGCCCCGCGCCCCCTCCGCCGCCCCTCCCTCCGCAGCCACCACCCCGCAGCCACCAGCGCGGCCCCGCCAGCAGCGGCGCGGCCAGCGGGGCGCGGAGCGGAGCGGAGCGGCGGCGCCGGGGCGCGGAGTCCCAGCGGCGGCCGCAGCCCCTCCGGCACGGCCCCGGGCCCATCCCGGGAGCCGCCGCTAGGTGGGGGGGGGAGCCCGGCCCCGGCCGCCCCGGCCGCACAACAATGACTTTGGGCAGCAGCGGCGGCGGCGGCTGCGGGATCATGTCCGAGCGCTCCCCGGAGGAAGAGCCGCTCTCCGAGGTGGAGGACGCGGATATCGACGTGGTGGGCCCGCCCCAGGATGGGGGCAAGTACAGCGAGGAGGAGGAGGACGAGGACGAGGAGGACGAGGAGGACGGCGGCGATCCGCTGGGGCTGGCGCTGCCGCGGAGCGGGGCGGCCAAGGCGCGCATGGGGGGGTCCCCGGAGCGGCTGTCCCCCGCCGGCGGCTCGGAGCCGGCCTGCGCCCGCGGCGCCGCGCCCGGGGAGAAGGCGCCCGCGGGCGGCGGCGGCGGCGGCGGCGCGGGGGGGAAGAACCCGCTGGTGAAGCCGCCCTACTCCTACATCGCCCTCATCACCATGGCCATCCTGCAGAGCCCCAAGAAGCGGCTGACGCTGAGCGAGATCTGCGAGTTCATCAGCGGGCGCTTCCCTTACTACCGGGAGAAGTTCCCCGCCTGGCAGAACAGCATCCGCCACAACCTCTCCCTCAACGACTGCTTCGTCAAGATCCCCCGGGAGCCCGGCAACCCGGGCAAGGGCAACTACTGGACGCTGGACCCCGAGTCCGCCGACATGTTCGACAACGGGAGCTTCCTGCGCCGGAGGAAGCGCTTCAAGCGGCAGCAGCAGCTGCACCCGCCGCACCCCGAGCTGCTGCTGCGGGCCGGGGCCGCCGACCCCGCCGCCTTCCTGCCCGGCTTCGCCTACGGACCCTACGGCTACAACTACGGCCTGCAGCTCCAGGGTTACCCCCACCACCACCACCACCATCCCGGTGGCGGAGGCGGCGGCGCCGCGGGCGCCTTCCCCTTCCCGGCGCCGCACTGCCCGTTACCGGCTCCGCCGCCTCCCGCCGCCGCCTCCGTCTTCTCCGCCGCCTCGGGGCTGCCCTCCTTCCTGGGCGGCGAGCTGAACTGCAGGAAGTCCTTCTACCACCCCCAGCTGAGCCCCACCGCCCTGCCCGCCGCCCTCCTCCAGACCCTCAAGCCGGACCCCTCGCCCGCCGGCGGCGGCGGCGGCGGCGGCGGCGGCGGCACCAACCACCCCTCCCGGCCCTCTTTTTCCATAGACAACATCATCGGGGGGGCCGTGCCCCCGCCGCCCAGCACCAACCCCAGCGTCGCGCCCGCCGCGCCCTACCCCGCCGGCCAGGCGGGCCCCCCGGCGCAGGTCCTGGCCGTGCTCAGCCCCGCCTTGGCCCCGGCACAGCCCCAGGTCAGCCTGGCACACGAGCCGCTCCTCCAGCCGGCCCAGAACTTTTCCAGTAAAATCACAACCCTCAGCAGCTGTCATTTTTAAAGTGCGCTGGGGACTGGGGAGGGGGATGGGGGGGGAGAGTCGCGAAGCAAACGGCCCCTTCCCAGCTCTCCTGCACTCCTCCGAAACTGCTCCCCTTCCCTCTCCCCGTGTCCCCCCCCGCCCCGCCCCATCTCCTCCTGTTGTGTTTTTAAGGTAGGAAATATTTCCTTTTTTTTTTTTTTTTTTTTTTTTAATTTTTACTTTATTTCCAGGCTCAGCGGCATCCAGATCTGTTTGTCTCTCTTTGCTCGGGGAAAAAAAAAAAAACCAACAAAACTCAATAAATCGGGAGGGCGGGAGGAGGGAAAGAATAACACGATTTGGTCCTACAAGCGCCAAAACGTATTTATAAAGTGGCCGTAACATAAGCTGGGACCTGGGCTGGTTGAACACGCAACGTCTTGTGAGGGGCGGAGGGGGGGGCATGTGAAGAACGAAACGGTCTTTTAGGGTCGGAAATGTTTCCTTTGAGAGGTGCAGGTTTTCCGCCGAGCTCCCCCAGATCGCCTGGGAAAGCGGCCAGGGGAGCTGCGGACGCCCCCGGTCGCAGCGAGCCCGTTTTCGTTCCTGCAAGTCTCTCTGCCGGGTGGTTTTGCCATGTGTGTCTGTCTCTCCCCTGCTCTCAAAGAAAATGTTTTAAGGCTCCGATCTTATTTTTAGTTTCTTTGAAGCGTCGGGTTTGGTTTTTAAAGGCACTGTTTAAGGTTTCTTTGTTTTTAAGAAGAAGAAAAGTCGGTGAAACTCAGGACTGCGGTTTATTTTTTTTTTTCCTTTTCCTTTTTTTTTTCTCCCCAATTAGACATTCAAATGCACGTTTGAAAAAAATATCGGATCTGTCAGGAAGTTTGGAGAATTCCCATACTATTTTTTTTTAATCCCCGTTTCCCCACCCCCTTCGTGCGTGGGTTTTTTGGTGTATTGGTAATTATTTGTATATAGATTATTCGGGAGCTAATGAGCGGAGTCCAGTTAACTCTTCACTGGTTGTGCATCCGTCATATCTATTTTATTGAGAGAATCTGTGAATAATTTGATGTGGAAAAGGCAACAGAATTTTGTCCACCGTTGGTGTAAATTAATAAATGTTTGTGACCTGGTTTAAAAAAAAAAAAAACAACAAAACAACAATTCCAAATCGTTCTTTGCGATGTCCTTTGTCACGCTGAGAGCCGAGAGCCTTGCTCGGGCCTCGGGGAGGCGAGAGGCTGCAAACCTCGGGCCGGCGACACTCGGGCACGGGCTGAGCGGCCCCTCCGCGGCCGGGGGCGCAGCCTGCGCGGGGCTGCGGCTGCCGCACCGCCCGGGCCACGGCGGCGGGCCCCGCGGGAGCTCCGCGGGCCGGCAAGCGAAAATACCCCCGCATTTTTAATTTTTTTTTAATTTTATTTTTTTATTTCTCGGCTTTTGGTGTCTCCTAGGAAAAAAAATAGAAAAAATTTAAAAAAAATATGTGTATATATAT
This sequence comes from Phylloscopus trochilus trochilus, assembly GCA_016584745.2. Classification (NCBI taxonomy): domain Eukaryota; kingdom Metazoa; phylum Chordata; class Aves; order Passeriformes; family Phylloscopidae; genus Phylloscopus; species Phylloscopus trochilus. The sequence goes on along the minus strand of WQNJ02000093.1, from coordinate 8,636,346 downwards.
ACCCCGCGTGTTTTCAGGTGGCGGCCGGGAGAAAGGTTCTCCCTTCTTCACCCCCTCCCCCCACCTTCCCCCCCACCTCCTTTTATTTTGTTTGGAAAAGTTGACACATGAGAAAATAAGTTGGAGGGTTTCCCCCCCGCATCCACGTCCCCCTTGGGCCTGCAGTATTTGAATGACCCGATGAAACTTGATCTCTGCCTAAATTTTGCAACAACTTACAAAGTAAATAAACATCTTAAAGCGCTCCCCTCTCCTCCAAACTTCTCCCCCCCCCCCCCCCCCCCCCCCAAATTATTTATTTCAGGGACCAAACGTGGCTCTTCAGTTTGTTTGTTGGCAGGGACCCTGATCGAAAGAATCGAGGCCTTTCTGACCGGGCAGCCAGCTGAAGGAGGAGAAAAAGGGGGAAGAAAAAAAAACTAAAAGCTGAGCCGTGAGAGGCAGGGAGCGGGGGACGGAGCCGGTCCCCGGGCAGCGGGGCTTTGTGCGGGGCCTCCGGGGCTCGGGCAGGAGCAGGAGCCGGGCGGTGTGCGCCGGGGAGCAGGGAGGGGGGCTTTTCTCTTCTCTTCTCTTCTCCCACCCATCCCTTTTTTATCCCCCCTCCGCTGGCCCTGTCTGTGCCACCTCGAACCTCCGCGCAGTTTGTTGATGTTGTTCCTGAACGTGCCGCCTCCCCGCAGCGAGCGGTCTCACATCTCGCCTTCACACACATTTGCTTTTGAAAAGCGATCTTCGTGTCCGGCACTTGGTTGTCTCCCTTTCATGTCCAGCTCCTACAAAAGGGGCTACAAGACTCGACATGGGAGAAAAGAGGAGGCCAATGAATCTATTTTCCAGATTGCCAAGCACATGGTTGGAAATTGAAGGGGCTTTTGTAGCATTTCCCCTTCCTCCCTCCCTCCACTCTCCTTTTCTTTTGCTTGTGTGCAAATTGTTCAATTGCTCTGGCAGGGGTGTTCCTGACAAGCTCATTACTAGAAGGTGCCAGACCCCTCCTCTCCCTCTCCCCCGAAGTCTTTGATGAAGTTAAAATGCGCTGATAGCTGCTCTCGGGGCTATCTTTGTTCAGCCTCTTTTAATAACCGAGCCTGCTTTGAGGAGACGGGATCCGAGGGAAGAAAGCGATGTGCAGCGAGGTTGGGTGGTGCTTGTGCGCCTGGCAAGAAGCAAGGGGGGGGGCTGGTTATTTTCATATCGAGTAGCGATTGTTAGTAATTTTTGCCTTGTTTGTTTGTGAGATGCAGGAGGAGCAGGAGCCGAGGGTGCCAGGAGCGGATCAGAAATGGCAGTCGGTGCCCGCGGGGATGAAGGAGGCGTGTGGCCCCTGCAGTCCCGCCGGTGCACTGGGTTCTCCAAGTTGGTGGTCTCAGGGCTTGAGGGGCTGGCGGGGGCTCCTCTGCAGGGAAGCGGCGTTTCCCTGGAGAGCCCCCTGCCCCCACCCGCTCAGGAGAGGGGGAGCGGGGGGGTTGTCTGGGGCTGGGGGACACCTTTCCCCGGCTCCGCTCATCTCCTTTCGCCTTGCGGAGTCATTGTGGGGTTTTAAGCCGCGGTGGCCGAGCAGGATTGAAGCTGAGCTGCCTTGGGAGCGGGGGGATTCCCCCGCCTTCACCGGGAGTCGTGGTACCCACGCAGGAAGGGTCGGGCTCGGACCTGCGGGGGTTGCGAGTGCAAGCGCCGTCGAGGTTTTATTTTGGGGCGGGGGAAGAACCCCAAGCGTCTCTAAAATGAGATTTTCCCCCACTCCCTGAATTTCCCTGAAGCAGCGCAGCTCGCTCCGTGCCCCGGTCGGTCTCACGCTGCCTGCGGGGCTCGGGGAGCCCCCGGGAAGCGGCGTTCCCCATCCGCCGGGAAAAAAAGGGGGAGCGGGGAAGGACCCGGGGGGGTCTCCCCTGGGTCCGGAATGCCCTGGCCGGGCTCGGTTCGGGGGTTTCACGAGAAATTTTACCTCGTCCAGGCGGGACGGATAATGGCCCCTAATTACGGGGCTGGCTGGCTCCGCGGCCCCGATCTTCACGGGACGTTATTTTTAAGCGTTCAGCGAGGATCATTTTTCACGCCTCGCTGCCTAAAGGAGGGTTTTATTTATTTATTGGAGGGGAGGCGAGGAGGACACCAGCAATAACCGAGCACTGAAAGGAAAATAATTAGCTGTTGCAGTCGCTGCTTGGGAGTCGCTGGCCAAAAAGGCGACTTGGCATTTCCCTTCTCCTCCCCTCCCGTGCATGGGCTCCGCAGCCCAGGTTCTCGGGGGTTAGTTTTGTCAGTGCTAAACCCCGGGCAAAGCCCTCCAGGAGCCTGATCCTTTTCTGCGCGTTTGGGGGTTTTTTAATTTTTTTTTTCCCTCCTACTCCCTTTCTGTTCGGCGGCTGTTTTCGAGTAGGACCGGAGGGATGCGGATTCCCCTGCCTTGCTTCGGCTTTGATTACGCATTCATGGAGATTTTTTTTTTATTATTTCTTTTTAATGTGCTCCCACTCCTCTGCTTTCTCTGTGTCAGATGAAAGGGTCGTAGCAAAACCGCGACGCTCTCCGCACAGTTCCTCCGCGGCGGATTTCCGTGTGTGCGCAGCCCGGGAGAGGCGGAAAACGGGGGATTCTCCTCGGGTTTGTCGGGGCGGGATAAAACCATCCTGCCCCGGAATATCCCCGTCGGGACCACAGCGGGAGGGCTGTGTGTGTGTGTGTGTGTGTGTGTGTGTGTGTGTGATTTCTTTCTCTGCTTTCGCTTAACTAAGCCCGTGTAGGAGCGGTGCGGATCCCGAGCAGGGAAGCGAGCGGCCCTTCCCTCGCCCGCTGCGGGCTGTGGGTGCGGGACCCCGGCCCGGCCGGCCCCGCTCGGCCCTCACCTCCTCCCTCTTCCCCTGGCACCTTCTGCTTTCCATTACTGCTGATTTGGAGAATTAGGAAAGGTCAAGATCTTATTCCTTTCTCCGGTAGTTTTTTTGTTTTGTTTTGTTTTCTCTTTCTAGTTCCTCGCAGCCCCGAACAAAAATAAATCATCCTGGGTTATAAAAAGCACCTTTAGACATCAAGAACATCTTTTCCAATAGTTTGATCCTTCCTCCAGGACTGCCCTGGCCTTTCCTTGTGACTGCGCAGAAACTCCCGTTTTCACGGTGAATTTAGGATTTAATAATAACGCCCAATCTCCCTGTGCCCCAGTGCCCGACCTGAAAACATTGCCCTCCAGCATCTTCTTTCCCTCCCCGTGTCTCTTTCGTTTTTTCCCTTCTCTGAGCAGAACGTAGAGAAACGAGATATATATTTTTTAAAAAAAGTTTAAAATAATAAAAATAATCCCGTTTTCTCATCTGGAGAGGGCAGGAAAAGCTGTCGGAGACGGCTCAGGCGCGGGAAAATTGCTTTGGAAAATAAGTTGGTGCTTTTGAAATCTCCTCGAGATGTTCGTGGTAGGTCAGGGACCTGTGCTCGGCCCTGTGCTCGGTCCGTCTGTCAGGGGAAGAGGGGCAGGGGCTGCGCGCTGTCCCCTCACCTCCCGGACTACAGCTCGTCTGTCCTTGTTCCTCTTCGTCGCCTTTTATTTCTCATCCGCTCTTTTTTCACTTTTTATTTCTCCTTTGTAACTCCCCCTCTTTTTTTCTTTCTTCCTTCCCTTCTTTCCTTATTTCTATTCTCTTTCTTTCTTTCTTTCTTTCTTTCTTTCTTTCTCTCTCTCTCTCTCTCTCTCTCTTTCTTCCTCCCCACCCTGTTAAATTTCTTTGTGTTTTGTTTTTTCCCTATTTAATAATTTTAATTTTTTTGTTAGTTCTTCTAACTTTCTCTCTCTCTCTTCTTTTTCGTCTTTCTCTCTTTTCCTCTTTTCCTCTTTTCCTTTCCCTCTCCCTTTTCCTCTTACCCTATCTAACAAATTTCCTTTTTATTTTTCTATTTCTTTTGCTTCCACTCTCTTTCTCCTTCTTTTCACATTTCTCCCCTTACCCTCCCTTTTCTCTCGCTGTCTCTCCTGCCTCACCCACTTCTTTTGAGGTCGGTCGAGGGCTGCTTTCGCACTCTCACCAGGAGATCTCCAGCTGTGTCCACCCCGGGAATCTCCCTCTTGGCCGCAGCGAGGGGAATCTCCCCTCCTTTGAACCAGGAGCGATTCCGGCGGGGCCCCTCCGGGCTCAGCGCTTCCCCTGCCTGAGCCCGGTGGGTTATGGAGCAGCTCAGGGTGATTTTTTGGAGCCGGGGACCCAGGAGCAGACGCCCCACACCCCCTTTCCTCCGGTGCATTTACGGGGGCGGTGGCTGCGGGACGCGGCGGCCCGTGCGGGGTTGCAGGGCTGAGCCGGGGCCGGGGGGGCTTGTGCGGGGGCCTGGCACTTTATTAATTTCTTAAATGAGATTTACATTGGCATCTCAAGCCCGTGGCAGCAACAGGTGACATCCTGAGATCCAGGACGGGACAAAAGCTGCTCGCGGCAGGGTTTTGTCAGCGCCTTTCCAATCCTTCCTCATCACTCAGATGCCAGGGATTTCCTCGGGTGACCAGCACCGGGATGCGCCCGACCGTGGCCCGGGAAGGGGCTCGGCCCCACTGGGCAGCCGGTACCGAGCAGCCTGGAGCCCGGCGGCCTTTCCCGGTCGAGGGCAGGCGGGATTCCTCGCTTCCCAAGCGCCCTGGCTGCCCGCATCCCTTGCCCTGGGCTCCGGCGGAGTTAGGTCCATAGGTACGGCGTGAACCCGCGCATCCCGCCCTGCGGCTGCAGGATGGAACCTGCCAGGGACACAACCTCCCCGCTGAGAGGTCGAGAGGGAGACCCAAGGGGTGCAATGAGTTTGTCCGTCAGTTTCTCCATGGGGAACTTCGTGTCGGTGCCTTGGGATGGGTCTAAGGACCGGTTTAGGGGTGTTTCTCCCACCCTCGATCCTTTCTGGTGACCGAGGCTCGGGCTCCGTGACGCAGGGTGACAGGGAAGCGCTTTTTGGGGGCGTCTTTATCCGTTTCATTCATATTTCGTTTTCCCTGCTTTAGCTCGCCTTTTAAGCGAAATTAGATTCCTCTTTCGTCAGTACCGCGGGTTTGAAACGGCTTGAAACAGCGCCGGCCATTCCTTTCACTCTCACAAGAATTCCCAGATACTTCCCTTTCCCCCGCCGACGGAGGCGAGCGGAGAGCACTCGGAAAGCCCGTGGATGAGGCTCCGCTCACCCCCCGCCCTCGCAAATCACTCTTCAGCAGTGAGAGCCTTCTGCGGGGCACACGATCGCCTTTCATTGCAGCTGCACTCCCTGCAAAGTCCGTGGGAATTTTCCCCCCCACCCAGACGAGATTAGCTGGGGGCCCCCCACAGTGTCCGCCCGTCAGCCCTCGCCGGAGGGAGAAGGGGGAACAGAGGACAAACCCTCGGGTGTGGGGGAGCTCCACAGCCCGCGGGGAGCGGAGCCGGGCCGGGGCCGGACCCCGGCGGGCCGGGGGTGGAGGTGCCGCCGCTTACCCTTCGAATTGAAACAAACCAAACAGAGAAGGGGAAACTTTCCCCCTCTGGGCATGGGGCCGAAAAATTTTAGGGTCCGGCCAGAGGGGCCTCCTTCAGCCCGGAGCGTGGCTCGCCTTCCGCGGCAGGTCCTGGTGGGGCGGGAGGGGCGAGGGGGGCTAGACGGGAATCAGCTGGTGGGGCAGTGCCGACCCCCTCGCCCCGGCCCGCAGCGCCCCTGCGATCTCTTTCCAGGAGAGAGACGTGGCCACGAAATAAAGGCAGCAAAAGGAGGCACATGGACTCGGCCGAGAGAGCCGGGGCCGCGCAGGATGCGGAGCCGAGCACCCGCCGCCGGCCCTGGGACATGTGGGGGGCAATCCCTTCCCATGGCGAGCAGAGTCCCCCAGAGGCGCTCCCCCAACGCACCTTCCCACCCCTAACACCCTGAGATTTCACCCGTGTTATTTCTAAAATGCTCTTTTCTCCTCCCCCCACTTTAATTTTTATTTTTCTTTATTTTTTCTTTTTGTTTTTTTTTTTTTTTTCTTCTCCTATTTAATTACTTCTCTTGCAAAACCAGAGGCCGCTGCCACCTAACGCGGCACTGAAATCCACTTCTCCTCTGTGACTTACAACCCAAATCCCAATCCCATGACCTTTCTCTTCCCCCCCCTGCCCCGGGTCCCCCACCCTCGGTCATGTGGGACACGAGTAAATTTATCCACCCTAGTGGAAAGGCCTCCCTTCTACAGTTGCTCCGGAGAAGCCCGACATGTTTCACAAGGAGGATAATTTCGGTTTCCCACCTTTCTCTCTCTTTTCTCCTTCTTTTAAACCCTGTTTTAATTTCGTTTCCCACCCCGTCCCACGAGGCTGCCATCTCTCCTCAGGCATGCTCCTACTCTGTGTATGTGAGTTCCTGCCAAGCGGGTCACTTCAGAGCTTTTGACGGCTCTTCAGCTCAGGAGATCGTCAAAAAGAACATTTCTGGCCTCCCTGGAGCGGGAGCGAGCTGTGTCCCAGTAACCTCTGCTCTCCCGGGGGTCCCACACGCAAGGAGCTGGATACGTGTCTGGGGACAGGGACCCCCTCAGGGCCCTGCGGTAGGGGACACCCACGCGGGACACCCACTCCGTCCCTGCCCCGGCTCCGGCCGGTCCTTTCTCACCATCTCGGCTGCTTTTCCCCACCCCAGCTCCTGTGGGGAGACCGCACCCTCGGGTCCCCCCGGGAAGGGCGACGGGCACAGCCGCCTGCCCTGGGCGGCCCGAGCGCCTTCTCCGGCAGCAGCCAGAGCTGGGGAACCTCCGGCCAAGCTGCGGGGTGGTCCCCGCATCCCACCCTCACCACCTCTGCCGGGGTGTGGGTGGCAGGAGCGGTGGGACGCCGCGGGCAGCCGCGGAGGGGGCGTGCGGGGGCGGGAGGCAGCTCCGGAGGGTCGGGGCCAGCGGTGCCCTCGGACTCGGCAGCCCCGGGCCCTTCCCCACCCGCCACGGGCGCTCCGAGCGGGGAGCGGGGATCGGGGAGCGTCCCCCAGCCCGGCCCTGGCTCTGGGCGGATGTCCCGAGTGCTGCGAGTGTCGGTGCCGCAGCTCCGCCGTCGGGGCCGGCCGGAGGAAGCCGCTCCACCGCCGCAAAGCGCGTGTGAACCGGCTGCGGGCGGCGCCGCTTCGGGTCGCTCAGAATTAGAATTCTCCCCCCTCTTTTTTTCCCTTTTTAAATTTTTTTTCGGCGCTGCCAACAGTAGGCACTTTTTTTTTTTTTTTTTCTTTTTTTTTTTTTTTTTTTTTTTTTTTTTTTTCCGGAGTGGTGATTTATCCCAACCGCAGGCAGGTGTTGGGCACTTTTTGGTGGAGGTAATGAAAGCACGGCTCCGACTGGAGCTGTAAGGTCTTTCCACTCTGTTCTTGCTCGGCAAACTCTCGCCCGCGGGCTCACATGGGAAGAAGAAGAAGAAGAGGGGAAAAAAAAAAAAAAAAAGGAAAATGAGAGAGAGAAAGAAAAAGCAAGAAATTGATAGAATCTATTCGTTTCCTGGCCTCACTGAGAGGTCGGGAAAAATATTCAGGAAAGCGTCACTGAAATCCTTCAGGGCTCGATTTCAGGCGCTGCTATCAGCTGTCGAGGAAGAAAAACGGGCAGTACAATCTCTTATGTGGAAATTAAACATATTGGAGCCTCCCGCCAGATCTAGCTGATATTATAGTCGATATTCCCAGAATTTTCCTTCTGCTTTTGGACAGTATTCCTTGTCGCACTTACTTATGTGCCTTGGACAGAGAGCCGGGAAATATTCATCGAGAGGGAAAGGCGTCTTGTGATAATAGAAAACAGGGGTCCTTTTTAAAAAACATCTTTTCTGGCCCTAAAATTCGTAGGGAAAAAAAATTTTAAATACTTGAAAGCACCGTTGCAGAGCCGATGAGAAATAATAAAGGCGAATTAATCGGAAACGAACCTTTCCCGCAAAACCAAGCGGTGCAGAGCGGATTTCCAGCGCGGGGCCGGCCCGAGGGAGCGGCTCTCACCGCCCAACCCGCAGGTGTCTCGGGGGGCTTTGGAACCCTGAGGTTTGTACCCTTTTCCCTGCTCGGGCCAGGGATGGGTCCCGGCTCGGTCCCGCTGCCCAGCCCCGGGCTCGGCGCGCCGTTCCCGCTGGAAATCGCGCACTTTGGTCATTTTGGCATTCCCCGGGCGCGGGGACTCCGCCGCCTTTCGGGGCTTCCCTGGGCCGCTTTCTCTGGGCAGGTTTTATACAAAGCACCCTCCCGCCCGACACACTTCGTGTTCCGCCGGGTGCCCGTGTTATTCCCCGGGCTGCCCCGACGGGAAGGTGCGGAATTTTGCCGGCTTGCTGCCGGTTTTTAAAGGAGAGAGAAGAGAGGAGGAGGGTGCGGGGGGCGGCGGCTGCCGCCTCTATTTTAATGTCATTATAGTTGCCGTGGCAACCCATTGGATCACTCCTCCTGGAATGAACCTTGTGACAATGGTGGGTTTGCGAGAAATCGGTAAATGTGCAGCCGGGGGACACAGCTACATTACCGCGAACAACAGCGAGGGTTTAACATGTGACCCTTCCAATTATGCTGATGATACCTCGGCGCAGCTGCCTCCGCCGTGCTGCGGAGCTGTGGCTCTTTGGGGGGGCTGGGGAGGGTTCCCGGGGCTGTTGCAGGGCACAGCCCGGTGGGGATGGGGCCGCAGCCCGCACCGCCTCTGTGCACTGAGAGGGGAGCAGCATCTCCGCATCGGGATCGCGAAGGAGCTCCCAAACCACTAAAAGAGAAAAAGGAAAAAAAAAATGGGAAGAAGAAAAAGCTTCTTCGGGGGAACGTGGAGAGAGTTGAATATGCGGAGGGGCTCTGCCTGCAGGGCTGTGAATTAAGGACCTGCTTTGGGGGGTGGGCAGAGACCCCCCGGTCCCGGAGCGCACGGTACATCTGTGGCACGGCTGCGGGAAGGAATGAACGAAACCCGCCCCCTCCCAGGAAAAAAAGAAAAAATAATAATAATAATAAAAAAATAAAACAGTTACAAGCCTTAAAATATGGTTCAGAGAATTACAAGTAATCAGAGCTGCGGGGGTCAGCAGTGCAAACTTTTTAAGACTAATGTTTATTTAGAAAAGTGAGTGGTGTCTGCGTTGCTTTTCTAGTGCCCCAGCACAAAAGTCCTAATGGCTTTTGCAGGCTTTCCATCACAAACTCCTGCACAGGGCGCAGGGACCACCGCCGAAAGCAACCCCGAGCCTCCCCTTTCAAAGGTATCATCGGCACAGGGTTTATAACCCCCTCGCTCCTCTTTCCATGAGTCAGTGACGATATTTTCTGTGCCCCTTCCTCAGTTTTGCCCCTCTTTCGCCTTAGTTCGGTGTAACCCGAACCCTCCCGAATACCGTGGAGGAGAGAACTCGGGGGATGGGAAGGGCTCTCCCCACCTCCCTCCGCAGTGCCGCTCAGCCCTGGACGGCTGCGGTCCTGAAAGCAACGCGGGGCTTCAGCCGAGCTGGAAACCTCGTTAGGATGGACCCGGGGGCAGAGGCAGGAACCGGCGCGGGGCGGGCTGGCCGGTGTCCGGAGAGAAGGCAGGGCTGGCAAATCCATTCTCCCGTCTCACCCCTTCCCAGCCGCTCTCCCGGGAGCCCATCCACAACGCCGGCCCTTGTGTAGCTTTGGGTGTCTCTGCTGAGCCCGTGCCAACACTCATCCTGTGGACAAAACGCGATCGCCAGTTGGGATTTGACTGCCTTAGCAGACTCGAGGCTCCCGTCTCGGGATGCTCCTTTTGTTCTCATGACTGGAAAAAAACCCCAGCAACTTCGCACACCTCTTGGGACAATTCCCCCTCGACTTTACACAGGAGGGTGGATACAGGGGAAAAGTGAAAGCCGGTGGCCTCAGCCCTAGGTGCCTTGCAGCAGGCCAGGGGAAAATCAGCTCTGCTCAGTTCCTCCCCTCCTGCCCTTGACAGGTGTGTCAGGGTCCGGGAGGGATGAGCAGGACAACGGGATGTTGTCACCTCTCCTGTCATTAGCGTTCACAGCTCATCGCCGAGCAACCGGAGCAGCTTCGCAGTGGGATGCGCAGGAGGGAAACAGGGTGGCAAGAGGAATGGGATGGAAGGGGGAGAGAACGGGGCCGGATCTTGCTCCCTTTCCAGCCAAGTGACTGTCTTGTCCTGGTCCTGAAAAGGTAAGCTCGGTTTAACCCCTTCGTTGGTCTGCATAGGGAAAAACACGGAGCTCAAACCTGGGAATGCTGAACCAAGAAATGGCAGCTGAAAGTGCCTCTGGAAACACACACCTGAGGCCTGATCCTGCCTCCCTCTGTCTGAACCAAGCACAGGTGCTCAGCTCTGTCAGGACCGGGTTCAGGGTTGGTGTCTGGTGCTGCAAGGCTGAGTTTGGTGGTGGAGGGAGGACAGTGGTATTTCTAAACTGCTGAAATGTGCCTGACACTTGAGGGAAGATCATCTCCTCTCTCTCAAGGGCTTTCATTTGAAGGGCTTGACTCTGCTTATCAACTTGTTTAAGCTGATAAGACGTTCTGGCCTTCTGACTCCCATTATCTCCCCGAGGGCCCTGCACCCTCCTCACCGTGGTGCTGGATCAGGTCACTGTAGTTGCTCAGGGAGTGGAGGACCCCCAGGCAGGACCTGCTGCTTCTCTTCAGGGTTTGGAGACCTGGTGCAAGGCTGGGCAGTGGGACTGGGCTGGGGGAACAGCAGCCCCTTGCTATTCTGTGTCCTCTATCCCCCTTACAAAGCAAAAATGCTGGGAACACTCTTCATCCCTAAATATGGAACATTTGGGCTGGAATATTTTGGATGCATTTGAAGAGGGGAGGCAGGGAAGAAGGATGCAGAGAGGGGCATGAGAAGGAGAAAGAACTACAGCCTTGCTGGCATGAAGCTGATTTGTCTGAGTCCTGTCCTTTTGTGGCTGTCATCTGTCACTGTACCCAGGAGATGCTGCAACTACACACAGATGAGGCTCAGGCAGGAGCATCCCCCAGGTATCACAACACTGCAGCCACTTGCCTTGCCTTTGAACCAAAGATGTACTTCTCCCTGCTAGGGAAGGGCTGGGAATTTCAACCAGCTTCTCCAGCAGCTGTGTTCTGCTCCCCAGGACCTTGCTGGGGTGGAGAGGTGCGTGTGACATCAGGGGTGATGGTGAGAGATGGAGCAGGTGCCAGTGGGTGACCCAGAGAGCCTGTGGGCCACTGCAGCAAAGCCCCTCCATCCCCTGGGGGCTGGGCCCAGTCTGATGCTCCAGCCAGGTTTTTCATCTCCCTCCTCGATGTCAGCAGAGCACGAAGGCAGGGGAGAGGTCAACCCCTGTGTTAATACACGTGTTTTAAATAACTGGTATTTTTATTTCTTCCCTTCGGTGCGCTGGGCTTGGCACACAGCTTTGTTTGCACAATTGTCCCGCCCGTGCGTTCTGTTGCCCAAGTAAGGAGAAAAAGATCCCGTGTGTGATCTGGAGGTGTGCTTTCCTGGTTCTGACATGTAAATATTAATCAAGAAACAACAACAGAGAGACCAAAAAAATCCCTCCTACCCCTGCACCCCTTCAGATCCCTTTATTGTCCAGGCATTTGTTGCACTTGGACTGGCTTTTCACTTTCTCCTCTCAGAGAGGCTGGCTCCAGCAATGGTCCCCAGATTCCTCAGCTACATCCTACTGAGGGAAAACATTTATTGAAGTTTTCAGCTTATTAGGGAAATACATATTTCTGCTTCTTTTCCAAACTCCACTGACAACTTTTCGAAGCCAGGCCTGCGTGTCAGCATGGGGCCAGGCGAGGCATCCCCTCTCTCTCCTCTTGCAGCTGTATGAACTCTGAGTACCCCAAAACGCCGTGGAGGGGGAATTCCTACCACCACCATCTGCTTCCTTGGTGGACAAAAGCGGTGAGTATGTGTGTAGATGGTTTTCCTCCATAAAGCAGGGCTTCAGCTCACTCACACCTCTGAAGGGACACAGGGTATTTGGAGACACCATCCAGCTCCCCAGACAGCCACATTTCAGATGAACTTTGCCAGGGCAGCGTTGATGAGGTGAGAGGGTGCAGGGAGGTGTCCAGGGAGAGAATTGGACAGCCTGTTTCACATGAAGAAGAGGAAATATTTTCCCTGGGTCATCCTGTAAAACTCACTGTGCCATGGCTCTCACTCTGCTGGCAGGTCCTCAGGTGGTAACTACCGAGTGCTCCAGTCTGGATGTGGCCTTTAACTGCAGATGTCCTTCAGGCTTCAGCTGCCTGAGGTTGGCAGAGAGTAGCAGGGAGGCAATCATTCTGTGCTCACTGTGTCTTTTATTTTCTTTCTAAGCATCCATCCCTAAACACTGCTGGAGAGGAGATTCTGGAGCTTTGGATGAAATCCCAAGAATTTTCATGGAAGCAGAACAGCAGGAAGGCAAACAGGAAAGAAGAGGAGTAATATACTAATCTCAGGGGCACTTGTTGCATTTCTCTCTTTTCTTTGCTGTGCTGCTTCCTTTTCCTCCAGCCACATACTACAGGATTACAGCAAATGAATTAAGGGATTAAACCATAAGGGAGAATTAGGATCCTGCTGATTTAGAAGCAGAAAACCAGATGGGCTCATTGAACTCTAGATGATGCAAGAAAATCTTGGGTAGTGCTTTGGATGTAGGTCACAGCATAATTCAAGTTATTGGGAAGCTCTGAAGATCTCTGGTCCAACAGCCCCAAAGCAAAGCCAGCTTAGATCAGATTGCCCAGGGCCTTGTTCAGTGAAATTTTGAATGTCCTCAAGGATGGAGATTCCCCCACACCTCTGGTCCTCTGTGTTGAACCATCTTCAGGGTAAATTTTTCCCCAATAACTAATCCAAGCTTTCCTTTCTGCAATTTGTGTTCGTCGCCTCTCCTTCCATGTCTGTGTGTACACCAGGGAGATGCCCAGGACCATCAGGACCCATTCAGGGTCTGTTGTACCTCCCTTGTAAACCAGATGGTTGGGCACAAGTTTCCCATCTTAGACAGAGGGTTCTGGGCTGTCTGAACACCTTGGATTCTCCCAGTGTGTGCAGGCCTGGATGGGAGGTCTCACCTCTCCCTGGTGCACCAGAGCTGCCCTTGAATCGCTCTCACCTGTGTAACGGGGTGAGGATTTGCTGCTGCTGTGACTGGGGACATCCCAAACACCATCCAAACATCACTCCCATAACCCACATTCAGAATCATCCAGGAGGTGGTGGGTCTGGAGAAAAAGGACATATGGTGGCCTTTGGCCTGCTGCATCCACCTGGGGAAACAAAGGCGTGGATAATAAAGGTCACCTGTTCACCTTCATGGCTGACAACTGAGCCAAGGAATTCCTTCTCCCCAGTGCCCTGAGCACTCCTCCAGACTGCCTGGGGTCACACAGCATGGGGCCATGCTCAGATACAGCTTTTGGTGACAGGCTCACAGGCAGGTGGACCTCTTCCAGTACATTTTGGCAGCTGGGAATCATCTCCGTGAAAGACAGAGCTGTGACGTGTTTGGCTGTGCCTTGCTGGAGAGAGAAAAAAAAAATTAAGAAAGAAAAAATAAAAGAGAAAAGAAAAGACAAAAAGGAAAAAAGTTGTCTACAGCATCGCAGCCTGTCCCTGATCCTAGGAATGGATGTGAGGGCTTGTTCAGGGAAAAGGTTGCCTGACCCTGTGCAGTGAGAAAGGGAGAGGCAGAAGTCATGAAACAGGGCTCTGTTTGGACTCAAATTCGATTTGCATTGTTAAAACTTGCTGATCCCATACGAGGTTCTCCTGGCTGGGAGCTGAACTTGGTTCCACAGCCAAGCTTTCTTCTTTTCCAGAGTGTTCAGCATAAATCAGACTTTCACAGCCGCCTTTGAGTGGAAGGAGCAATAAATCACATTTTGTCTCCTGTCCAGGAGCCTTGGGAGAAAGGAGCTGTCAGAAACCCAGGAACCAGCCCAGATCTGCTGACACGTGCTCTGTGAATCCTCCTGCCTGGCGCTGCCTTCACCCCTCTGCTGTAACAGCTCCAGCAGCTCCCATGCCCCGCTTTTCCCAGACGAGATCCCAGCCACGCTCCTGATGCCCAGGTGGAGCTGTGCCCCAAGCAGGGGATACCAAGCCAGAACATCTTTTGGGCTGGGTCACACTCTGCCCTGCATCTCACCCGAGCCATTAGGAGGGTTTTAAACCAGACCCAGATCTGGTGCTGTGCTGTGACCTGTGCACTCCCCTGGGGTCATATCTTTAGGATCTTTTTTTTCCCCTAGAGGATCAGCCTAGAGAAGTCACACTTCCACGTGCTTTTATAACTCTCTTGTCACCAGTCTCTCTAGGAATTCTTTTCCGAATATTTAGGTGGAATTTCCCTTGCTGTACCCTTTGCTTCCAGGAGGATGGTGGCTCCACTGTCTCCTTCTCTGACTGAACACACCCCTCTCTCTCCACATCCTCCAGCTTGGCAAAGTACAGCTATTTTTCCTTGTACAGCTTCATAAGCATTTGAGGGAGAGGGGCAAGTTCCCACAACCACTGCATGGGTCATGTCCACCTGAGCATTTCCTGGCAGGAAGGGAGGGTTTGGTGGAGATGGCTGCAGAAATCCCACCAACACCTCCAGTGGACCAAAAGCTCCATTGCTGATCCTGTTGAAACAGAGGGTTAAAGCCTCTCTGCTAGAGCCATTCCCTGCTAGAGAGATCCATACAGTCCATTAAAATTAGGGATCTTATTATGGGCTATATAAAAAAGGTAAAGAGGAAATGAGAACCTTATGAAGGGTTTCTTATGCATACAGATGGCAAGGGCATCTGAGGCTAAGAGAGCCTTTCCAACAGGCTTTTTCCAAACAGAAATGCTTACTTTACAGGGTTTCCTCTTTTTTAAAAAGAGATAAATAGATGCAGGAACATCTATTCTGCACAATTCACACTTGCAAACCAGGCACACTGTCCTTGGGACGGAGGAACAGACCCTAAACCCATATCATGCTCTGTCCTGGTTTCAGCTGGGATAGAGTTAATTTTGTTCCTAGTAGCTGGTACAGTGCTGTGTTTTGGATTTAGTATGAGAATAATGTTGATAACACACTGCTGTTTTAGCTGTTGCTAAGTAGTGCTTACCCTAAGTCAAGGACTTTTCAGTTTCCCATGCTCTGCCAGTGTGGAGGTGCACGAGAAGCTGTGAGGGAGCATGGCCAGGACAGCTGACCCGAAGTGACCGAAGGGATAATCCATACCATAGATCATCATACTTGGTATATAAACAGGGGGGAGTTGGCCAGGAGCCACTTACCACAGCTTGGGGATGGGGTGGTGAGCAATTGTATCATGCATCACTTGTTTTTCTTGGGTTTTAGTCCTCTCTCTTTTTGTTATCTCCCTTACTATTATGAATTACTTAGTATTACACTGTAACTAATTTCAGTTATTAAACTGTTCTCAGCCCATGGGTTTTACTTTTTTCTAGTTCTCATCCCTACCCCACTGGGGTGAGGGGGACCGAGCAAGAATCTTCATGGTACTTAGTTGTCTGCTGGGGTTAAACCAAGACGTGCTCCCAGGAGCACAGTCTGCTTTCCCCCAGCACCAATTTCGGATTTCAGACGCAGCTGTAGGTCATGTTCAGCTCTCTCCCGAATCAGACGGAGCAGGCTGTGTTTGCTGCCTCCTGCAGCCTGATTGAGGACTAGTAACACATCCCTCAGGCACACAGGAGTCATTTGAGTCTACTGAGTAGCATCAGCTCCACTGAGAGCTGGCCAAAATTGGGAATTCAACCTTCCAGCAGCGGCCACTGCTCTGCCTCTGTTTCAAAGTAGCAGAAACCAGGGGCCTCAAGCATGAGTGGACTTCGTGTCTGTAGCAGAACCAGAGACCCTCAGAGTCTGGCATCTATTTGCTTGGTCTAACACCTCCTGGGACATTTTTGATCTGTCTCATCCTGTCCCCACATGCATGGCTGTCCTGTCACACAGCAGTGCCAGAATGGGACAAGATCCCAGAGCTGCTCTCTGAAGCTGTAGGATCTTGTGGGAACCCTTGGCTACTGCCTTAGGTACTTTAGGGGCCCAAAACCAAGCAGAGACAGGAAGCATCCTTGGAGCTTGATCCTTATTTATACAGAAGTATAACCTCTCTCTGAAGGTGTTGTAGGGGAGTGATTCACATCCCCCTGTGCAGGCTGAGAGCTGAAGCACAGTGAGGCCAAGTGACATGAGCAGGGTTGGACAGATGACATGTGGCACAGCAAGAAGGGCAGCCCAGCAGTGCTGTGTGCCCTTGTCACCGCTGCTTGTCACCACTGCTCAGTGTCAGAGCTCTGGCCACCTTGCCTCCCTGCCCACCCAGCCAGGCAGCCCGCTCCTTTCTCCTTCAGACTCTTAAAATAAGACCCGCAAAGCCTCGAGCGTGGTTTCGATTTCATTAATAAATCCCTGCTTGCACTTGAAGCTGCTGTGCCTTTTAAAACATTATCCGTGGCTCTGGTTACACTCCTGATGAAAGCAGGCATGGCCCTATTAGTTTTCATGGCAAACAGCACTGCCACGTCCTGCGATCCTTTACGCACTCGGTGAAACCCAAGTTCCACAGGAAAGGGAGGGGGCAAAAAAGGCATCTTGAAAGGCAGTGTCCTTCTCCTTCTCTGCAGGGCATTGCACACTTGAATCCCTCCCTGAAACAGCTTTCATTAATCTGTACCATTTTTTAAATAGTTTTAATTTTTTTTTTTTTTAATTACTACCAACAATTTCCTCCTGGCTCTGCAACCCCCACCTGATGCCTGTGTCCCTCCAGCCCTGGGAAGGGGCTGTGCCAAGGGGTGGGAATGGGCACGGGGTGTGGAGAAGGGAAACAGGAGCTGCTTGAGCAGCGAGGAGCAACAGCTGCTCTGTAGTGCTGTCTCCTCTCCGTGGCTCAGAGAGGAGGTGTTTTGCTGGGGAGCAGAGTTAAGTGTCCACAGCCAACCAGCGTGAAAAACCTGTCCCATGGCAACAGGTTTGCCCTGGGTCATTGATCCCAGATCTGCAGATGGGTAAATTGAGGCAAAAGGGTTTAATGCTCACTAGTGGTAGAGGATGGGGAGGACAAGGGCAACTCTGTTCCAAAACTGCTGAGGTGAGTTTTCAAATGCCTTCAGCTTTGCTCTGTCCCTTAGGCAATGCTTGGAGAGCTTTGTGGAAGTGAATTTGCAGCAGAAGCAGAGGGACTGCTCTGAGAGGCCACCAGGAAACCAGCACAGAGATGCAGGAGAGTTGCAAAGATTAAAGGAAATAGAAAAGGAAAGGGGAAAGGGGAAAGGGGAAGGGGAAGGGGAAGGGAAGGAGAAAGATATTAAGAAGAAAGAGAATAATGAAATGAGAAAAAAGTGAGAACAAGGAGAAGGGAGGGAGGAAAGCAAGGAAGCCCCTTTGCATCTCCCTAAGCAGACAAGTGCCTAGGGCCATGATCCCTCTCTCCTAGCCTGGATCACAGATCTCCACCTGTGTCCCAGCATGTCCCTGCCCCACAGAAGTGCTGGCTGCCCTGCCCACCCCAGAGCTAAGCCTGGCAGCTGTCAGAGGGGCTGGATGGCCAAGCCCTGGCCTGGCTCTCTGGCTGCTCACACAGAGCAGCCGGGAGAGGGTGGCAGGTGAGCGAGGCACAGTCATTGCTACAACAGATGGTAGAGGCATGACATTACATGGCAGGGCTATTATTTATTAAGTGCTCGTGTTTGTCATGGCTGAAGATGACATCTTATTAAAGAGTCATGACACTGGGCGATTTTTTTAAGCCTAGGGGCCAAGAAGGCTAATGAACAGGGATAGCTCCAGGAATAGATGGAGGGAAGTGCTGTTTTCAGGTCACAGGCAGAGCTGACTAATGTTTCACTGACCTGATTTCTGGGTGATTTCCAGGCACATCTTGCTCCTGCTGATTAGGGATAGATGCTTCCTGTCATGGCCTGACAGCGCTGGCTCAGGGGGAGGCTGCTCTCTCAAGAGACCCTGTGGCAGAGGAGCACAGCCTGAGATGTGTCATGAGGAAGTTCCCAGCCACAGCCAGCCAAACACCAGCACTCCTGCAAACAAGGGCATGTGGCGGGCAATGGCTTCTGGGCGGGTCTCCCCAAATCTCACCTTGCAGGAGGTTTGGAGGAGGGCTCTCAGAGACCACGGGCGATAGCTGGGGGGGAAGCGTGGGAAGCGAGAGCCCGCTGGTCCCTGCGGCACTTCCACTGCCGTGTGATGCTTGTCAGGACAGCCAGACGGACAGCAGGGCTGCCCGGCTCTCTCTGGCCCTCTCAGCCTGCCCTGGCACCACCTCAGCCTGAAACAAGAGCTGTCTCCCTGCAGCTCCCATGCGCTGGCTCCTTATCGCTGACCCGCTCTGTCAGTGCAGATGCTTGACTAATGTTCCCTTGTAAAATGTTGTGTTAAGCACATTCCAGGCGCTGACATTAAATGCTTGGGCCGGGGCAGCGCTCACCCTGGGGCGGGCGCAGCCCCAGCCACACGCCGGTGCTGCCGCAGCCAAAATTTGCTTTTTTTTTTTTTTTTTTTTTTTCTTTTTTTTTTCTGCCCCGTCCCCACCTCCCTCTGCCCTCCCTCCGGCACAGCCAGCGTGGGCAGCGGGGGAAGGAGGCAGCGGGCAGGACCACGGCTGTCTGGCAGATGAAATAATAATTACCCCGGCCGCCTCCGGCCTCCCTCGCATTCCTCTGTGCTAACAGCTCGGCTTATTTTGTTTTCATCCGCAAATATTGACTCGTCGGGTTCTTTTCACCTCGTGCCTATTAAAAAGGCATTGCTCAGAGTATTGTTATTGAATTTGTTCTGCAGCTGCGAGAAGCATCCAGCAGCTTGAAGGAATTCACCCACACCACTAGCACAGGCCTTGTGTGCCCTCAATCCCCTCCAAAACTGCTTTGCCTGCTGCTCTCCAAGGGACAGGACCTGGGTCTGGCTCAGCAGGGATTCTATCCAGCCTTTCTACCAAGGGGGAGATCAGGGTGGTGCTGGGGATGGGGCACAGCTATGATCTGCTCCCGGGGGATGCTGCTTTACTGCTCTGTGCCTCAGTTTCCCTGGTCAGCCTTGTGATTCCTGACCATTTTCGTAATTGGCTGGGAGTGTTAATTATAGACACGAGATTTAACAGCCTGACCTTTTGTTGCTGCAGCTTGTCCTTCAATATTCACTTCAGCTCGAAGATGTGGGAGTTGTTTCCAGATGCCTTAACCTGGCTGGAGCAATAACCAGAAAAATAAATCCCTTCATTTCCCACTGAGCTGAATTATCTGGGTAATTAGTGAGTGTGACAGCAATGTTCACACAGCTCCAGTGTGAGGGTTTGGGATGGTGGTTGGGGGGTGTTGATGCCTCTCCCTCCTCTGCAGTGGGTGTTTAGGGTGCAGGACAGGGATGGACAATCCCTCCCCACTTCCCCCACAGCGTTCAGCCAAGGGCAGGGGTGGTGGGAGAGCAGCCTGCTCGTGAGGAAAGCCCCTGTTTCAGCAGCTGCACTCAGCTTTGGCATCTCTCCCAGAATAAAATTCACTGGCACCACATTCCCAGGGACTGCCCTCTGCCACAGCCCTCCCTCCCAGGGAAATCCCAGGGATGCCAGTGCTCTGTTGGTGGATCTCACCTGATTCCCAAATAGGAAAAGGAATTGAGACAGATGAGAAATGCTGAAGCATCAGAGGGCACCCTGAGGTGGGTGTCCTCATTGAAACCTCTCCCTGTCACCTGCGAGTGTCCCAACGGACCCTTCTCCATCAGGGGTCTGACAGATGCTTGTTCCTGTGGGCTGGGCTGGGCTGTGGTGACCCTTGGGATCCTTTATGTCCACATCTATGGCAAGATCCTTTGCTCAACTTCTCCACCTTTCTAACCTCCCTCCAGATGCCTTTTTAACCTCTTCCAGCATGAGAGCAGCCAGCAGGTGAAACCCCAGCTCACCACCCCTGCCTACACCCCCAGCCAGGTGTGGCACACCAGCAGATGCTCTGACCCTGTGGTGGAGCCCTGCTCCTGCTGGGGGAGGGCTGGCTGGTGGCACATGATCCCAAACTGCCTGTGCTGAGCAGGTTGTCTCCTGCCTCGTGACCCGCCCGCAGAGAGGAACGCGCCTGCCTCCTTCTCCCAGCGCCTGTTTGTGGAAGGCAAATGTCAGCGTTGTCATGCCCAAGTGTTTATTTTGGAAACAGCCGGGGGCCTGGCCAGCAGGCACGGGGGACATGATCCTCCTTCGTGGCAAGGAGGATCAGCCACCCGGCAGCAGCTCCTGCCGTGCCCCACAGAGGATGTGGCGTGGCCAGAGGGCTCCTTTCTGCTGCCTTCGGCCTTCCCCACATCAGGAGTGTCACAGAGACTGGCCAGGCACGGGGAGGGCATCACCCTGGGCCCTGGTGGCAGCCAGAAGCCAGGGAGCACAGACCTGCCTGCGGGTACCACTGAACCTCGGCGTGACCCATAAGGGCGCTGGCTCTGGCTAACACCCAGGGTCATTCCAGGCATAGCAGTTCCATGTCCCTGCCTGGGGTGGGAAGAAAATCATCTCTGAGAAGTGTCCTGTTCTCCTGACCTTTGCTCTCCAAATATTTAGGATCCCACAGCGCACAGTCACAGGCTTTGTTCGGCTTCAGTGTGATGCCATTTGCCTCCTGTCTCAGCTGTCCCCAGTAATTCATTTCTGCCTTGCTGCTCTGGGGATGTGGAAGATCCTCTAGCACCACCAGGCTTCCCTGAGGTGAGTGCAGGCACCAGAGCACCTTCCCAAGCACCGTCTGTCCCTTGTTCCCTGCACACCCACACTGCCCCTTTGCCACAGGCTGATGGTCACCAGGCACTGAGGGGACCACACAGTCCCCTGTCCCTGGCAGGGTTCAGTCTTCCCTCCCTGGTTTGCATCAGTCACTGTTCCAGCAGTGACAAGGGAGAGCTCAAGCACGGCCAGAGGGAGCAAACCCTCTGGACTTTGCATTAGGGAAGATGCTGGGGAAGTACATTTGTGTAAGAAGCAGGAGGAGAAAACTGGGATTTCCACCAGCCAGCAGTGACCCAGAGAGGCAAGCCCAGACCCCTACATAGCCTGGGATGTTTTGGTCAAGGGCAAGGACTGGTGGCTTTGGGCAGGCTTGGATCTGAGCCCTTGGAGGGTCAGAGCTTGCTGTCAGAAGGTGGCATAAATTAAGAAGGATGCTCCTCTCTCCTGGGGTGGCTGTGGATTTACTACCCCTGTTTCATGAGTTCATAGAGGTATCTCTGCCCAGTGGTTTCTTGGAAAAAAAAAAAACAAAACCAACAAACCAAAAAACTGGCTGGAGAGGCCTGGGCTAAGGCTGGGAACCTTCAGAAGAAGCTCCAGGAGGAAAAACTTTGTTTGGACAATTACACCACCTCAGTGAGGAGGGAGAGTGCTCAGCTGCCAAGGCCTTGAGGAAATGGCACTGATGGTCACTGAGCATCCATGAGGGTGTGAGGGGAGAAGAGCTCAGAAGGAGGATCCCAAAAACAGGAGTGACATTTTGAAAGGGGCCATAGTGGCTATTGAATTTTCTGTGCTCTGACCATAGGTACAGCTTGTCGTACATCCCAAAATCCCAGGCCTGGCCATTTTGGTTGAACATCCACTTCTTCCACAGAGCTCTTTCCTATTCATAGCTGACACAGTAAAAGAATAAGGATTCCTTAACCACAGAGGAGTCAGTGCTTTATGTGAGACACACCCATAACGGGTGTGTCCATCAGAGACCATCGAGCCACAAGTCCCAGACAGACCCTGCTGTTCACAAGTCCCTTTGCTACTGCTTGCCATGGGCTGAGCATGGCAAAACACCCAAACCTCAGCCTGCATGGTTTTACAATGAGCTAAAAGTTTGTGATGCTTCATAGACAAAAGGGGATTTTTAAAAGCTCTTTTAAAATGAAAATTCATGAAGCTAAATTATCGCTAATTATATTTTCATACTTCTTTTTAAATTAGAGGTGATTTTTTAGTGTGCTGCTTGAAATCTTGATAGTGATTATGTTTTTGGCCAGACACTACATTTTCCTACCAAAAGCTGTATTTCTGATGGCTGCCAAAAATAACAATAATTTCAACACAAAATACCAATGAAATATCATAAAAAATGTGCCAGTTTCAAATCATATGAAAAAAAAGGTGATTTTTTTTTTCTTTTTCAGATGGATTTGTTTTCTTGAGAGATAATGTTGTTTTCTTGAGAGAAAAGAAACCCCAAGTGATCACAGCAACACGGCTTAGATTTTCAGCAGATGCATGTCAGGTCATCCCCACAGGGGTTGGCACTGTGTTGCATGGAGGGAAGATTGAGCCCCATGTGTTTATGTAGTGTCTTCACCCCTCTCCATTTGCTGCTGAGACCACTGGTAGCACTCCTGCCTGCACCAACAGGGCTGCAACTGAAGGCTGTAGAGCAAAAACCCCTACGGAGATAGAGAGAAAATCATAAGTAAATGAAAAATGGAAGTTGAAAGGTGAGGTTTGAGGAGAGGAAGTGACTCATGGGTTGGGAATGAGGGATAGGGTCTTGGGGAGGCTCGGCAGCTCGAGCTTCAGTGACCCCCGACTGCGAGGAGTCGTGGGGAGGACAGAGAGGCCAAGCATGGAGAAGGGAAACGAACAGCCGAGCCCAGGGAGAGCTGTGAAACCCTGCAAGACAACTCCATGGCGGTCATGCAGAAAGGGGAGGAATACCCAGCCTTCCCAGACTGTCTGAGATGTTTATCCTTCTCTCTGCTTTGAGTGGGGGCTGTGTGAGACAAGATGAGGTAGAGATTTGAGGGAAGCCAGGAAAGCTGATGCATCTGCAGCAATGACTTAAAGCTGTGTTCAAACTCCTGACTCTGCATCTGCTGTGCTGTGTAGGGAAAGGGGCAGCATTTCCTATGCCACTGTAGCATAAAGGAATGGGGAAGTATGTTTGAAATAGTTTGGATATCCTCAAATGAGCCCTGTGGCCTCCTCCTGCAAAAGCCATCAGGACCCAGCTGAGCCACCACGTGTGTGAAGGACGTGTGGATGCACAGGTGGTGGCACACAGGTGCCACATCAAGCAATGCAAATGTTGGGGGGACTTAGGGCTCCTTTCCCCACCACCCTCCAGGAAATCTACACCTGTGTGTAGTGGGGTTTGGTGTATTTGCATCTAGTTTTAAAATAACCCTTTAGGATGCCTGCTGTACCCAAAATATTGCAAAGACCTTGTGCCCACAAAATGGAGCCGGCTCAGGAATCAGAGAGCTTCCTGCAAAGGTGCTGCAGTGGCAGCTGGAGACCAAGCTGGGTGCTCACCCACCAGCGTTCTCTGCCTGCCATAAGCCCATCTCCCAGCTGTCTGCACCCTCCTGTCCCACTCCACGTGGCTCCTGTGGCATCCTCCAGGATCACACAGAGGGCAAGCGCCAACAGGCATCCTTGGTCTCTGCCTGTGCAAACACTGAACTGTTCTTGGCTTCTACAGAGCCTGATTTGCATAGAAGGGAAATACTTGGCTCTGGTTGACTTAGACTGGGCATGGTTTTCAGAGGGACACAATGCTTACCAGGGAGTTATGGAGCAAAGTGGCTTTATCCACCATTCAGGGAAAGGAACTATGTATATATATACACACATATATATATTGATAATAGATATCTGCATTTGCAGGTAAATAAAGCATTTCACCTCACCATAGTGAAACAGACTTTAAGCTGTGGCAGCAGTTTGTGTCATTTATTCTGTGAACATCCAGATACGTCTCTGCCATTCATGCATGGTTTGAGTGAAGTATTTCTAGGGGCAAAGCAGGCTGGAGATGCTGCTTTCTCAGGAGAATGCAGCAGTTGCCTGGAAACCCTACTGGTTTCTGAGTTGCCACGTGCTAGGACACTAAAAGGATTTAATTCAGGGTCTGTTCCCCCAGGGGTATATAACATAACCTCAAAGAAAAGGAGCTGAAGGGGATCTCTTGGTTGTTCAACCTCTGTATCGGATCATTGCTTCTGGGGACAGAGAAGGAAGAACCCTGCTATTTGGAATGTGAAATTATTACTCCAGCTATTACAGCACGGAGATTCTCTGTTTCAAGGGTTTTAGCACATTTGCAGAAAAGCACAGTTTTTAATTATTTTCTCTGGGTGGAAAGTCTCAGAAATACCACACAGAACCTACCAAAGCCCTGGCTGGGCTTCCACTGTCATGGAGTGGTTTCCATGCTCACATCCAAAAGGCTTGTGGCCAACCCAGTTTAAACTCAGCATGTGATGGAGCTCAGCATGGAGAGAGCCAGTCAAGGTAGGCTCGACACTTCCCATCTCTTTCTGACAAATCTGCAGCACTCAAGAACTAAAACTGAGCTTTTGCAAACTGTCTAAGGGAATTTCTCTCTTGCTTTCCTAGGCCAGCTCTTGGATGAGGCTTGGCAGAAGTTTCAGTGTGGATTCTACTGGGCATAATACTGGAGACTTTAATTGTTGTAGGAGTTGGCTTGGAGTCCTTTATTTCTTGAGCGCTGCTGAGACAAATACTCTGGCTAAGGCATCAACCCAGGCACCCACCAACTTGGAGGCAGCACACAGGGCCAAGTATTGCTGTGGAGCACTGTGGAATCCTGCTGCATTCAGCCTGGCTGTGCCCTTCCAGAGAGCCAGGAGGTGCCATTGCTTTGGATGCTTAAAGATTGTTTAAAGAACTGAAACCCTGCAAAGCAGCACTGCTCTGGAGCCAGGAAAGCAATGTCCCTGATGCCATCCATCACAGCTTGGTGGCCGTCCTGTGTGTGTGTGTGTATGTGTGTGTGTGTGTTAGCCCTGTGTTGCCACAACAGGCCTTAAACACACAACATTCTTATGTCCAAACTGGAGAGATGTGGGGATTTGAAAGGTGGGCTGTTTGGTGGATAAGGAACTGGCTGGATTGCTGCAGCCAGGGAGTTGCAGTCAATGGTTCTGTGTCCAGCTGGAGGCTGGTGACAAGCACTGTCCCTCAGAGCTGTGTCTTGGGACTGGCACTCCAATATTTCCTTTGATGGCATCAATCCCCATCTCCCACAGATGGTGGGATTGAGGGAACCCTCAGCAAATTTGCAGGTGACACCAAGCTGAGTGGTGCAGGTGACACTCCTGAAGGATGGGATGTCACCCAGAGGGAGCTTGAGAAGTGGGCCCAGGGGAAACTCACAAACTTCAACAAGTCCAGGTACCAGGTGCTGCCCCGAGTCAGGGCAATCCCAGACATGGGTATGGGACTGGGAGAAGACATCATTGGGAGCAGCCCCACGGAGAAGGACTTGGGGCTTCTCGTGGATGAAAGGCTGCACATGCACACAGCACAGAGGAGCAACCAGATCCTGGGCTGCATCCAAAGCAGTGTGGCCAGAGGGGCAAGGGAGGGGATTCTCCCCCTCTGCTCTGCCCTTGTGAGGCCCCACCTGGAGCACTGCATCCAGCTCTGGGGCCTGCAACACAGGAAAGTCTTGGACCTGCTGGAGTGGGTCCAGGGATGGAGCAGCTGAGAGAGATGGGGTTGCTGAGCCTTGAAAATAGAAGGCTTCAGGAAGAACCCATTGCAGCCTTCCAATTCTTGAAAAGAGCTTATAAAACAGAGGGTGAGTGACATTTTACACAGGCAGGTAGTGACAGGACAAGGGGAAACAGTTTTAAACTAGAAGAGAGGATATTTAGATTAGACACTGGGAAGAAATTCTTTGTTGTGAGCATGGTGAGGCCCTGGCACAGGCTGCCCAATGAAACTGTGGCTCTCCGTCCCTGGAAGTGTTCAAAGCCTGGCTGGACAGGGCTTGGAGCAACCTGGTCCAGTGGGAGGTGTGCCTGCCCATGGCAGGGGGTTGGAACTAGGTGATCCTTAAGATCCCTTCCAGCCCAAGGATCTAGGGTTCTATGAGTGTAGGATTCTAAGGTTCTATGGACACACTCCACCCCTTAACAACAGGTCCCACCCAGTGACAACAAGCCCATCCCAAGACACCTCTCCAATATAAACTCCTCTTCCACAGCAGGCTCAGCTGTGCAGCAGAAGGTGCTGAGCAGGGGTGAGAATGGAGGGGGACAACAGGACATTTAGGTTCCCAGCAAAGCTCGTGCAAGTTTTGGGATTTTTTTTGTCTGTTTGTCCTCCAGTTAGGCAGGTAATCTCACTCTGCTGCTTGGAAAGTAATGTCTGGAATATTCACCAGGGGTGGATTTGTTGATTGTAAAATTAAAGGAAGCTTTGGGATTAGGGATTCTGGTCTCAGATCTAGCTCTTCCCGAGGCTGTGACTGCAGGTTGGTGTTTTAGCTGGAAAGAAGAAATTTTGGTGCTAGCAAGTAACAATAAACGAGCTTAATATAGGCTTGTTATGCCTCTGTTAGAAGGGCTTTAAATGTGTAGCTCTAATTGAAGAGAGCACCAGGTTAAAACTCAGTAAGGGAAGTTTATTGAAGGTTTTTTTATTTTTTTTTCTAAAAATGTGATTTTTTTTCCTCACGTGAAAAAAAGTGTTTTGCTTACTTGAGTGAGAGGAAAAAAGGTGTTTTGCTTACTTTCTGAATCTATTTTTGATGGAATGAAAAAGCATGAGCTGAGCTTTGTGTTGAAGTGCCATTTCCTCTTTTTCTATACTAAAATGGTAGGGGAAAAGTAGAGGAGCTGGAAGAGGAGAAAAAATAATTTAAAAAGATTAGCCCCTCTCTCCTAGTCTTTTTGATAAAAGCATTTCTAAAACATTTTTAGACAACAATCACTATTTCTTCTTGAAGTACATGGGATGGAAAGAGTTGCATTGTGGTGGAACGAGCCTTTCACTTTTTAAAAGAAACTTTGGCAAAATATCTGTAGCTTAACTGAAGGATTTTAAATTGCAGTAGTCTTGAATGCTCAGAATTCCTTCCATTATCTTCTGAGAACTCTGACATCTGTATATATATATATTTTAAGTCACAGCAGTTGGGAGATGCTGCTGAAGAGACATTCCTTTATTTTCTGATGATCCTCCAAACCTGCCTGGGCTGTAAGTCAATGATGGAATAATTGTAGTCTGGATAAAGCTTTTAGTGCTGAGCAGGAAAAAAAAAAAAAGCAATGAGAATGGGGCTAATTTGTCTCTCCCCTTGGAGAAGAAAGACTCTTGTGGCCCAGTTGCCATAGTGTCAGCCAGAACTGATTTGCAAATGAAGGGTCTGAAACTCTAGATGAGTGTATGGCTGCTCCAAGAGTTCATCCCATAATTTTCTCTGTGCTTTTGTCTGCTTTACTGCTCAGGGGTATGGCCAGGTGCCAGCAATACGACAGCAAGGGATGAACACTGCCAGCAAATCCATTTTGGGCTTAGCTATGAGTATCCCAGGTGAAAAGTGCTAGCTAACTTAGTCTGACTGAAGTGTCAGTCTCCATCTCCAGGAGGTGACTCTACCTTGGATGTCATTTGAGGAAGGAAAGGATCTACCCTGCATTCTTCTGCCCATTTGCAGTGGGATGTTGCCTTCAGCTTTTGAGCCTCCATCACCAGGGCAGTCCATGCTCCATGTACCCACCAGGATTTGCTTTAGAAAGATGTTCTTGATGGATGGAGTTTGATGGTTGGGTATGGAGAGAGAGGAACATTTTGGCCGTTTGTGGTGAGTCTCTGTTTTGCCTTCTGCCCAAGTTTCCTTATGTGCCAGCTGCTGGGATTGGTGGTCCATCAGGAGCAAACTTCACTTGGATTGTAAGGTGAGGACAAGCTTTGTTCCTCAGGAAGAAGCTCCACCAGCTATGCAGCCACCTTATCCTTGTGACCTTGTGTGTCACCAGCTGCCACGGGCTCACAGGTGAGAACTATTTGCTTTTCTTGGAGAGATGAGTTTCAAGGTGAAGCTGACTGTCGTCATTTATTTATTGCTGTTGGTTTGTTGTACCCATGTGAAGCTTACTGCAGTGTTATCCTGTCCATATCTATTCACAATTCTCCTTTGGTGTTTCAAAATTTTCTTTCTGGTTAAGTTCTTTGTGGTGCTGCTTAGGGCAACTCTGTGCCATTTTGATGAGTAGTGATCCTCCTCTAGGTTTGAGGACTGAGATGTGATGTGGATGGCAGTTACTTTGCTGTATATTGTCAAAGGCAAGGTTAAAAAGCAGTTTTGATGTATGTTTTATAAACAGAATCTGATGGGAAGGTGGAATTTTGTTTGTTTTTTTTTTTTTCTGAAAAGAAATGTTCTTTTGTTTTGCTACATTGTGCAGACCTTTTAAGAGCAGTCTTTGGAAGCCTTCTGAAGATAAGGGGCTGGATGTATTCGTGTTGTCAGCTGTCCCATGTAGTAGTGCAGGCTGGTGGGATGGGAGAGGGTCACCTGCAGAATCTGAGGTTTTACAATGAACAAACCAACTCAGCCACACATGTGAGTCTGTGATTTGCTTGCAGAAGGTGCTTTTCATAGGATGTGAGCCTGAAGTCTCATTTTTTTCAGTTTTTCTTATCCAAGCATGCTGTTTTGGGACAAGTGGATGATTTGCTACAAGTGTTCCTTGTGGGATGGTGAGTGAGCAGTGAAGGGGGGATCAGGTGTAGCTGGGAGTGTAACCAAATACCAGTCCAACAATGAGGTCTGTGAAACCATGTGAAAAATATTTCTTTTCCTCTTGGGAGAGGATGCTTGCAGCATATGGGATTTCTGGGAGTTCTTCCTTCTTCATGGGTTAAACCACAAGTAGAGCAGAAGCTGTGCTCATCTAAAGTGCCTGCCCATGCAGCTCCACCCAGAGCCTTCACAGGGTGTTCCCTGCATGTGAAACCAAGTCCTGGGACTGAGCAGTGTCTGATGGCACAACAACAAAATTAGTTTCAAACTGAAGCTACTAAAAGTTGGGGAATACATCATGCTCCTCCTGTTGGCTTCATGTTCTGCTGAGATATCCTGGAATAACCTCACTCTATTGTTCATTAGAGACTCTGGACAAGGCATTGGGCATATTTTTTTATAAGGAGTCAAGATGCATCAGTGGGACTGAAGCAGGCTTAGAAGAAATTTGGGAAAGATATAGTTTCTGGGGTTTTTCTGGGTTGTTTGTTTTTGTTTGGTTTGTTTGGTTTTGTTTTCCCCTAGGTGACTTGCCTCCTTGAATAACTGAGGGTCAAGATAAGTCTGTTCAATTTTATATTGAGTTTTTGAATGGTTTGGGGTATCATTTAACCCTGTGTAATATACATTCTATATACAAAATAGGTATTTATATGTTAGCAGGTTCCATATTAGTACAGAGACAGTAATCCTAACAAATCCCTTTTCTTTCAGTCAGTAAGCAAAATACATACTAAAATCCTCACTGATTTGGGAAGAAAAAAATCCTGCAGATATTTCTTGACCCTGCTTTATGTCCTGGTGTTTGTTACCAGTCATTGGCACAATCAAAGAGCTTCATTACAACAGCTGAAACCAGAGTCTCTAAAATGTGCAGTGGTATGTTTGACCTGGTGTTAATTGTACTTGTCAGTGGTCTTCAAGTGGCAGAGTGAGGGCAGATGTGTTATAGATAGCTTTCCTGAGCCCAGATTCAGTAGCAGAACAGGATGTGGCTTTCATAAAGGGAATCCCTCTATCTGGCAACATCAGCTTCAGATGCTGGAAACCATCACCCACAAAAATGGACAGTACTGGGGTTTGCTTGGATGCTGGAAAGCAGCAGCAGATCAGGTATTGTGGGGGCTGGGGGGAGGAGGGGGTTTGAGCACCAACCTGAGGCACTTGGCTTGGAGGCAGGAGAGCTGAGGTGATGCCTTGTTCTTAGGCAGGATGCCTTCTGCTGGGAAGGTGGTCAGCTGCTTCACGATCTCTTGACCTGCTCTCTGACATGTGAGCTCCAGATTGCATCCTGGAAATGCTCAGCTTAAACAGCAAGGCTATTTCTGATGTTTTTCTTGAAAAGTAAGAAAATTCTGCTGTAACAGAGGAAAATAAGGCTTTTATGAGCAATGAATCCAATGTGATCGTGGTTGCAACCTTTACTCTTATGTGGTTTTTTTCCAAAATACATTGACATTTCCCTGGTTTCCAAATGATTTTTTTGGGCAGCAATGTGCATGAGATGCATCTGGTTCTGAGCTCTTTGTGGGGTTTAGCTGATCATATTTCCATGTTCATGGGACAGTTGAACAATTTTTCTTCCTTTGTCTTGATGGACATAAACTAGACTTTCTTTTTCTCCTTTGTTTCTGTCCCCTCCTTACTCAATTCACAGCAGCTTTGTTTTTTAAGTTCAGAAAAGTCTGATCAAAGGATATAAAAAGTGGGAGAATAGCTTTGACCTTTTTACAGGGATGGAGAAATCAACAATCAGTGCACCAGTAGCTTTGGAGTTAGGTCTTGAGGTTAAGAGAAGAAAGTTAAATATTCTCATCTCAGAAAGATGAAATTAGTATTACTTTGTCAGTATGCTATTTCCAGGAGAAAATGCAATTATAAATCTTCTTTGGGGATGTGTGGGTAAAACCAGCACCTGATTACTAGATCTATATTCAAAGCAGAATTCAAGCATGTTCCTCTTTTATTTGAATAGTGAGGAGCAAGCTGCACAGAGAAATCTGGAAGTTACTGGGCTCAATGCACAGGTAACTGAGTTAAATTCTGTTCCAGATGTTACCTTGGAGGGCTTTCCTGCCTCTCCACATCTCAAATGCAACACACAAGCCAGAGGACTGCGCAGTAACGTGTGGGGCAGGTTCCTGTAGTGGTTGGTCTATCAATCTGCGTGTGTTACCAACTCAAAACCAGAGATGCGGGGAATTACAGGGCCTCATTCAGGGTTGTTCCTGTCTGGAAAAAGTGAATTTGTTCTTGTGGGGACTAATACCAGTTCATGTATGAGGGTCTTTCACTTCTGGAGCACTGGCAGGGTTGAAGCCAAGCTGGGTGAGAAGCTGGATGTAGTGAGGGGTACAGTTTTCTTGATCTGCTTGAGTTTTCTTTTAGATTCCTTTTCTAAGGTTTTGTCTTCATTCTGGAGTCTCTTCACGTATTTTGCACATCAATAACAAAGCTTTTAAGAAAAGGTGTGTTGGGAGAAGGAACATGCTGAACAAGCCTGGATCTTGTATTATTTCTCACTCTTCTGTGATCCTGTGGCAACTGCTGGCCAACAGATAGGAGTCTGTAGCTGTTCCAGTGTCACAGAATGAGCTGGGCCTTTCCTTTGGCTTGTCTTGGGTATCAGGGGAGTAGATGTTTACCCTGTGTGTGCTCTGCAGCCCACGTATAACTCGAAGTTCTCCTAGATGCCTTGCGACCACAAGTTTTTCCTGAGAAATGGAACAGGACACCTTTTTGGCTGCCTCTAAACCATGGAAATTTAGCTGAGATTTTTCTGTGAAAGAGGAACAATACAATCTCAACATAGAAGTTAATTATAGCAATGGAAATTTTTCTTAAAGACTTTCTGATGTGAGGCTGGTATTGCTTTTCAGCAGGATAGAACGCTCAGAAATGCCACTTTTAATGAAAAATGCTTTAGTGGCAAATACTTTCCACAGCGTAATGGTTATTCTTGGGTTTGTCTGAAGCATATTGAACCTCTGTATTTCTTTGTGGAGTTGTGTAACATGGTTTGGCTCTGCCTCTTCACTCTTGCTCAAGTGCAGTGCTGGTCTAGGTGAGGTGGGTGCCAGAGAAGTCATGGGAACTGAATATGGTAATGCTGTGCTCAGGCTGTGTTTTGTATTGAGCTGCTGCATGGAGTAAGACAATTCTGAACCCTGGACTCGGGGATATTTGCTTCTGCTACCTTGGCCCCTCTGAAATCATATCCCTTATTCTCATCTCTGTCTTAAACTCCATCCAGATTGAGCATACCTGGGTTTAACTAGGTGATAATTCTCCTAAGAACTGATCCTGTAGGCTGATTGCCAGGATGCCTTGGATGTAAGCAACAGGTCTTGTCTTACACAGATACAAACCTAAAGCAGGGTTCTGGCAGCAGAACACTTTTTTTTTTTTTCTCTATAATGATGATGTCATGGAGGAGAGGGCAGAAATTTTCATACAGCTGAGGTATCCCATCTGTTCTTATCCTGTTCAATCTCTGAACAGTCCAAACAGTACTTCATTTTCTGGAAGCTTGCTGATTTTCCTCTCTTTTCTGGAAATCTCTGCAGCTATGAATAAGGAAGGCTGATGCTGGCTTGGGAGGTGTTAAGCAAGTGGCCAGCCTGGGACATGGTATCAGGTTGCCACTGGCACTAATAAAAGGACTGATAATCTTGTCATGCTTGTGAATACTCAGGCAACTTCTATGGCCTTAATACAGAGGGGAGGGGGGAAAGGGGGTGAGGAGGGGGCTGGCCATATGTAAGTTCACCTGTAAAATAAAAGGACTCATGGGTTTTGTAGGTCACTATGATGCTCTCTTTGGGACTCATGGTACAGTAGGAATTCAGAGGTTGTGGGAAGAGCTGGCAGAACTCCTCCAGCACTGTGCTGTGCCTGGCAGGCACCTGCCTTTGCTACACCAGAGGTAGGGAGGTGGTGGGATTCTGCCATTTGCTGCCATGGTGACTGTAAGTGCAAGTGGAGTCAAAGGGGGTTGGAAACAGGAACAGTGGTGAAGGAGAAGCTCAGCAGTGGCTGTTGATCATGCAAATCTTTACTGCATAGGAAATTGTTCATCAGGAGGTTCTAGACTCAGATGGACCTTTGCTCTTTAGTGCTGGGGTACCTACAGTCTGGGTTCTGCTACAGCACTGAGGCAGCCCCTTTTTGGCAATGCTGAGACCCCATCACAAGGGTAGGTTTTGGTTCATGGCTAAGTCTCTCATGTC
Organism: Phylloscopus trochilus trochilus; assembly: GCA_016584745.2. Classification (NCBI taxonomy): domain Eukaryota; kingdom Metazoa; phylum Chordata; class Aves; order Passeriformes; family Phylloscopidae; genus Phylloscopus; species Phylloscopus trochilus. The sequence continues at coordinate 8,603,658 of WQNJ02000093.1, read as the reverse complement.
TGCATGTCCTGGAGGAGCACTAGATGTGCTCTAGGTGTGTCTAGGATCACTGTAATGGCAGTAAAAAGCAAGAGTGTTGAGAGCCATCCTCTTCCTTCTGAGCATCTTAATGGCTGGACAAGTATGTGAGAGACCTGGAGTTTTGATGGCCTGGGGCTTCTACTTCCAATACTACTCTTCCATGTTAACTAGTCATTGGATAACTAGCCTTGGATCCAAAATAAATGTTTAGCCCTAGAAATACAGCTCAGCACTTCCTAGGCCACAGCACAAAGTCTGGGGGCTGTTTGCTTTTCTCTTCTGGGCCCTGTGAGTCTGGTGTGATAGCATGTTCTGAGGGAACCCTTTATTCTGGAGGCTGTTGGATGGAGAGTCCAGGCTTCAGTCCCCCCTTGGCTCTGCAGGTGAGGGTGTCTGTCACCAACTCTCTGTGCAGAGCTTGGGGTGCCTCTGTTTCTGCTGACCTTTCAGGGGAAAAAAGGAGCCTATCCATGCCCAAAGAATTGTGTCAAGTTCCTACTGCAGGAACAAATTAAGGGTGAATCCACCAGTTGGAGGCCTGTTGTGGCAGAGGCTTCTGTTTACTGCCTGAAAAAGTTATAGACTCAGCAACATGAGTTATGGAGCCTTCTCTAGCACACATAAATCTTGGAGGAGAATCAGTCCTCAACCATGTACCCACCCAGGCTAATACCATTTCTTGCAGCTGGAATTAATCATGGCATTAGGCAAACAACGGGGGTTCATTAGGACCAAAGGTGACTTTAATTTAATTGAAATATAACTTGGCAAGTAAAGAGGCGATCCAGTTCACAACACCTAATGGGAGGTCTGGGTTATATATGGAAAAGTTAATGGCCGTAAAAATATCCAAACAACATATTTGTGCACGTGTTCCAGTAAAAGTCTGAGCCAACTACTTTTTAATGGTTTGGGTTTTCAGATGTATATATTCATGTTCTTAAAATAAGAATAAGACTATATGAGTGTGCACAGCATAGAAATATGAGGTGGGTGAGGGCATCAGGGAGAGGAGCCTCATGGTCAGGACAGCACTGGTGAAAGCCACCTTCCTCTTTGTGCTGGAGGAGGCTGCTGAACACCTTCTCTCCCCAGAGGGTTTGTCTGTGTTGTGGATGTTACAGCCTTGCTCTTAGAGGCTGAGGAGTAGAGGTTCTTACCTGGTTTTTGTGGGTTTTTTTGGGTAAAGGCACCATACCAATGTACCCGAAAATGGATGTTTGGAGTTTTTGGCAGTTTCATGTATTTAGATTTCATACAACTACACGAGCCCAAGAAATAAATGAAAACCCCTTAAATAATGATATTGGCATTCCCTTGTGAATGACCACCCACATCCCCCAAAATAATCATATTTAAATACCAGTTAAATCAGCCTGTAAATCAGTGTGACAACACAGGTCTTTTAACCTTCCCTCCCTCCTGTAAAACAGGTCCTGCCATTTCTGCGTACACACAGCCTCATAAACTGACTCCTACATAAAATATTATTTATATTTTATTAGGTAAATATATGACAGTATGCACACATCGGTGGGCTGTGACTTCATAGGACCAGCCTGCAGATTTTCTACTATGTAGCTTTATACTTATTTTATTCCCCAGGCTGTTTTTCATAGGGAAGGGGCCATCTATATTTTCATGGGCATGAGATCTGTATTTTCCAGCAATGAATGCGAATCTCTACTTTGGAATGGACCATTGGAAACAAAACTATATACCCACAGATTTATTTTTTTTTAATCTCCTTCTCACTGGTGTTTTTCCTTCCCCTCACTTGCTCGTGAAAGAGCTCATCTGGTGGGCCATGCTGGAATATTGTCTTGTAGTTGATTTCTCATGGGCTGGCCAGTGCTGGTAGCGTGGTGCCAGCATTGTGGAAGCTTGTGAGGTGCTTGATTCTTCAGTGCTTGGGTTGAGAACCGCAGAATCATTAAGGTTGGAAAAGTTCCTTCAAGGTCATGGAGGCCAACCTTTAACATAACACTGCCAGGTTCACCACTAAGCCATGTCCCTAAGCACCACCTGAACATCTTTGTGTTTTTTCAACATTTCCAGGAGCAATGATTCCACCACATCCCTGGGCAGCCTGTCTTTTATGCTTGACCACCCTCCCATTGAAGAAATTTTTCCCAATATCCAGCAGGCAAAGGTAAAAAGTCTTAGATGATGTGGGTTAGGAGTGACTAGTGAAAGAATATTTATGCATGGAAAGAAAAAAAAAAAGTGGAGGGCGGGAAAACAGAAGCAAGATAGAGGACAGAGGAATAAAAGGGCCATGTAGGAGGTTTTAGCCTGGTGTTATTGCTTTGGGCAGGTCACTTGGGATGCTTCTATGCTGGAAGGGACTGCAATGAGGCGCTTGGAGAGTACACAGGCAGGCGCCGGGTAGGAAAAGAATCCATCTCTTGATGGCTGGGCTGAGATTGCCATATGGTTCTGCTTAGATGGTGCCTCTTGGGGTTTGCTCTGTCTTTCGGTGGCCTGTGTGCCTGTTTCTCATTTCAGCAGTTTCTCTGATGGTTTTATCTCCATGTCCTTTGGGTTTTGGACTACTGGGGAAAAGACAGTCTTTTCACCAGCTGACTTGAGCCTTCAGCAGGGCTCACCTTGTAGTCAAGCTGGCTTTCAGCGTTTCCTTTTCAGTAAAGCAGCTCTCTCAGAAGTTTTGTGAAACCCTCAGTTTGTAAGCAGGAAAAGAAAACTGAGATAAAGTGGCAAATGAAAAACTTGCTGCAGACAGGAGATGGTGGACTTCCAAGCCCCAAGGGGAAGAGAGGGAGTGAATGTTCATAGTGAACCCCTTTCATTCTTGCCACAGCAGATGAGAGATAGGCAGTCATTTCTGCTCTTATCTCTGGTTTTAGCACGGAAATGTGTCTGCCAGACACCTCCTCCCTGTGCTGGAGCTGTCTCCAAAGGGATCTCCCCAAAAGGGGGAGCTTTTAGCCCACCATATGGTGTGTCCCCCACTGGCCGGCCTGTTTCACTGTGTTGGAGACCCTGCTGGACAAAATGTGTGTTCTGCACCTTGATGTCACCCCTAAAACTTGCCCATCCTCTCTGGTGTGGGGGAAATGAGGTGTGGAAGCAGCCACGTTTCACCTTGAAAACCATGGCTTGGTCTCCTTCTGATCAGACCTCTGCCACCCCTTATGACTTGGAAAATTTTCCCCCAGAGGAGGTTACTTTTCTTTTGTTACTGCAGAGAAACAGCAGCACAGGGAGGTGAACTGACTTTGAGGTCTCTGTAGGGTCCCCCATGGCAGCTCTTCCCACGCCTCCTCCTCCTGACATCTGTTAACATCCCTGTCTGTATGGTGCCTCAAAAGGCCAAAATGCCAAAAGAAGTGTGTTTATTTTTAACTGCTGATGGCATATTTGACCTTCCCCAGCACTTTTTTGGCACCTGGTGTCTTGACTACCTTCACATGTGTGACCCTGCATCTGCAACCTTCAAGGACTTGGCTTTAGCTGTCCATCAGTGTGTGGGAGCCTGATCCTGTCACCTTTCCTGGCCTGATGCTGCCCATGCCAGCTCTGCCCTCTGTCCCTGTGCCAGATGGTGCCTGACACAGCCCACCTGTGCAGCACACTGATCCGTGAGGCCCCTGTGCTTGGTGCATGGCAGAGGGGTGGAAGCAGAACGACCTGAGCAAAGCCTCTGTGGTGGGTGTGTTTGTTCAGCACTGTGGCAGCCTGGTGCTGGCTTGGTGCCCTTCAGCTCGGCCAAGGGGCCAGTTGGCTGTTCTTAGAAATTTCCTTGGAAGAAATCTAGGTTGGTCTAAGCCCTGGTCTGCTCCACCAGGACTCCTTTTTGCTTTGCATTGGAAGTGTGGTTCTCCTCACAGGCGTTGCTCTAACTCCCTGCAGCCTCCAGGAATAAACCTCTGTGGTTTTTCCTGATCCACTGGGCACATGGGGGCTGTGTGAGGCAGGGATGGAGTGAGGAGTGGATTGAATGAGATTCTGAGATGCCAAATGTACCCTGGCTCCTCCAGTGCTTCACCCTCAGCTTTCTTACAAGGATGGATGTGACTATTGTTGCAAGCTTGTTTCTGTGCAAATCTGGGGCCACTGAAGGGTGTCGGGCTCAAGCCCAAGCTCTCATTCACATTCTGGGGGCTGAATGTATCTGTCCTCATCTCTTTCTCACTCCCCAGCCTGGACTTGCTACTCGCTGAGCAAAGCCAGCAGTGAGGCTGCAAACCAAGGAGTCGATGGTGCTCAGTTTGCCTTTCTGGGCTTCCGTGCAGAGCAGCGTTTGTCAGAAGGTAAAGGAGGTAAACCAGTTCCTAATTAGTCTGCACAAAGGGTCTCATGCTATAAACGTGGAGCGAGCACTATAAATCCAGCTTGGAGCTGGCTGCACGGTGATTTCCCTGTATAGACAAGCCTCAAGTCACAATTCATTATGGCTCTGCTTCATAGGCCCTCCGATGTTGTGCTTCCCCTTTGCTGAGGGCAGATTGTCAAGCTGTGACCCTGCCTTAGTTAATTAACCTTCAAATGGGATTTATTTTCCCTTAGTTGCTTGTGCTTGCACACATTTGGTAATAATGACTGTCCGCTCTCCTCGCTCTCGCTAAAAGGGGGAGCGAGTCATTTGTTACAGCGTTTTACCAGGGGTAAAAAAATAAAATAAAATAAAAAATAAAAAATCCAGGCCTCAACTTTCATGGAAAATTGATAGCTTTATGCCAGAAAGAGACAGTTCCATCACAGCCACTTCTTCAGCTGTCTGCAAATATTTGAAAGCCTGAGATATTTAATGTTTTTCAGATGGCGATAAATCTGCAGTAGTGTGGGCTCGCTCGAGCTTAGTGAGAGATGAAGTGAGATAGGAGAAAACACATGAGCCAGCACGGGAGAGGTATTGCTGCTCACACTTCTGCTGATGTCAGGACAGGTTTTCAGGACCTTCCAACATACCAGCTGGCTTCTCTTCGCCAGGGAAAAATATACACAAATGTGAGCTTCCAGTTCATTTCCCATCCAGTTGTGAGCTAAATGTTTGCTTTTCTTTGTCCTCTCCCCCCGCCCCCCCCTTTTATTATTTTTGCAATCTGACATTAAAAATATGAACCTACAGCTGGGGAAGAAGAAATGTTACTGGCTGGAAGCTTTTTTTTTTTTTTTTTTTTTGCATCTGTCAAGCCTGAGATATTGCTCAGGGTTTGTTTGTTTAACCTTTTGTTTGCTGTTCAGAACCTTGTTGGCAAGTTGCAGAATGTGATTTGGTTGCAGATGTGTTGGTGTCTTACACTGGGTTTTTTAAGGAGGAAAAAATAGTCAGATCATCTCCATGTGCTTTGCTTGCAGCAGCACTGCCTCTGCCTGGGGTAAGCCTTGAATATCTTTCCCTGTTCCTCTGATACACCTGATGTGCCTGGGGGTTGGTCTCTAGGGAGGTGCAGGGTCCAGGGGAAGGCTCTGGGATTGGCAGGGACCTTGAGGGCAGGAATGAAGTCTTATCTGTGGCACATCCATCAGGAATGAGTGCTGAGAAGGGACAGGAGAGGATTCTGTCTGGCTTTCAAGATGTTGGGGCTGTGCGTGTCTCACAAGCAGAGCAGAGTGGTGACAAGCTGGGGAAATATGGTGAGGTGCAGATGCTTAGCTGAGCAAATTGTCATCATCCCCCAGAAATATGGATGGCAAGCTGCAGGAGAGCCTGGTAGCACTGGAGCAGAAGGCCGCCTGAATATTTCCTTATTTATTTTCCTTTGGAATTCTGGAGTGAAACAGTTATTGCAGCAAATGCTGTTTAATCTGTTGGGAGGAATCAAAGAGCAAGTCTGGTTCTCCAGATACCAGCAAGTGAAGGAGTTGTGGGTGATGCCAGGGGGATTGTGTGTTGTGAGCAGGCTGGAGTGGAAGAGGGACTGGGCTGGATCACAGTTTGGGTTTCTTGCTTTCAGCCTGCCATGGCTAAATCAAGTCCCCCCCACTGCAGCTGCGATCCACTGGCGGGTTTTGTCCAAGTGTCTGTTCGTGAAGTTTTAAAGAGACAGAAACACCTCAGCAATTTGATTTTGGCAAACAGCTGTGAGCCAAGTGTGGAACAACAACAAAAAAAATCCCTGTAAAAATCAGGGAAAATGCCTGCAAATTTCCACACATTTCACAGAGGCGGTGTGGTCTCGGAGGCAGCAGGGTGGTCTGGATGCTTTAGCACTGGTGTAGAGAACAGCCGCTCCTGTGCTCCAATGCCAGCTCCACCATGGATGTGCCATTTCACCTTGGCGAAGGCACTTGACCTTTCCATGTCTTGCTTCCTCTCTTCTCCTCTTTCCCCCTTTTTGACTTCAAAAAATGAGAGTTAGTGGCCCCAAATCTGGGTGGTAGCCAGCGTGGGGCTGGCACAGGCGGGGAAGGTGGGGCAAAGGTGGCTGTGTTCCCAGGTTTCAAGGGAGGCCAGGGGCTGGGGATGTTCCAGGAATGAAGAGCTTCTTTGACCTCGATGGAGGCCCCGACCCTGCAGCACAAGCTGTTAGTGCTTAGCTGCCTCCCACCTTCCTGCTCTGCTCAAGTATCCCCGGGAAGGGAAGAGGTTTTTCTAGCACCCGGGCAGCCTGGGTTTGGCAAAGCCCCTACAGTCTCCACACCCTGCTTTTACATATTCATGCCTATCCAAAATGTTCCCTTCTGGGCTGGATTTTCCCAGGCTTCACCTCTGGTCTGTGAGCTCATGAATCATGGGGAAGGAAACTCTTTTGAAAAGGGTGAATTTTTTTTTTGGGCAGAGCTGCAGCAGCTAAAACAGCCTAATGCTGTCTGCAAAGGTGGGGTGAAGGGGGGAACAGTTGTGGGAAGGTGCAGGGGCTTGTTGGGCTATGAGTTTGGGAAAGGGAGATGAGAAAGCAACCCAGGCATCCTGGCTGTCCTCCTTCCTGTGCAGTTGCCTCCCCAGCCTGTCTTCTTACTGACAATCCCAATTTCTCTGCTGTTGAATGAATGGAAAAGCTCCAATAGGAATTGATTCAGGCCCTAAATTTTGAGCTCTCTGAGGACATCCAGAGCCTACTGCCAAGTTCAGCAGAGCTTTGTAAAGTGTGCATTTCAGTTACTTTTTCTTTTTCTCTTCTGGTGTTTCAAGAACAGGGTTAGGTATTTAGGTGAAATAACCCAGAAGAAACAAGAATAATTGATAGCTCAAGTGTGTCAAAGTTGAGGATAAGTTGAATATTTTTTTTTCTCCTGCTTTTTGTCCTGCTGGTGCTCATGGCACAAACCCTGCAGCTAAGAAGGACCTCCTATGCTTAGGACTTTATCCCCTTTCTGCCAGTGAGCATCCCTGAGTGGCTGATGGCAGAGAGCTGCCAGGCCCCTGGACAATTGTGAATCACAGCCCCTCTAAGACAGTTCAAACTTGCATCCAGAGCTGCTTTTGGTATCATTGAGTCCAAAGGATGTGAGGTGCTCTCTGTCCCTCCTCTCTTCTCCTGGGCTTACACCCACAGCAGGTCCTGTAGAACAAACAAGGTGTGTGGTGGAGGGAACACTGCTCTTTTGACTGAGGCCATCTGAAGTGGAAATGCCAACATAATTTAAGGCTTCTGACTTTTAAAAACTTGTATTGGTTTGATTCTGAACTTTACTTTCCCTTCTCCCATTATTCAAGGTAACAGGGACCTAGCCACAAAGTCAGGCTGCTTTACTGCAGTGCTGGCTCCTGCCAGCTCCACTGAGAAGTGAATAACTGGAGAGCTACCTAGCAGAATAGTCAATGAATGCTCCATGTAGCTCTTTTGGAAACAAATATTATTTGCTTTCCTAGATCCACCCAAATAATGTTGTTTGTTCTGCATAATTGGCTTAAAAAGAACTAACTGTGTATCATCTTAATACTATGAAAATATAGTGTAAGTAACTATGGAAAGTTCTTGCCTGATGGATTCAGAGTATGAGCTGCATGACTTGAATTTTAAAAATGATCTTTGCTCAATAAAAGTGTCTTTTTCTCTGATGAGGAATCCCAACATATCCTTTTTTTCCAATTAATGCATTTCCTGGAGGTTTCCACTTTCTTGTAGCTTGCTGCTCTAGGGCAGTTAAGCAGAAAGCAATAATGAAGTATTTTGCTGTAAGATGATGTTGTTTTTACAGGCTGTAGCCACAACGCTTTTCCTGACATTTTATGATATATAATTAATAGCAATGGGAACCAAAATACTTTTCCAAAGGATTGGAATGATTCTAATATGTTTCGTAGCATGTTGTCCATGCTTTTTATCCTTTCTCTTATTTCTTTGTATCCGGGTCCAACAAAGCACTTAAAGAAAGCACTATGAGAATTCTCTGACAACCCATTTCCCCCTTGCTGTCCCCTAACCCCCCCCTTTGGAAACTGAAGCCTTTGTGAAGAATGAAATTTTTAGCAGAAAGTTCCTGCTTTCACTGTGCTTTCTGTGGGAAGGGTTTCCTCCCAGCAGCACTTTGGTAAAGACATGAAAATGGGATAAAGGGGGTGGTTCCAGACTTTACTGTGCTGGGAGAGCTGTGGGGTTTTGGCCAAGGCACCCCTGGGAGTGGAGTAGTCTCCAGCAGGTGGGAGTTGGGGATCTGGTTCTCTTGCAAGCCTTGGTTTGGGCTGTTCAGGGTCTTTTGAAGAGCACAGGAGGGGGTGGGGAGGAGCTGGGCTGTAACACCAAGTCCTTCAGCCCCTGCCTGCAGTGCAAAAGGCAATGCTTCTGGTTTGGCATGCATGGGTTCTAGCACAGAGCTCTGCTTCCCTCAGCAGTGGTCTTGAGGATCATCCCAGGACCACTGGGATCATCCCAGTGGTCCTGGGATGATCCACAGTGCTCCTAGGTTGGTGTTTGAGAATGCCATGGAGCCAGAATCCGCTTTTTGGCCGCCTTGTAGAGTGGGCAAGGGCTGGCACATCTCTCATCCTATAGCCTTGGCTTTACTCCATGTTTGTTGCAGGAAGAAACTTCCAATAGATGAAAAAAAAAACCCTTGAGATGGGAAATTGACTGGAGGTCAGCACTTGTGTGTAGTCACAGGCCTAATTTTTGGTCATGGAACCCTGCTGCTTTGAGGTCTGACATGCTCTGCTCTTTTTAGCAGCCTTTATTTCTGTCAGGGGGTGTTTGCACCTCATCTTGGCCACATTGGAACCAGTCAGCAGCAAATGTATCTGAATACATGTGACATCTTTCCATTTCCCTTGGCTGTAAGGAAACCCCACTATCCAGTGAGCTTTATGGGCTTTTAGCCTGAGAGTTAGGGGCTTTAAAATTCCTTTGAGCTACCAGAGCCCTCTTTCTGGAGAGCAGCACCAGTGCTGATGCTACTTAAGAAGGAAAAGACATGGTTTTGCTCAAGACAGTTAAATGAGTGGCTGAACCTGGTAGCACTGCTGAAGGAAGAAGAACCTTGTACTGGAGAGGCAAAGAGTTTCCCCTGAAAGCCTGTCCCACTGTGCTGAACAGCCCCTTCACTATCTCGTGGAGCTGCAGCACTCTGGGGACATTATCCATATTACAAATGGACTTTGTGGCCTCTCGTGTGCATCCAAGTGAAGCACAGGCAGGGCTGTACGTGTATTTCGACAACTTTGAATTAACATACCATAGCTGCTTAAGTGTTATGACAATGTTCTGTGATCACAGGTCTCAAGGGACATTTAATGCTTTGGAACAAACCAGTCTTCAGCCTGAAGTGTCTCAGGTTAGCTGGGGTTGCACCATTGATGGATTTGACCCTGTGAGTTCAGTGGCTCCAGCAGGCTGTTTGCAAGAGTCAAACTCTGGCAAGTGATCGACTCTGAGCTCAGTTGGAAAAGCTTGTGAAATGAAATCACAGTGCTTTGCCCATTAGGCTGGGGATGAAAAGCGAGCCTGAGAGCTGCCAGTGGCTCATATTTCATGTGCAGAGATTTACTTGTATTAGTTAAGATTGCGATGAGTTTGAGAAAGAGAGAGGGAGACAATTTGTATGCCAACACAGAAATAATACTTCCCTATAGTAAGTGTGTAATGAGAACTGGTGCTTTTATTGGATTGAATAAGTTCAGATTGTTTTTAAGATATACATGTTTTGAACAGTGAACTGTATCACTTGTGATTGACCTCCTGTGTTATTTTTACATCACTTCTTATTTCTCTATATCCTGACTTTGCTTCTGAGACTTTTGTTCCTATTCCTCTGCTCTTTTCTTTTCACACCTCTTCCCTTAATCTTTCCTGCTCTGGCTTTGGAAGTCTGTTTCCTTTTAATGGATATCTAATATTTGTCATAGTGAGTGCACACTTTGCACTAAGCAGGTCTCTAGGACGTGATTACAGCACATGTAAGCAAACTTGAGCTGGTTTTAATCAGAAAGCAATGTACCCATGGCATCAAAGAGCCCTAAAGAGCTTTGCTTGTGCTGTGGTTTGCAGAAGATACGTTAACCACTGCAGCAGTGTCCTTCATTGCCTTGGTGCTTGCTGTGGAGCTCAGGTCATCTGGCAATTCGATTTGGTGGAAAGAGCAAATTAATCTGCAAATGCTGAGTCTGGCAGAGTCCCCACCACAGTTGCATGCCACAGTCCTGCCTGGTTGCTGACAGATTTCCCTGTAACTTCAAGGTTTTGGCTCTTGAATCTAATGGTTGAGGTCAGGAATTTAATTAAACTTTGGATAGAAGAAAGCTGCCCATCTACTGGATCTCTTCCAGAGCAAGTGAGCTCCCTCACAGTAAGCAAGAGAGGTATTTCCACTGATTTAATACTCCTTGGCTTTGTAAGCTACTTCCTCTTTGGTATGTGATTTTATTTCTTCCATGGTTTGCATTTGGTGACTAGAACAAGATACATCCCCTGGCACTTTCTTTGGGAAATGGTAGATGTATGTCAAATCAGGGAGCCAGCTGTTGGGCTTGGGTAGGTGATTTCAGACCCACTTTCTGTGAAATCAGGGCTTGGGTGCTTTAATTTTGGCCTGATTTCCTGAATGAGCTGAGGATCTATCTGCCTTCTGAACATCTCCTAGTGCTCCCTACAGAGCACCCTCCAGTATTGTTGACCCTTAACAAGCAGTGGGAATGGGGATGTATTTTGGTTTATTATTTGCCTGTGCTCCCATTGGAATCAGGACCAGATGGGGAAGACCAGGCTGTGAGCAGAAAAAACCCAACCAATTCATCAGCCCTGACCTAACTCACTTCCAGACTAGTAGTGATCTGTCTTCCCCAAAAAGGAATTGCTAGGGAATACTGGAGTCAGTGAACCCAGAGGTTATGCTGAATTTTAGAGTAAGGGAGAAATTTATATATATATATGTTGATTTTCATATATATAAGCTTTTTCATTCTGGAATTCCACTGCTGCTTGTCCTGTGTGGAGGTGCTCATCCATGCATGGATGGTGGATATGCTGGTGGTATACATGTAGATGGAGCGTTAAGAGATCAGAAAATTCCTCAAATCCCATTTACAACAGGACTAGGTACCAAACTGGTTTTAAAGAAGGTTAAATTGAAACTGTTGAAAAGCTGTTGAAGGACTTCTGACAGAAAACTGGAATTTCAACCAAGAGGATTGGTTCCCCTGGGTCATTTCTGGTTTTCATCAGACTCTGATCATACAGTCTAGCTCTCCACATACCTCCATTGTTCATCAAACTGGGCAAGCATGGGATATTTTTTGCCCCAATAGCTTTTGCCAAAATTTCTGTTTATATATGTGTGTGTGTAATAAAACGAAAGCTGATTATTATTTTTGCCAGCTCTCCTTTTTCTCCCTTTGTGTGCATAAATCCTCTATAGCACACCATGTTCAGCTAGGATATCTCTAGGTGGGCTCATTCCTGAGCTGAATAACCATGGAAAGTGAGAGGAAAGCAGCGGTGTCCCTCTTGCAGAGTGCCCCTCCAAGGATTTGGAGAACAGTTATGAAACAATCAGCTACAAGAGGAAGAGGCCAGGAGAAATGAGAATAGTGGGGGTAGAATTTGCCTTTGATCGTGGCTGTGGCAGCAAAGCCATGGGCTGTCTGATCTGCTGGGAAGCTGCTGCCAATGGGTGAAGAAAAAGAGAAATGAAATTCCTTCCAGGGAGCAGAGCATTACAGGGCAGAGGCTGTGATCTCTTGTGTTTGGGTCACACTTCTACCCACATGGTTCCTGAGCAGCTCATGTCCCCTTGCTTCCTGGTTTGGGGGAACATCTTCTGCTCAGCTGGAATCTAGAGGTAGGGTGGCTCCATGAGAACATCCCTGTGTTTTTCAGGTTTAAGTCCTCATTAGGAATCTGTTCCACAAACATCTCTTGCAGGCTGTTTTCAGACAGAGATCTTGCCAGGGGTTTGTGGTGCAGGTCACTCCTGACCTGGTGATGTTACCCTCGTCCCTGCCCCTCACTTTGCAAATGTTTTTCTCATTTGTTCCATGGTGACTTTTGAACTGCCCCTGTTTTAAGACTGAAATGAGAGAGATAAAATGTTTTTAATTTTAATTAAAACAAAGTTTATTTTATTTCATTAGCTAGCCATGTTATTTCAGGGCTTGACAGTAAAGTTATATGTTACCCTGTGGGTACTTCTAATTGTGTTACGAGGTTTCTAGTTCATTCTGTCCAGAACAGTTTGACTCCTGTGCTGAGCTCCATCCTCCTGCAGCCTTGAACCAGCACAGCTAATGAAAAGCACTCCAGTAATAACATGGGGCTCTCAAGGGCTCCAGATAATTGGGGAAAGGTACTATTAATTTTACTGGAAGGCAAGCAGGCTCAGCTCAGAGAGCCTCCTGCTAAAGATACCAAGAAACAGGGCCTGCTCACTTTGGAGGAAAGATAAGAATGTGGAAGCTGGTCAAAGTAAACCTACAGATCTAGAGAAAACATTCTGTTAGTAAATGTCAGTGTAGGGACAAGTCAGGCTGAGGCAGCCCTTGGTCTAGTGAGTTCCTGTGAGTGAGGGAGGAGGTGGGATCCTCTCTGGCCGTGCTGTTGGGAGATGCAGTCCCAATGGTGCAGCTTCTAAGAGACCAGAGGGAAAATACCAAGCTTACAGTGGAAATTGGGACTGTCAAGGATTGTATTTTTTTCCCTCCTCCATGCTGGAAATGTTCCTACTCTATACTGAAATTATTTGGGCCATTCCTGGACACCTGATCCCTCTGCTGCCTGTGGCAGCATGAGCACAGTACACTTGGAAAAGAGAGATAGGAAACCAAGAGGAGGCTGCTGGGGGTCATGCTCCCTGCAAAAGCCTTTTCCTATTCATTAGGAGTTATAGATTTGCTTAAATCCCAATCGTAAATCCTGGTATCTTGTGCAGTGTGAACCCAGGGTGGCTGTAAAACACTTTTGCAGGGGAACCTGAATAGAGAATTACACCGATTTAGAGGTGTTTTGTCTGCTGTCCCTGGTACAGCTGCTGCAGTCACTGCTGCTGAAGTTTTGGTGCCTGGAATTTATTTGCTCCAGCAGAGAAGGTGCAAAGGGAGAGGCATGACAGTTTAATTCTTCTCTTGTGTTCCTTGCACAGTTATAATGTTTTTAAGAAAATATTTAATAGGTATTTAAGGTCAAATGAATCATGTGTGAAATGGAGGGGTGTTCTGAGGATAGTTGGTAAAGCAGGATAGAGAGGTTCCCATTCCCTTGCTTTGTCCTAGGGATCAGGACTACAGAAGGCAGATAGGAGCCTAACCTCCACTGAGCCACCCAACTCTCTCTGACTCAATGGGTCAAACCTCTTTGTTTCTTTTCTGTCCTATTTGGTGGTGCATGGGGAGGTATTATCTCAAGCTTGGGTAGTGCATCATCTGTCTTGCTAATTTCCCTCCTTGCTTCTCTTGTTGGTTGGCATTGTAGATTTACATAATTTTGTAAAAATACGAAATGCTTTAAAGTTGTTTGATCCAGTCTGGATTTCCAGCTGGATTGCACTGTGCTTAACCTTCAGTATGTTATTGTTTTAGTAGTTTTGTCCAATATGAATAACACCTTATACCATAACATCCTCAGTAGATGTAGAAGGAAGTTCCAGAAAGAACTGGAAAGGGTTCCAGGAAAGTCAAGCTGTATGGCTTGTTTGATTTTTTTCTGTTTAGCCTCTTAAAGTAGCCAGAGAAGGGGGAATAAAAACATTACAAAGGATACGTTGCTGGATAAAAGGTATTCCATTACAAGCCCTGTCAACATTAATAACTTGCATCTCTTCAACAGTGCTCCGAGCTGTCAATAAGAAACAGGAATCAACTAAGATTAAAACTGATCTGTCAGAAAGCAGATTGTATCAGAAAGATAATAGAATCAAATTAATTTATGATGAGATTTCACAGCAGACAACGAGGCAATACTGAAAACCACAGTCCAATGTAATCCCTTTGAAGAAACGTTGTACTTATTACAGCTGTGATGATTGCAAATGTTTGGTTTAAAAGTCTGTGTTGCAGTGTCTGGAGGAAAAAAACCCAGGCTATTTATGGTCTCCAGTTTTTAAAGATGGGAGCTAAAGAAAATAAGCCTGGAGAAATATGAGCTGAAGCTTAATATTTCCGTCTTCATTTAAGAAGGGGTGGTTAGAAAATAGACCTGCCAGCCAGAAGGAAATTTGGATGTGTCAACATTTTGTTGGGTTTTTGAAATTTTTGGTTCCTGGTTAAGATTAAAAAGTCAAAATAACCTGTTTCCACAGAAAAAGAAGTTTTGGTGTAATAGTATAAAAAATATTTAACTCTGTCATTCTCTTCACAAAGTGAAACTGCTTCAAAACAATTATCTCATTTGCAATGACCATTTTGACTTGGAAAAGCATGATTTTAAATTCAGCTTGGTCCAGAATACTTAACTTCTGACTGGGAAGTGAAACAGTGTTTCAAAAGGATGATTTTGATTTCATAGCTCTATTTTCTTAGAATTTGCCATGTTCTCTTGTTTGGGGAATGGGAAGAGAGAGAGGTTACTTGAATTAAACAATAGTTTATGGTGGAGGAGAGGAAAGAGAAGAGATCTTCTGGTACTGCAAAATTAGGGCTATATCTGTATCCCTACTTAAATTTTCTTAGTGGTTAATGCACATGAAGCAGCCAAAGCCATGGTTTGAGATCTCCTCTCGTTACTGCCCTTGATCCTGATCTTCCATTCCCAGTCCATGACACTGGATAGGGGGCACAGCTGGGCTGCCTTTGGAGTGGGATCAGTTCATGTTGTCCACTATGGTTGGGAAGGTCTGAGGCTCATTGTTGTTAGTCCTGGGGTTCATAAACCTGACTGAAGGGCTTGAAGGGTGAGCATGGTGATATATACAGTCCTCTTCTCTTTCCTGAGCCAAAGCAAGTGAGGTACAACCAAAGCAGGCCTTGGATGTGCCTTTTTGCACATCCTGCATCACCTTCCTTGGCAGAGGACAAATATCCCTTTGCTGTATCTAAGTGGGGCCCCTGTGGTCTCAAACAGCCCAGTACTGACTTTGAAGCCTGAGATGTGCCAGCACTGCCCTTCCACAAAGGAGAATGGGCTTGGTGCTGTTGAGAATGGTGGCAGGGGGTGTTCCCACACTGTGTGCCTGGAGGCCAGCAAGAAGCAGGCAGGGGGTGAAAACAGCAGGTTCTGGGGATGGGGTCTTGGTTTTGCTCTGAGCCGAGGTTGCTCTCGCACTCATGGTTCAGGGAGCAAGAGGATGGAGGTCTGAAGCTGCCCTTCCCATGCCAGTGATGTGTGTGTTGCTGTGGGAAGCCCTGCTGGCTGTTCTGGAGCAGGTGCTGTGTGGGGGAGGCAATGCTCCCTCCCCTTCCTCCTCCACCCTCTTTCATCACCCGCAAAGGGACCTGTGCTTCGGCTGAATTGAACTTCTGCAGTGGCTCCAGATGTGTTTGAGGAGCCTCTTTTCACCACCCCGTCCTCTTTTTTGCTGGAAGTTTCTGCCATCAGCATTGCTGGATGTGGAAATCTGTGGCTGCATGGGAACACCCAGGACAGAAATCATATGGGGAAAATGTGTCCCCTCTCCCTCACCCCCCTGTGTTGCTTGCAAATCAAAATAAGCAACCTGAATTTAAAATGTGCTTTTAATGGGATGAGTCCCTTGGTTCCTTCTTGCCTGTGCTGGTGCCTGCCAGGCTGTGTGTGGGCACTGTCCACAGTGCACTTAGCACTGACTCCCCTCCGGCTTAATGACAAGTTCTCACTTTGTTTGTTGCTGTTTGTTTTGTTTTGTTTTTTCTCCTTCCAGCCAAGCTGACATTTAATTCTGCCTCAGCCTGTTAAATATAACCCTGAAACCTGTGGGTGAGAAAATGTGGCTCTCTGTCACGCTCATTTCAGAGGAGCCAATTAGCAATGGTGATCCTTGGGACTTGGCAGCCTCTTCCCAGGCACCTGGCAGCCCTGGCCCTGCCTGTCATTCTTGGGGTAATGTGCTAGGAAATGGTCTTGTGGTTTACTAAGAAAAGCAAAACAAACTCCCTCTTCCCCGCCTTTGCAACCCAACAACCTGTGGGCATAATTGATTTGCAAGATTTGCAGTCAGGATGTGGCTTTGTTGCAGAAGAAGCTGCTGAATAGCCTGCTCCTTGCTGGCTCTTTGCCTGATTCTCCTTTGTCCGACAATTCTCCACATTCAAAGGCATCCAGTTTGGAGGTGCTAATGGGACATAACTCCCTCTTCTACCTCACCCCTTTTTTACCAGCTTAATTCCCCTTCCCTCTTTCCCTACTGCAGTGCTGGTACTATGCCTCCCATCCCTGTGATCTCTTTACCAGGGACTGCAGGGACACCTGGTCCTCCCAGGTGCAAATACACCTCAGACTTTGCTGGGTCAGCCCACAGGGTGTCCAGCCCAGTGCTGTGTGTGGGTCTGCTTGCTGAAGTTGGGAAAAATGAGACAAGAGTGATTCTTCTCCTGACATTTCCTCTATGCTGGATGTTTAGCAGTGTGGTGGGGTGGAGTCAGTGATGGGCCTGGCATTGAATTTGTCTTGTCCTCTTTATATTTTCTGTTGTTTTAACCCAACTCTGAAAGGGTTCTTGGTCTCCACCATGCCCTCGTAGGGGCTTCTGCTGCTGGTGTCCATTTTCCTGATTTCTTCAGCAGTGACCCTTTTCTTGCAGTACTGTGAGAAACTGGTTAATTTTGTTCCCCAGTGTACTGTGTTGTTTGCCCTCTCTGCATGGAAAACATCAGAAGCTGTGTCAGTGCAAATATTCTTTTCTGAGTTTGCAGGTAACAGGATCAAAAAGAATAAAAAAAAAAAGGCAGGAAAGCTGGGCTAGTTTAAGCCATTTATGGTTGGTTTATGCAGATCTCTGCTGTGTCTGAGACAAGACTCTCTCTTTCCTTCCCAGAAATGCTCCTCCTTGACTCCCTTATGCTTTTAGGACCTGCATTTTCATTTGCAGTTGCCTGCTTCTGGCTTGATTCCTGCCTTCTCCCCCTCCTGCCAAGCTGAGTATGGTGCAAGGTGAACCTCCAGGGTGGAGGACACCTGTGTTGTCCATTAGGTGCTGGCAAATGGGGACAGCTGGGGCTGCCATCAGCCCTCTGACCCGTGAGCACTTGGTTCCTGGTGGTGATCATAGAGCAGGCAACACAACGGCAGTCCAGCAAACAGGTGAACATATGATATTCATAAAAGAGCAGGGGTGATTCCCTGTCTGCTGCAGCAGGGATCAAGGATTAACTCCGTGCTGTTCTCTGGGGTTTAGCTGCTGTCTGTTATCACCTCTTTTTTGGCAGTCCCATGTGCTGCCACGTAACATCTGTTCTTGTGTCTTGTTGGTACCTGGCTATGGAGTGGTGTTACCCCAAATCCCCTGCAGGTGAGGGAGATGGAGAAGGCTGCCTGAAAGCACCTGGACACACGGTGCCCACAGGCATTAAGTGGTGTGGAGACACAGTGATGGTTTGAGGGGTTCATCTCCAGTTTGCAATGCTTGTGTGGGGAATGGCCCAGCTTTGGCTTTCTGACTTAAAAAGAAGCACGATGGATATCTTGTGCATGGTGCTTAGACATCATTGTCACTTCTGTGTTTTACATTTGGCTGTGGATTTTCTTCAAAACATTTGCAGCAAAATTTTGCTCCTCAAAACAATGTTTCCTCTTAGTGCTGAGACTTATTTTCCTTGTGCTCCTTTGATTTTTATCTTCTTCACATTCTCTGTACGTCACCATAACAAGTTGTAGAGGCTGGACAGTGTCCATATCACATCAATACTGAATTTCATTATATACAAACATCAATCTGGCTCTGGGCTGCCTTTTTAAACTGTCATCCAACCTGGTGGTATTCAGTTTCTGTTTAGGTCTGACCGTGGAAAAGCATCGCTTCAAAGCTTGTTCCCCATAATGTTCAGATCAAAACAGTTCCTCTGTGTGTTTATAATAAAAATATATTTTCACCAGCTCTTGGGAGCATTGACATTTTCATCGAGGCAATTTTCTATGGCCCCAATCCATCACAGCACACGAGCTGTTCCATTGGTTCCAATACGACTGCTCATTGCTTAAAGTAAATTGTTTGCTTAAAAGCTTGTTGGATCAGGGCCTATAAGCGAGAAAAGATTGCTGATTAGAAAGCACATTTGTTTCTGTTGTGGGATTTGATGGCAAATTAAGGACACTAGGAGGATTCGAAGATTAATACCTCTGTATTTTGGGAAAGAAATACTTTAATGCTTTCACATTATCGAGGCCCTGTAATAAACAGAGATTATGCAAATGGGACACTAAACACCAAATCCCAGACATTAATGGGGTTCAGTGAGAGCAAACTGAAGGCAGAATTAATCTCTGAGAGAACTAAATGGCTATTTTCATGCTTATGAACTTTACATACTTTCAACTCCACCTTAATGAAAGACACACTCGGCTCACTGTTAAAAGAGGCACTTAAAAGGTATTAGAGGCATAAGTCCAGCTGTTACAAACTCCAATAAATTTGGATTAGGTCTCCACTGTTTGAGTTGCGTGTGTGGGTGCCTGACCTCAAAGCAAGTTGTTGGTTTTTTAACTTATTGATATATAGCATTACATCAGGTTAATTACGCCTCGCTGTATTTCATGTCGTCTCGGCACAAACCCGTGTGCATCGTGCCATGGAGAGCCGGGATTCGGGAGCCCTTGGAGGGCTGGGCTGTGCTGGCCACCCGCCCACCACCAGCCCTCCCTGGAGATGGATGTTTGCAGAGGCGGCTGCTTGGTTCTACAGTACACAACTGGCTCCCTGCCCTCCCTTCTCCACCCCACCCTATCCCATATTTTCATTCCCCGGGGGTGACTTCCCTTCACCTCGCTTGGTAACTGAGCATATTTTAAAATTTTTATTTCGGTGAGCTGGGGCAAAGTGCCCGATGTTGTAGGGCAGAATTAAGAGTTTGGATTGATGGGGCTTTACGAATTTTGTCTCACTGGATCAAATATTTGGTCCCTGCGCTGTTTTGCCACGAATTCCTGGCCACCCATGAAAGGGATCATGCATGGGTAGGGCACGTTCAGATTTACGGCTGCATCTGTGTAGATGGGTCTAGATAGCAGCAAACCTTTTGCTCTGAAGGCACTGCAGCAGCCACGACAAAAGAGATGGCTTAAAATTGCATTTCCATTTAAAGTAACACCAAGCAGCCAGCCCAGCCATGTGAGGGAAATATAAAGCTCTGCGATAGGGAGCGAATGAGGAGAGGGGGGGAAAAAAACCTGGGTAGCAAGTAACTAAAATAGATGAAGTGGAACAGTTGGAAGTCCCAACTTGAGTGACAAGGGAGAAAGAAGAGATCCAAAGTCAGCAGCAGATGACTCCAGTCTCACATCCCATCTCTCTCCCCCCTCCTTTGCCACTGTTGCCGCCGCTTTCCCAGCAAAGGCAAGGAAAAAAAAAACCAACAAAAAACACACATACACACACACAACGTCTTTTCCAGATTTGGGGGCTGAGCGGCCTCACATGTTGACACAGCAATAATTTTTAATGAGAAATTTTTAGTATTTGTGTGGGAGAAGTTAGCGTTGTGTACACAGATGCCTCTCTGGCCACCAGGCCGTGGTCCGGGCCCGGCCGCGTCCCCCTCCGGCACGGCCCGCGGGGTCCCAAGGCAGATTCCTTTCAGGCGAAGGGAAACATTTAGGCTTGCTCACCTTTGAACTGCATGCGATGGTGTTTACCTTGGCAAGACAAAGTGGCAGTTTTACAGATATTAAAAACAGTCCTGAGGGGAATCTGGAGGCCTTCCTATATTTTAATCACCCAATTTAGCCAGCCCGAAGGCTCGGCTGGAAGGGAGAATGTGTGGCAAGTCTTGTTTTATCTTTTAAAAAAGGAGATTTAAAAGAAAATAGCCCGGCGCTATAACAAGGAGAGAGAAAAATAATTTAGCTTTTATTTCCTTCACTCTGAAAAAAAAAAAAAAAAGTGGGAATTCTCATATTAATCCATAGCACCTCCATGCTCCATATGGCTTCTTTTTTTGGCATTTCCTGCTGGGCTGTGCTCTACCTCAGCTAACCCCGCTCCCCTTGCCCTCCCCGGGTGCGTTCCTCCTCTAATTTGATTTCTACCTGTCAGGAAAGATGGGTGTAAATGGGTTTTACCCACATCTTGAGGCAAGATATCCCCTCCCTGCCAGCACTCCCTCTGGTGTGCACGATTAAAAAGAAAATTGGGCTTTTCTGGGGGAAGAGATTCAAAGGAGTCATGAGTGATGTCTGAAGTTATGCTGAGGTCAGGACCTTGCTTATTGATTTTCTAACACAGCAGAAACACGTACAAAAGGAAGAGACCTACTTGCCTCCCCCTGATCCAAGATACTCCTCCAGCTTGTGTAAAAAAAAAAAAAAAAAAAAAAAAAATCTGGCTGCAAGCAGTCAGGCTTCAACTGGCCTGTCAGACAGCTCTCTGCAGGAACACAATCCATGTTGATTTTACAGAGAAGGTTGTTATCCACATTTCACCACTGATTTATTGTTTTTTAACCAGCTCCTTATGCTAGACTTTTTTTTTTTTTAAAGGTCCTTTTGTACTTTGTGGGTAAGGAGATTCACTGGTGGTGGGATGGAGGTGGAGGTGCTGGTGCCCTGCTCTTGCCAAGCTGGGCAGGAGCAGGGGAAGCACTGCCATCCTCCAGCCCCTGCCACCAGCCACCTGTGATGCTCTCCTTAACATTGGTCAGAATTTATAAATGCTGTGGCTAAGGTCCAGTAACACACTCTTGGGTCCGCTCTGCCTGTGGGCTGCTGTGGGGCAGCCTGGCTTTGAGAGGCTGGGAGCTCTTCAGTTGCTTCAGGAGTAAGATGGGTATGTTGGAGGCAGGTCTGAGAAAGCCCCGCAGAATTAAAATGGCCAAACACGTCCTGTCGCCTACATCTGCAGAATTCATTAGGCGAGCTTGATTGGCCTTTGTTAAACAAAGATGGGATAAGGTTTCATACTTTTTCTGTGGGAGTCGAGCTAGAGTTTCAGGCTGATGATTTAGTCAGGTGTAAGCATGAAGTTTCCAATTTAGAGAAATAAATCTAAAGTGATTTTATTATCCTCTGTTTTACCCTGACACCCTGCTTCACCCCGACTCCCTGTCAGAGCATGCATGACGTGTTTATACAGGCTGTGCTGTAATCGACTGGCAGCCAATATAACACGAGACACAAAATGCATCTTCTGCCTAGTGCGGGCTATGGTAGCTTCTATATTTCATCATCTTCCTGCTCCTCTGCCTGCAACTCTTCCTTTCTCTGGATCCCTCATATTCTGCCTGGCAAGAATTGCGTGCCCCGGCTCCACGGAAGGAGTTGTCAGTGTGCCGAGACACAGAGTTTTGGATCTCCTTGTGTAGCCACAGCTTTGTTTTCCTTCATTCCATGCATCTTCCAGGGAGATCCTTGGATCAGACCAGGCATCCTGTGGCTGGAGTAATTTTAACAAATGTGTGTGCTTGAAACACCCAAAGAAATATTTTTTTTAGTGGAAATTGGTAGAATTTTAAATAGAAAAATCTCTTGTTTACTTATTTTTCTGTGTTAGGAGCAAATATTCTATGAAAACTCTACGTTAAGATTTTGACAATATACTCATGAAAAAAATTACGTGATTAAATTGGCTGAAAATACCTCTTTTCAAAAGTTACTTACAGAGAAAGTAATATAAAAGTACAGATAGCGATGCTGGGGGGAAGAAAGCAAACTGCTTTGGCCAGGTTCTCTGATCCTGTTGATTAGGAGTCTGCAATTTAGTTATTAGTTAGAACATAAGGACACAAAAAGCAATAGGTCAAACTCATTTTTTCATCTCAGATATATCCCTGTTGACTTCAGTGAAGTTCCTTTAATGATGAATTTGTCCCGCTGGCTCAAAGATAAAAAGAGAAGTTATTTTTGTTTAATATTTCAACAAGGGGAAGAGGTTAGCAAGGGAATTCGGTTTGCACAAGTTGTGTTTTTCCATGAAGTTTAGCAAGGGCAGCCACCACCTAGCCAGCTCTGTTGTATATTTGTCTTTTTGAGGGCTGAGCTCTTTCTCCATGGACTCTCCCAAGCCCTTGCAAGGCAGTTTTTGCCAGACACAACCCACAAAGGACACTTGCAGCCATGGATTGTTTGTGTTCCTGCAAGCAGTGTTGGGAGCTGCCCTCCTTCAGGTGCCTGCTGATGTGATTTCATTCGTGGGAAGGCTTTGGGAGGCAGAGCTGTCTCTGTCTGTTGTCCCTGGCACTGCAGCAACTGAGTGCCACCACCTGGTGCTCCCAGCAATGTGCCTAACCCTGGTCCCAACGTGGTTGAGCTTTTCCTGGGTGAGTCTCTTGTTGCTGGGCTTGTGTTTGCTTTAATGCACAGTTTTGACTGATATGATGTCCTTAGCTGTCCAGTACTTTTCCTTGTGCTTCAGCAGGAATGAGTTCAGGTTTTTTCCACCTCCATCAGACCACCCTAGCTGAGGGCAGAACAGTGAGAGAGGCCAGGACTCCACAAAACCTGGGAATGCCTTTGGAAACTCTGTGAGGCAAAAGCTGGCTCCAGCCAGGCTGCTTCTGCTTGTACCTAGACTGTGTGGAAGAGCAGGATTCCATATTCCCCGTTCAAGCCAGACCAGGACTCTGCATGTATGACAGGCAGACGACTGAGGAGGCTTGGCTTTCTTGTGGGACCAAACTCTGGGTGAACTTGGTGAAGTGAGAATCTCTCCTCTGTACTCCCTGCAGCAGACAACTTCTGCTGTGGTGTTTGGCTGTTGTGATGTGTCTGCACGGCTGTTGAGCAGCGTGGGTTGAGTTTATGGGTGTTGGACAGGTGTTCATGGAGAGTTGTTTCACCACCTCATTCTTGCTCCAGAGAAAATGGCCTCTTGCCCAGGCAAGAAGTCAAAAGCTTCACTGGTCACTCTCCATCCTGGAGTTCAAGGCACCTGGCAGGTTTCTCTAAGCCTTGGCTAACAACAGCCTCTCTGCTGTGAGCAGTATTGCTTTTAAACCTGGGAGGAAAATGTTTTTACAAAAGAGAAGGAAACCTTTCCTGTGCTCTTCTCATTCTTGTAACCCTGGGTGCTTTCCAGAGTCATTCAAAACCATTGCAGCTCAACAAATGGAAACACCAAGTAGTGCAGTGTGTGGTTTGGCAAACTTCTCAATCTAAAGTAACTTTTAGGGAGACCCCAGCTTTCTCCAAGAAACATTTAAATAGCAGTGTTTCTGGAAAAGAACTGCCGTTTTTTGAGATGCTAATCTGAGTGTGGTTAGTGACACAGCAGTGTCACTTTATTTCCCTCTTGGTCCACTGTCCCCTGTGCTGCCCATTGTCCATGGTTACCTGTGAGAAGGGCCTCAGTGGTGGGGAAACTGGGAGAAAGTTTCTTAGGAGAACAAGTTTAGGTCTTGGCTGTGCTTGCATTTACCCATGATGAATGCTGCTATTCATCCCTCAGTTCCTATAGCATGTGGAAATCTGGAGGTAGGACGAGGGTCTTCAGGCATGGGATTTCCTTGTGCCCTCGTTCCTTGATATGAGGATTGACAATCATTCCTGGATCTCCTAGTTGTGTGGGCCTCACAGCTGTCTCTGCTCAGGACAAAAGTCTTTTGGGGTGGAAAGGGGGAGAGCAAGGAAGCCTAAAGAAAACAGATGTGAGGGGCTGAATGAAAAGTTGGAGGTTAAAACCGTGATGTAGCCACATGGCTGTGAGGGAGAGGGCTGAGGTAGGAGCTGGCAGCATATTCATGTGGTACTCCCCTGCACTGACCCAGTGTCATTGCCCTCAGCATCTCCTGCTGTCCTGCTTCCTCCTGGCTTACCCAGTAGCCCTCATGCCAGCATGTCCCTGCTGCCACTCAAGTGGACGAGCATCGGGCCGGGAGACCACACGTGAACTTCTTGTGAGGTACAGATGTTACAGAGTCAAAGCCTGGCCACCCTTGGTCTAGGAGGGACTTGGGTTTCCAGTGCCCCAGAGAAGCAGGAAGTGCAGGAGACATGGATATCATGAGAAAAGAATCGATAGTCCCCCCTCAGCCTGACCAAATATTGGTTTTGCCATTCAGTTCGTATCGTTTTTCACTGCCTCGCCAGCCCTCGGGGTGGGAGCTCCTGCTCGCAGCCCCACCAAGGGTGTTTTGGGAAGGGAGGGAGGCAGAGGGACCAGACCTCTCCCTGGGCAGGGTGAGGACAAGGAGCAGTCATCTTCTAAACTGACCTTGACTGAGGGGGCTGGCAGTGATGGGGAGGGGAGCTTTTGTCACCCACTTCTCCCCAAAACCTCCAGCGCCATCCCATTACTAATGCTGTTGAGGGAGCTTACATTGGAAGAGATTTACGGCCTTGCATTCCCTGTCAAGTGCCCCCCACTGTGCTATGACTCTACTCTGTGTTTAAGGTTTGATATAAAATCCAGGGAATGCAAAGGATCTTCCTGGCTTTCGTCAGTTTTGGAGTAGACACTTAATTTTCAAATCCAATCGTTAATAAAAGCAGCGATTGGCAACCACAATTCAGCCTTCCCCAGAAATTCCTGCTACCAAAATTTGCAGGAGTGCTGCTATCCAAACACACACAAATTATGATTTTTAACTCAAAATTGTATCTTCCACTGCTGGAGGTAAAACTATTAATATATAAATAAAAGCTAATTCTGTCCTGGTTGTTTTTCTTCATGAGGTCACCAGTCCCTGAGGAATTATAAGCAAAATAGCAGAGTGCCTAACAAGAAATAGAAAAAAAAATCATCTCTCATGGCATGAAAAGAAAGATGTTTGGAATGTTTTTAAAAGATGTTCTTTAGCTTTCTTTGGTTGCAGCTTCTACCACATATATTATGTTTTCCTGGGATTGGAAATGACGGTCTTCTGTTGCTAAAAGCTAGACTTGCTGGGAATTATGTAGCCAGTTAATTTTTTTAAAAAATTGTAACTGATTTATATATTGATATAATGACGCAAACCCACTTTGAACCCCCATTAAAACAATAATTTTCAACAATTCTGTGGTCTCAAGGAAATATTGACTTGTCATCTTCACAAATCTTTGGCTTAATTATAAGTTATGTTACCTGATGGGAAAATAGTCTTTAAAACAGGAAAAATGATGTATGGACTTTTTTCAGACAGCTTTGGGGGTAGTATTTCTGTATAAACCAAAAAACCAACCGGCCTTAAAAAAACATCAAAACACCAATAAGTATCAGAGTTGTGTGTGTGTTCATATGATGCAAGACACCTGTTGCAGAGGAAAACTAGGCTAATTTTCAAATTCTCATCTGTATTTTGCACATCTGGATGCATTGGTCTTTTCTTAGCAATGCTGCATGCTAAGGCAAGATGCTTCATTCAAGGAGTGGTGCAGTGCTGGAGCAGGTACCAGGAAGGCTGTAGGACCCCCACACCTGAAAGCTTTCAATACCTGCTCTGCTGCTGGCAAATAATCCTCCTGCAAGAGGGAAATGGGACCAGGCAATCTCCTTTTACCCTTTCCAGAAAACACCCCCATGCTTCTCTGGTCCTTTTGCACCTTTTCCAGGGCTGTCTTCTGTTGTGTGGTGGGGCAGTGCTGTCCTGAAGCAGCTGCAGGCTGCCATGTCACCTCAGGGACACCGGAGATCCCGTCTGGAGGGTGGATGTGTCAAATGCAGAAGGCTGAAGTCATGCTCTTTCAGGCAAAGGAGTTTGTGTCACACACCATGACTCGGGCACAAAAGTCTGAATTTTGCCAGTATAGGCATTTTGCTACGGTGTCTCAGTTGGAATAGCCTGGGTTTGCTCTCCAGGCAGAAAAGAAAAACCCTCTAGAGAGCAGCTCAGTCCTCCAAAATTAGCTGGCCCTAGGGAATGGGGAGATTGAGTTGCCCTTGGGTACTGTTGGTTTCTGTCCATGGATATGCAAGGACCCACAGTGGTGGTTCCTGTGTTTTATAGGATCACAGATGAAAACCAGAGTGTGAATCCTGGCCTTGGACTGACCTTCTCATGCAATGCCCCTTTTGTTGTAGACTGGCAGAGTCTACATGAGAATGAGAAAGTTCTAACCCACAGTGTTCTTTACTGTCACAGTGCTCATGGCCAGGCATGGGGACAGCTGAACTGGACCTGATCCTGTGATCAGCTTTCATTTGCCTGCCTGGGCTTTTAGCCCACTGTAGATAGAGCCCATATTTCAGGATAATCCTCAACATCATAAATTTACCTGTGCAGATGGGACCCAAAGGGAATATTAGAACAAAGCAGGGGAAAAAAAATAAAGGAAAAAATGTACCTATTAGGCAATGTGAACCTTTGTGCAGCCTTCATTAGTACCAGCAGGGTTATAGTTACTTTTAATCATTCAACTAACTACTAGTGCAAACTTTCAACTTTCACCCATTTAAATTGGAAAGGTCTTAAAAAATATTTATTATTACTTTAAATCACGCCATTTAAGGTCAAAGCAGAAGCATTTGTTGTATTCATGCAGGATCCCGAGTTGTTTTCTTACCTGGAGGTTGAGTCCTGATGGCAAGGTCTGTGTTTCTAATTTTGCTGTGCTATTTGGTTACTATGAGATGATGGGAACACCATTATGGCTGTGCTATTTTCTGTTTCTTAATTGGTTGCTCATACACAGGTCTGGCTGGAGCTGAAAATCTCAGGGAAAAAGCCATTAACACCTGCATGTTTGACCTGCAGTTTATAAATCAGAACATATGTTTTCATATTTCTAAGCCCCCAAAACACAGAAATGTGTTAGTGGATATTTGCAGCACACTCCGATGCACGTTGTCTTCCCAGTGTCAGCAGGCCAGAGTGTCAAAAGGTATAAATCATTGCAATTACATGGCTTTTGCCTGAGGTCTAGCCTTGATTGATGTCTCTCCTAAATAAGATATTATTGGGGATGTGAAACATGCACACCTCTTAACCTGCTGTATTAGGGTTGCAAAATGCCGCTCTTGCTCTGTGTGTGTGTGTGTGTGTGTGTGTGTGTAGTGCATTTAACAGTTTTCTCCGTGTTATTTGAGTGATGACTGCCATCCTGGATGGTTTATTTAGCTTGCTATTGTGGAAAACACTTCAGCAGATAGTTGCATCCTGTTGCAATCCCTGTTGAAATTGGCAAGGCTGACTTTTGCACTTGCAGTTCATCCCAATTTAGCTGAATGGGATCGTTTACAAATCCTGTGAAAGCATGGTGGGAGAAATGCTCTCCTCTTTCCAACCCAAAGCAGATCTACATAAGCATTGCTCTGACCTGCCTAACTCATCCTGTCCTTCCCTCTCGTGATGGGCACACCTGCAAATGCACTCCCTGCTCCACTTGTATCGTCCCCTGGAGTTGCTCCTGGTGCTCACCTGACACTGTAAGAAATCCAAAACTCCTGCAGGTTTTCAGTCTTTTTAACACTGGTGGGTTTTTAATATGAGGTGGCCCAAGGAAAATGGGCTTGTAGGGTTGGCTGGACTGAAAAAAATCAAGGTAGCAACTGCTTTAACTTGGGATCAGAGCTGGAGAAGTGGGATGACTTCTTCAGGGTGATGTCTTGAGATCACACTACCTTCCAGAGATGAAGGATTGGGCCGTGTCACATCCCTGAGCTGAGAACTTCCATCTGTAAGAAAATAGCAATTTGCATTATATCCAGATGGTTATATTGGTTTTGGTTATATTGGTTTTGTATTTAGGTTGTACATATCAAAAACTAATATCCCCAATTAATGGATCAGTGGATCACAATTAAAAAACAAAACAAAACAAAAAAAACCCAGTATATATTTTTGTGTATGAAAGAAAAAGACATTAGCAATCTGCTTGGGAATATTATATCTTTAAAAAAGTTTCTATCCCTGTTGTCAATCTAATCAGAAGTTAGAATTTGAAAAATCATGCTCCCATTTCTCTTCTGGTTACATGAAATTAAAAACCAAACCCACCGTAGAGTTTGGTTTTTTTAGGTATTTTAGATATCTAGATTTAGATTAGATATTTAGATTTTAGATAGCAAAGATGCTAGGGTTTTTTGGAGCAAGGATTTAAGCAGAAAACAAAAGAAGCAACTTTAGGTTGGTGTTTGTTTTTTTTTTTCCTTTTCCCTACAGTAATGGTAGTTACTTGAAAATCATTTTAATGGTTAACTTACCCTTTAAGACCAAAAGTTCCAACTTGAGTCAATGTACTTAGCTCAAAATCCCTGTAGAGATTCAGGTTTCTTTCTCGAGCTGCCTGGAGTGGTGAGTTCAGGCCTTTGCAGTGATTGTCAGCAAGGAGAACATTAATGGAGTATTAGAAAAATGAAGTCCTCGACCCCTCCTCCCCTTCTGGCTGGTTGTTTCTACATGGTGGGAAGGAAAACATTTTCCCCGTCAGCCATTTACTGTGCAACAGGGGGAAACTGTCAGTTTGCTATGAGCAAACCCCTGCAAGATAAGTCAAAATGATTTACCCTGTAAATAAAGTGGGCTGTTTTCTTTACTTGGAAGAATTGCCCATGTGGCGAGACTTCCTATGGGAGGGGATGTGGTTGGCCCTTCGCATTTATCCACTGTGTTTGTCTTTTTTGAAAAAGCAACATTGGAAAGATTAACAAGTCTGTCACTGAAGGAACTGATATATCAAAGCTGTGGAGACAAAGCAGGCCATTCATTCCTGACGTTTCTGAAATCTCACTTCCAGTGCAAACCAGGTCTTCCCATTTAGATGCAGATGAAAGGAGGGATTTCCCTCTTCCTCCTTCTCCCCTAAGTCTCGGGGATTTTTATGTATTTATGTGTGCACATATATATAAAAATGTGTGTATATGTGTGTCCATGTGCACATGCTCACTCTGTGCTTTGCATTAGAGCCCTCCCAGGCTGGGGAGTTATTTGTGTGGCTAGGAGAGGCCACAGAGGTGCAGTGAATGCAGCACTGGACTTGAGGGATCATTATTCCCATGGACAGCCATAGACATTTAGGAATTCTCCATTTTTAATTTTTTTTTTTTTAATTCAGCCATAAGAGGTCTTGGGGGTAAGGAGGGATATAAGATAGGGGTATTGATGGAGAAAAGGACTGGATGTCTTGAGAGCTCCCCAGGATTTATGGTACATGGAACATAAGCACACAGATCATATTGGTTAGGGTGTATGCACTGAGGAAAAGTTCACTTATCAGGCTGCAGGATGTTCTGAGATTTCTGATGTTGGCTCCACATCATCATTTCTAGGAAGAAAAAAAGGAGAGCATAAAGGGCAACCTGGAGATGTGGCAGTCCCAGCTTGCTTGGCAGATGGACACACTTTCTAGAGACGTGACTTCAGATATTTTCATTTGTTTAGTTTAGCTGCTCACCTGTGTGTTTATGTTCTTCCACCTAAGGAAAAGAAACACAGGAGTGTGGTTTTGCTCCCAGTGCCAGAAATAGTGGTTTTTTCAACTCTGGTGTGCCTAAACAGCTGGTGTCCAGAGAAGGATCTCAGCACTGAAAAGAAACCAACAACCTTATTTAAAGTTGCCATATGCTCGCAAGCATGTTCAGCAGAGGCAAGGGGATGAGTGCAGCCTGCTTTTCAGGGTGTCACTTCTGTCACACTGACCTGGGAGAAAGCCCTCTGCTGAGTGGTGCTGCACCCCCAGATGTGCTTGACTCCATCTGGAAATCAGAATTCTGCTTTCCAAGGACTCCTTTTTCATTGGCCTGCAGAGCTTCAGCCAGCTTCCCCTACACCCTTGTTTATGCCTCAGGCAGGGCAGTGCACATGTCCCAAGCCCGGGAGGTGTTTCCCTGATGGTTGCTCCTGCTGGGGAATGTCACCCAAACAGGAATGTTTTGTGTCTGGTGCTGCAGCAGGTACTGACCCTTCTCTGTACCAGTTGGGTAGGAAAGTCCTCTCTGCAGGGAAAGCTCGTACAGAGCACAAAAATACTCAAAGCTGTGTCAACGCTGGGCCTTTATTTATTGCACTCAGTCAGTGCAAACTTCAGTGACAGGCTTTTATATGACCCTGGGCTATATTCTTACCTGAATAAATGGAAAGTGTTTCTCTTCTGAACACCTGGGGTTGTATTTTATATAAAATATGTACATTCTGGAGAAAACAGTAAATATGGCCATGAACTCCTGAGATCGAGTTTCTTCATCAAACATGCACCACTTCCCCAAGGTAAAAAAAGAAAAAAAAAAAAGAAAAAAAAAGCCCAGAAAAATGCTGAAGCTCCCCTGTACAAATGACAATAAAATGATTGCCAGGCACAATTCCATCAAGTTTTACAACAATTGCTTTTGAGCTCTTAAGTATGCTGTGCTTTAGTCAAGGATCTTGTGCTTTTGTACCCAAGCCTCATGTTTGGTGACATTGAACCTTCACATGCAGATACCGATTATTCAAAAAGGGGGGGAAGTAAGAAAACATGGGAAAGCTACTTTACATTTGTACTGCAGATTGTTCCCTTTAATCTGCAATCAGAACAAAGACTCACTCAGTTCTTATTACAGTCCTCTTGGAGGCTGTTAGCTACAGTGTGAACCTCTCTGGGGTTAAAGTGTAGAAAAATTGGGAGATGCTTGTGGTTTTGACAGAGAAGTGGAAGATTCCACTGAGAGAAAGGTTGGTACCTCTGTTGGAGAGTAACAGGAGACAGTGTTAAGTGAAAGATGTTAGCTCATTTACAATCACTTTAGTTCAATTTACTCCCTGAGGTCACCATCCTGCAGAGTTCTGTGCAGGCTTTATGCTTTTCTGTATGAATAGTTCTGCTGGAGTCCTTAGCTTAACCAAATCATTATCCATAAGGATGAGCCAGGGCAGGGTGAGGGAGGTGCTGCTATTGTTAGCTAGGTATACATAATACATACCCTGCTTGTATTGTCCAGAGCTGTGGCTGAATACCATGGATTTCACTTGGAAGTACTTCCGTGGTGTGTTTTTTGTTGTTGTTGTTGTGGTGGTGTTTTTTTTTTTTCCTTCTGAACTTTTCCATTAGACCTTTTTATATTTCCCTCCATATTCAGCACTTTGGCACCTGCCTGTGGGAGCAGGCTTCTGCAACAGGTGCCTCAGTTATTGGGTTAACACAGCAGTGGTTTTGGCCAAAACACCTGTTGATGAGTCAGGAAAAAATGACACAGAGCTGATTTTTTAATCGCTGGGTTTGCCTTAAATTTTTTGGCTCTGAGAAGTTATTTTCTCGAGTGAGAGGAGAACGAGGAGTCATTGGTGGATGCTATTCCTGTCTGGAGAGGCAGCTGACCTCTGTTACTCGCAGAGTGAGTGGGCACAAAGCATCCTCACACCTTTCTGTGAAGCCTGGCTGCACAGGGAGGGGAGAGCACTCGGCTTCCAGGTGGTTTGCAGGGCTGGGCTGGAGCAAAGCCACTGCTGATGTTCCATCCCTCTTCCCAGCAGGGCTTGCAAGGAGAACAACAGCCACGGAATGAATTCCACGGGAGTCTGGGTGTCTGAGGGAGCTCAGAGGAAGGCTGCTGCTGGCTCAGGAGCAGCAGAAGCTGTTTCAGTCACATGTAAATCCACGCTGGATGTGAGAATGTCTGTCCATGATGAGTGGGGCCTTCCAGGCCAGGCTGACAGCTGAAGGGCTGGGAAGAGGAAAGGGAGCTAGCTCCTCTGCAGTGGAACCTACCTGGGTCACACAAGGATTTCTGAATGGCTCAGGGTTACTCTGAGCAGCAAGGCATCTTTTATAATTCTCTGCTCCTATTTCCCAGCTCTGGCAGCCCAAGCACTGATGGGCCAGCCCCATTTGCTTCCCACCAGCCATTTTAGTGAGGGCAACTTTTTTTAAAAAAGCAAAATGTTAAAGGAGTGGTGCTTTCAAGCTGTTGTCTCTAAGTTGTAGGACTCAGAGACAATTGGTGAATGCTTTATCTTAATTCTGTCAGTCATGAGGGAAGTTAGAGGATAAGCAATTATTTTTCTTACCATGCCTCAGTTTCCCTTGATCATGTTTAACATGCACATGCTTTCCCCATCTGATGCTCAGGGTGTAATGACATTGTTAATTAGCCCCATGTTTTGTGGCACTGTACCGTATTTCAGGAAAGGGTGGCTAACAATCCGTTCTGGACCTATGTTAATGAGCTGCATTGTGTTGCAAGAAGGGGTTAAAACCATCCAGAAAAAAAATCGCCTCCTTTGTAACCTTTGTTTCAAAATCTTGACAACCCAAGGATGTTTGCTTTTCTCCCTGAAGGTTAAGTTGTCCTAACAGGTGCTAATTTTGTGTTTTCTTATGGAGATTTGTCCATATTAGAAGCAACTGTGAGCAAACAAAAAAGCCAATTAGAGTGCAAGGGTATTCTTCCTCCTCCTTGTTTCCGTGTAGTCCCCAGCTATCTTTATTGGTCACCTTAAGCCACAGACTTATCCTTTCAAACCTTCTTGAGATTCAGTAGACTTGTGCCCTCTTTGGGGAAAAAAACATCCTTTTAATGTCATGGGAAAAATACTGTCATGGGCAAGTAGATGATCCATGCTAACTGGGGTTTGTCATCAGCTTTGGCAATCTGTGTAGCAGGGTTTGAGATTAATGGAGCCAAAGACTTTAAGCAAATATTGTTGGCGTGTAGTTAAACTGTCAAGAGAGCAAGAAAAAGACTTGCTCTGCAGCCACTAAATAAAGATTTGTATTCACCAAACACAGTGAACCTTTTATTAGCAATTATTTGCAGCTCACTACCTTCCAAAAAGGAAACAATTTGGTGTAACTTATTGTCAAGGGTTTATTTGCAGTTTGGTGCCTTTTTTTTTTTCCCTTTTCTTACTCTCTATTTTAAGAGTTTAATTTGAGCAGCACTGAAGCTTTATCATCTCTGTTTTCAAAACTCTATGGGCCAAATCTTTTGTGTCATAAATAGTTCATTTAATTTCAGAGAGATTTGAGTGTTTGGCCAAATTTGTTCAGGCTGCAGAAATAATAAATCCCCTCCCCCACCAAAACCCCAACAAACAAAACCTCACACTGAAATTTTCCCAGTCCAAATAATGGCTATTAATTGTTACAATATGCTAACATGAGGTCCGGAATGTTTTCTTCCATGTATTCAACTATCTAGTTTGTGAGATGTAATAAACCAGAATAGTGCATCAATTATAATATTTTATGATTATTTTATACCCTTGGCAAAACGCATGTGCCGTTATCTCAAACCTTATTAAAGCTCAGCTGATTAGAGGCTGTAGTTTTTACATAAGTTATTGATGCTGCTTCTTTTATTCAAACATTTTCCTAACAAACTAGCTAGGAAAATATTTTTCTTGGCCAGAACCTTAAGATGAGAGACTTGTGTTGAAGGTAAGAGTATGCAACTGTTTGTTTGGATTAAGAATGCTGAACAAACAACTCCCTGCCTCTGTCTTTGAAACTGTTCCCTAGCACAAAACACTAAGAGTTTCTGAAAAGAGCCCAACATCTTGTGCTCAGAAAATGGTCTGTTTAAAAATCACCTGTGTAGATTGCTCGTGGCTATCAGACTCCTTGGTTATACAGTGGCTGTTTAACTCCTCTTTCACAGAAGTTTCTGATAT
Source organism: Phylloscopus trochilus trochilus (assembly GCA_016584745.2). Classification (NCBI taxonomy): domain Eukaryota; kingdom Metazoa; phylum Chordata; class Aves; order Passeriformes; family Phylloscopidae; genus Phylloscopus; species Phylloscopus trochilus. The sequence goes on along the minus strand of WQNJ02000093.1, from coordinate 8,569,742 downwards.
ATCTGTTGCCTTGAAAATCCAATGATGCTGGTCTTTCCCTGAAGTAAAAACAACCTGCACTGGTGTGACTTATCTGCTTTTTTTGCACTTCTGCCTCCCTGTTCCCCCTTACCCACTGGGGTAAGAGGGCACTTAGTCTGCTTTATACGTGATGGGAAAACTGCTGTAGAGATGGAGAGATGTCACCTAGCTTTGCTAAAGTCCTACAAGCAGCTTGTGACAGAAGGGAATTGGATCCAGGTCTCCTGAACTTCTAGGCCACCCTCTCAGGAGTGCTGGGGTAGTTGGTAGCACAGACAAAAGCAGGAGAAAACTGTTGGAAGAGTTCAGTGATTGGAGAGGTACAAGCGTTGGCATCAAGGTTATGTAAGGAAAGGTGCCCTTCCTGTGAACAGAATTCAGAAAACTCTGTGTGCCCAAAGCTTGTTTTCTTTAACTGTATCAGCTGATCTAGGAAAAGATTATCGTTCAGAAACCTCATCCCTCTATTTTCAGACCGTCATAGCTACAGCAATACATTTCACTGGGAGAAAGTATTCTCTGCAGAATTATTTTTGGGTCAGTATGTAAATTTCTGCTTCTGCCTTTGAATGTTTCTCTAGATTCTGGGGAAAAAAAAATAAGTAGAGAGCCAGCCTATTACAGAAATGCCACTCAATTTTCCTTCATCCTTTTGACGTGGAAAATGCATATCTGATGGAAGTTATTTGTTTTCACTTGCCATGTGCTAAGAAAGTTTATACATTGCAAGTATTACCAATCTAAACAACACAGGCTAATTGGTGTCCTTATGAAAACAGAACAACATGGTTGTTTGAAGGATTGTCATGTGTTTTGGAGTGGAAATGTTTAAATGTCAAAAAGATTCAGTGTCTGTGATTGAACTTTCATCTATCTTCTGGGTTTATAGCTATAGGAAGCCCTTCATCTCTGTGTTGTCTTCAAGCATGACTTCATGCAAAGATTTGGATTCTGTAAACTTAAAGGATTCTTTTTTAATAGACAAAAGGTCTTTGTATGGAGTCATTAATGATCCTGGTCTCACGTGCAGTGATCTGTATTGACAAGGTGATGGAGGATATTTGAAAAGCATTTCTTAACACTTCAGAGGGAAGTCACAACAACACAAGTGAAGAAAGATGAATGGCTGCTGAACAGCCTCTTACAACACATGATGTGCTGTGTATTAAAAATGTCTTGTGAGGAGTTCAGTGCTGTGGAAGGTCCCATGTGTCAGCTTCTCCCCAGTAAATGTTTACAGCTAAAAGACCTGCTGTCAGTTCCTTGGTGGTGCTCAGAGTATCTTTGTAGTAGCCAAAGGACATGACTGTATCACTATTTTGTCTCTGCAGTCCTGCTGGGTCTTTGAGGTGGTGCAATGCCCTGTTTATGGCTATGCTAACACTGGGATAGAAATTCCTGTTCACATGGGCTGTTGTGAGCCAGCAGCAGAAGTGCTGCAGTCAGGTATCAGCAAAGCAAGCAGTGACCCAGACACACTTTTTGTTGAGCTGTACTCTAGACTTGTGATATGCTAGTGGGCATAAAAAAGGGAATCTGAGCATAAATACCAAGTCATTTCACTTCCCTCTATGCCACTGGCCAAAGAAACCAGTACACACAATGCCCATTAGGCAAAGAGGCTGAATCCATAGCAGGGAAACTGTTTCTTCACATAGGATGTTTCTCTTCTCACATCTTGGGTCCCTTGGAAGTCCTGGGCAGTTTAGGTCCAATGGCATGAGGAAGCAGAGCCCTGTTGTGCAGTGTGTCTGGAGATTTTGGTGTAATAGGCAACCCTTGTGGTTTAGACCTTCCTTCATGTACAGCATGACAAGTAGGAATGCCCAAAAAGGGTAGAAACACCTAAGGAACAGCACAAAGTCTTGGGCAGCAGTGATAGTTACTCTGCAGATAGCTCTTCTGCTGGGTTCTTTTCCTTTACCATAGGATTTTCCTCTTCTCTATGGAAAATGTTCATGGTTCTTACTGATGTCTTGCTGTCATCTGCCCTAAGCTCCCTCCTAAAGAAGGAGGAAGAGCAGAAATGTTCTGGAAAATGTCTGAAGTTGTAACTGGATGGTTGGATCATGTAAAAAGCTGAGTGGAGTTGGAAAAATGGTTTGTGTGAGTTTAGGTTCCAGGAGAAAATGCTTCTGAGGCATCAGGTCCTGACCAGTGCAATTCAAGTAGTGAAATGGAGGATTCTGGTCTTAAGTACTGGCTCCAGTGCTGAGCTCAGCCTTAACTGCTTGGGAGACTTTTATGTGTGCTTATCAGCTGTTTCTGATGCTCTTCTTTGGGTTCAAGAGTGTGCAAAGCTACCTGTGAAAATACTGTGTGTTCTTAGACCTTGAGGAGCTGAGGTGAAGCTGGTGCTGCCCTGAGTGGAGTCAGGCAGCAGCTGTAGCTGTGGAGAGCTGGGAGCTTACCCCCACCAGCAGCAGTGCTGGGCAGAGCTGCAGTCCTGGCTGGGTTTGGGGAACCCAAAGGCAGTGCCTTGCAGCACCAAGGAGTGTCAGCATCTGCAGGAAGGAGTGATTTGGTGCTGGGGGAGTGAAGGGAGAAGGCTTAGGTGGTTCCCAGCAGAAGCTCACATCACATAAACTATTTCCTCTCCAGCCCATCTCAGGACACTCCTTGTTGACATATGTGTTTCCATTTACACTGCAGTATGTTTGCCAGAGGGCAATTGCTCCTTTAACCCCAACCCTTCTCTTTATGCCTTCTCTGTTTGCTCATTTTAACCCTGTTCCCTTTATCACTGCCCATCCCTCCCCTTCTCTCTCCTCCACCTCTGATTCCTATTTCTTAATCTGCCTTGGGTTTTTACCCTTTGGGTTTTTTTCCCCACTTCCCCCCACCCTCTGAATTCCCAACCATCTGTTCCCTCCACTTGACTGCTCTCTTCCATCTTTCCCCCTCATTCTTTCTCTTGTTCTTTTTTTCTTTGCTCACAGTGGACTAAAGGTCGTTCCCACATGAAAAAAGATGTACTTTCTGGGGTCATACCTCTGTCTTTGGTTCCATTTCATCATATATGAGGTTCCAGGAGCCTAGAATTCCTTTTTTTTCCCCTTTTAATTTTCTTTTTTTTTTTTTTTTTTTTTTTTTTTTTTTTTTTTTTTTTTTTTTTGGTTTGATAACAGCTGAATGTATTCCAGGAGTTCCCAGAGATAGCAGGTAGCTTATATCCAAACTCCAAAACAAACCCCCCAAATGGGAAAGTTTAGGGCTGTGTGCACACCAATAAAGTATGTCTGGTTTGGTGGAGCTATGCCAGTCACACCAGTTAAGGACCTAGTTCAGGACTGGGTTACTTCCCTTCTTCAAAGACATGGCTTGCAGTATTTGCAACATTTTCCTGGATTGTGTACATGAGTTAGATTTTCAGCATTTCCTATTTTCAATTACTTTGACTGAGCTTGGAACCAGTCCCCAGCCTCATATAATAATGCCTTTTGTATCTGCACTTGGCACTCCCAGCCAAATCTGTGCAAAGAATCATTTCTGGTGGAACAGCATTGCAGAGAGGAATGGCTTTTCATAAAAAACTTTTTAAATATATGTATATATATATATGTGTGTTGGCAAATGCTGCATAAATGTTATAGCTTATCCTGGCAAAACAGCACTTTTGCTGTTACAGGGGATTTCCTGAGGGAAGCTGGTATAAATTATCCCAGCGGAAGCATCCTTTTTGCTGGTTGTGAGGAAGGTGGGTCCAAGAGCAGTGCCAGCAAGGCATTACTAACACAGCTTTGGCCTTGGAACTGACTCAGCATTGTTCAGGCTTGTGCCGAGGAGGTTGGTGTGTTTAAAATTTGAGCCGGAGCATCTGTGCAGCTTCTTGCATGTGTGTTTTTTTTCATCAGGATGATTTTGTTTATTAGCATCTTTTTCAGGGAAGAAACATAAAGAGTCCCTGTGAGTAAACCTATCCTAAAATGAAAGAAGCCAAGATTGGGTTTAATGGTGACCCAGGCTCTTTTTCACTCTTTCTTTCCCTGGAATTTAGGGATCAGTATCACCCCCTCCAACAGACACTTTGGTATCAGTGCTGCCTAGACTAAAGACTGTTGTATTTTAAAGGCTTCATTGCATCCAGGAGTTGTAGAAAGTCGTGTTGGAAAGGAGGCTGGGTAGGAGATGCCTGCATTCACGTGGCTGTGGGATCTGAGGGCTGGTGGAGCAGCTCCACGTGCCTCAGAGCCGTCGCTTCCCTGTGCAGAGGAGTTGTCATAGCGTAGGAATCGCTCCCCGTAGGTTGCAGCTGGAGAGGTCAAAGTCATCACCCACTCTGGGAGGTGGGGGTTGAGCCTGTGTGTGCTCTGCATTTGTACTTTGGACCCCAATCTGCTGCTTCTTGTATCAGGGTTATGTTAAGCCCGAGTAAAAATAATTTGAGCCGCGGCGTACGAGCTCATTGTGCCTTAATAAAGAAAACAACACCACATTCACTCATCACACTTTGAAATTAAAGCTGTAATGTCATAAAAGGGAACTTTTATTGTTTGGAGAGAACATAAAAGCCCTTGGAACAAAGTCAGAAGGGTATTTTGATGAATAAGGTCAAAGTCTGGTGTACATAAAGTGAGCATTGTACAGCATTATAGGTTGCACTGAGTGTCAGCAAGTTACCAGAAGCCCTGATCCTGTCAACACTCGAGTGTGTGCGTGAGTTTGCCCTTGTAAATACCCTCATTCAAATACAACTGCAGCAAAGTCATGCTCAAACATGAGTGTTGTAACAATCAGCGTTTTCCTAGTAAAATGTTAAGGAATCAAGATTCTGAAATCCCAAATGGGATTTCAAAGAGCCAAAATGTGGATTTTTCAATTACACTAAACTTTGAAAGCTCTCTTAAGCTTTTTTTTAGACAACTTAAAGCGTTTCATCTTGATGTTAATTTTTTTTAATAACATCCATTATTAGTTTGAAATAACAAATATTGTAACTGCAAAAAAGACCCCACATAATGACATTCCAGAAGTGTTTTCTTTTAATTTTTTCCCCTGTTCAGTAAAATTTCCTTATAAATCAAGACATTTGCAGGGAAAGACTTAACTTTCGCACAAATATTTTTTCTCAATATTTTTAGGATGAGTTCTACTATTCAAGACAATGGACAATCTGCTTTCCTGACAAAAAATTGTAATGGTGAAATTGTTTTCAAGCCCTTTCTAGACTGGATTAAATGATTAAAAAAAAAAAAAAAGATCTGCTTTTGGTTTCCATTTTTCCCCCAGCTTATCCTAAAACTTGGAGGCTTGGAGAGTACTGAATCTTTTTGTAGCTATTTTTGTATGTTTTCCCAAATTATTATGACATTTAGAAAAGGTAAAATAGTACTTCTGTAGTGGAAGAGAAGGCAATTCAATCACGAGAAAATACTTTTTGTTGCTGAAAGGGCAAAAATTGCATTTAATTGTCTAAATTTTGGCAGAGACTAATATCAAACCTCAAAAAATGCATTTAATTGTCTAAATTTTGGCAGAGACTAATATCAAACCTTTGAAAAATGTGAGCTCCCTGCTTTGGCTCTAGCTGGTGGAGGGTGAGGTGCATCTCTCTGTGGCTCTGTTGCTCTGTGATGGCTGGTCCCCTTCATGCTGGGTGACATGCAGCTCCATTCCCCAGCAGCTGTAGGTATTCCTGTCTCTTATGTAGGCAGCATTAAACTTATGGTACCTCACCATGGCCCAAATTTCCAGTCAAAGCAAGGATGGCCTTGGGTTGGGATCCTGCCCATCCAGGGAACCTGGGAGATGCAGCAGGAGGAGAAGAGGAAGGAGAGAAGCAGAGGTTGGAAGCTGTGCTGACTTGCAGCTCCATCTCAGCTGCTTGAAGCTTTAAACGATTTGAATAATGATTCTGAAGGGCGGAATAAAAGGTGGCAAGGAGAGCTTGTTGAAACAAATAAGATTTTTCTCTTTTTTTTTTTTTTTTCGCCCCTCTCCACATGAGAGAAGGCAGACTTCGACTTACAATGAGTGCTGTGAGTCACTGAGACACAAAAAAAAAAAAAAACAAACCAAACCCACCAAGCCGCAGCCTGTTTGCTCGTGCAATGGCTGTGCTGCTGCCCTCCTCCATCCCTTCCCTGTTTTGCTCCCGAGCCCACATGGCAGACATTATATGCCGATCTATTCTTAAACTGTTTCTGGTTTTCTTTGTGGCACCAGCTGCAGGGGAGCGGAGTCACGCGAGCACAGGCAGGATGTTTTGGTGGCTCTGCCAGCTGTGCCCAGCCCGCTGTGCCCACAGCCTGGCACAAAAGGTGGAGGGCAGCCTCATCCACCAGATTTCTCAGCTCCTCCCAAAGCGTGTCTGCATTTGTCCCTGGGTGAGGGGAAAAAAAAACAGCTCAATCAAACAAACAAAAAAAAAACCCCAACAAAAACCAACCAACCAACAAACAAAAACAAGGAAGAAAAAGGAAGGAAAAAGAAAGGATCAAAGTGTTAATTGTAAAACATCTTGTGGTGCCAGGTGGAAATGAAAGCAGGGTGATCAGTGAAGATAATCGATGGGGATGTAACTGAAGTGCATTTTCCAGCAGCTCACTAGAGTAATGAGGAACCCACAAAGGACATGGGAGATGCAAACAAGCTTTGTTGCCCTGTCATTATTTTTAGCAGAAACGTGATACCACTGAGGACTGGGTTAATAACAGATAATTGCTGGCTTTTTTCTTCCTTTTCTCTCTCTTTTTTTTTTCCCCTCCCCACTTCCCTGAATGGTTTTATGGGATATGGACTTAGTAATGTTGTGGCAAAGTGTCATTTCTTGTTTTATTGGAATGACTCAAGTGTGTGCGCTGTGGCGGAGGTCAGGAGCACGTTTATGAAGTTTGCACTGTGGTTAATTAGTAGGAGTAGGCCAGTTTCCTTCTCCCTGTCTCTTTGCTCCTGTGGGGGGACGGAACAAACTCTCCATAAATTTGCCTGGACCATGCTGATCTCACACAAGTTTGATCCTGAAATGATGCCCAGTAAATCAGCCTAGGACTTCTCCCTGTTCCTGTGCACTGCTGTGCTCAGGCTCCACAGGAATTGCAAACCTGCCTGTGCAAACCTTACAGAAACCCTTGGATTTTGGACTGCAGTGGGGTCTGAGCAGTCAGCTGCTCTTCCTTCTTTGCCCAGGCCACTTGAGTGGTACTTGGCAAACACTTTTCTGCCTGTGGCCTGTTTTCCATCCTGCTCTGGATTTGCCTTTGTTAGGCTGCACCAAATGCTGCTGGTCCCAGGACAGCCACAGGAGTAAAGAACTTCTTTGCATGACTTGTGTCCTGGCTGTTCAGGCCCAATGCAGAGGCAGCTCTTGGGCAAACACAGATCCAGGACAGGGCAAGTGGAAAGGAAAAGTGCTTTTTTGTGGTTGGTGGCACTGCAATAAAACAGACTTGCTGTTTCTGACAAGTTTAGGTTGCTATTTCAATAAAACCTTCATATTATTGTATTAGTTGATATAATTCGTTTTTATTTCATGTTTTTATTATCTTAAGGCCAGCTCTTGGCTTTATTTTATAGCCTTGATTTAGCTGTCTGACTTCCTGGGACGGCAGAGAGATTCTCAGCTGTCATCGAAGAGCTCTCAATTGCTCATGGGTTTGTATTTGCTGACTTAATGTGGGACTCAGGGGCTGTATTTGCAAGGATCTGTAGCCCTGGTCAGGCAGCCAGCTCACCCCCAAGCTCATCACATTCCTTCTGAACTTCCACAGCAGTGTTGAAGGACTCCATGAGGAAAGTATGGCCATTGATGGCTCTTGAGTGCTAACAGGGAGCCAGAAAGGGAAATATTCAGTAGCACAGCCAAATGAAGTGTTCAGCTGCTTGGAGAAGAATTCAAAATGCTTAAATTTGTTGGAGAGGAACAGGAGAAAACAGCAGAATGATCAAGGCGAAATGGGGCTTCCCACAAATTAAAAGAAGAAAGCTCATTGAATTAGAAAGGTTTTTAATTTTTCACTCGGGGATTTTTCAAGAGATTTGTGTGCAGAAAAGATGAGGCAGAGAGTTTTATGTTTATTTTAAATTATATGACTTGGCCTGAACCTGTATAAATTAAGGCTGAAAATGAAAAATATTTTTTGTTGTGTTTCAATGCCCTACCTCTTGAGGAAATAATCAGAGTACAGATTTAAAAAAAGCCTCTGGAAGAACAATTGTTCAGATCTGATCTGGGTTACACTAGTAGAAAATCCAGAATGCAGTCATAAAATATGTTAATACCCATCAAAAGAATATTACTGAAGAGATTTGCTCTTTCAAACAAGATATATCAAAGAGAAAACTTTACAGTGAAGGGGAGGTAGGCACCCAGTTTAACTTTATAGCTATCTATGTGGGTAAAAAATTTATAGCCATAAGGTGGGGTTGCAAAACGTGAAGCTTGAGGTCAGGAGGCAATCTCTTATTTCAGCCTGCTCCATAGTCTGGTGGTGTTGGACAAAACAGCTGCTAGAGCTCCACTCAGGCCATGTGGTCACAAAAATATTTCACGGGGTGCTTGTGATGGGATGTCCAGCCCCATGTTTGGTTCTTCAGAGCAATGCTGCAGGCAATGAATGTACCAGAAGAAGTGAAGTGTTCGAGACTGCAGGTGTGGGAAGCAGCAGAGAAAGGTCATCTGAAGGGATGCAGATGGAGAAAGGGACATGGAAAAGGCTAGGAGATGTTTGAACCAGCAGAAAGTCAACAAAGCTGATGCTGGCTTGAATGTCAGGATTCCTTTGAGATAAACTCTCTGTGGAGCAGAGACATTGTTTGCCTGCTGCAACCCTACAGTTTTCCTCATCCTTTTATGCCACATTTGATTTATAGAGGCACTTAGTGGCCAGATGTGAGGGTATAAGCATCAGTCAGGGGGATGCTGATGTATCCTCTTCTGTTTCTAATGAATGTCCAAGTACCTAGTCTCACTTTCAGAACTGTACCTTGTGAATGTGGGTTAAATTAATCAGTAACTGGTCAGCAGAGATCTTCAGAGGAAGCCTAAAAACCCAAAAAGCAACTCATGTTCAAATCATGTTAGGAGTGGGGTGGAGCCATCAAAAGGAAGGAAATTAAAATTGAAAGCAATCTTAACTTGTGCTATTAGAGATGGGGGACCTGGAAACCCAATATGTCTGGAAGCGACCTTAAGGTGGTGGTGAGGAGCAGATGAAATCCAAGTTCTTAATACAATGCCAAAGGCAGGGAACAAAATAGCTGTTTTAAGACCTCCCACCACTAACCTTCTGCACACACCTTTACAATGAGCACTGACATCTTGGTGCTGGACAAAGATACCAGTGAGTCAGGTTTTAGAGAACAGGTAATGTTTAAAGAGCTCAGAGGACTGAATCATGGGGAAAGCAGAGAGGCAGTGCTTATGAAGAAAATTAATGTCAAAGGGACCATCACTGCTGTTGAAAAACACTGGATAAATTACAAACAAAGGAAGAAAAGGAATTATTAAAGGTGAACTTGATGCAGGTTTAAGGAATGAAGTTCCTATGGATGCAGATATGTAAAAGGATGAAGAGAAATCTTTTGGGGCAGGCAGCAGCATAAACAATATATGAATTGCAACTAGTGGCACTCTGAAGCTCAGTCTTAGATCAAAGGTCTAATTTGATCTGTGGTCATTCTGAACAAGGGACCTGAAGTGAAATGCCAGGCTTTAGGGAAAATCCAGATCACTTCCAGATTGTAGCTTCCTGGAGTGCTACAACTCCAGGATCAACCCTGTTGTGAAAAACAAGAAATGTTGGTGTAGAGTGATTATGGGGATGCTGTAATGGCAGATGGGCACCAGAGTGGAAGTTCTAACATGGGAAGGCAACACGGGGTATGGACTACGTGCAGTATTCTGCTTACTCAGCTTATGGTAGGTGGTCCAGGTTTCTTCACTCTCCCGGGCACAGTTGAGTCTCCCAGAAAAAAAAAAAAAAAATTGAAAAATTGTTTGTGCCTTTAATAATTGAGCCACCCTTGGTGGCACACGAGGGAGAGCATGCATTTCAAATTACTGGAGAAAAAGAAGTGGTTCACAATCTCATCCCAGTTTGTAAACCCACCAAAGTGTCTGAGAGCCTTGAACAGCCTCCAGCATCACAATGTTTGCCTATCCCAAGTTTGTCTCATTATTTTCCTTCCCTTGCACCTCTGTGCGTCTGGAGCCCAGCTGAGAATGAAATGAGCAGCGCCGAAGGACTGTGAGAAAGACGAGTTGTGTGGTAAACCCAGCACAGCCAGAAGCAGGAAGTACCAGATTTATCATGGGAAATCCTCTTCTTGTTAGATGTTTCCAGCCTACTTCTCCAGGCTTAAGCTATCTCAGTGCTGCGTGTAGGCCCTGGTTCAACAGGGATGCTCTGCATTTGCCAGACTTGAAATGCATGAAGTTAATTAGCACCCTGTTAAATCAGGGCTCTGTCACTGTGTCAGACAATCCCCATTGACTCAGAGCTGCTTGAAAATTTCCTGTCTCCTGGGATAGCATAATAAAGCTACAGAGGGAGTTTAAGTTACTCAAGATGGGGTTGGATTCCCCATGCTCTGCCTTGGAAATGTCCTTTCTGCCCCGCTCCAGCTCTGGCCCTATGTAATAAATGTGACTTTGGGGCTCCAGGCCACCTCCTGAGGAGCAGGTCCTCTGCCTGCCATCCCTGTGGCAGCCCTGCACTCAGTCACAACCTCCCTGAGGCTGGTCCTTGCTTTTCCCATCACATCCAGACTTAGGAGCCCATTTTCTTGCTTTCTTGTGCTACTGAGTAGCACTGAATCAGTGCTGCCTTCAGGCCAGACTGTGGACAATACCTGTGTGTATCCATTTTCTCTGCTGCTGCGGACAAAGAGAAGCCCAGCCCTCCCTCCCTGTCTTCTGCTCTGGCTGCCCTCAAAGGTGGGTTGTCACACCTTGGCCCTGGAGATGGACTCAGAGCTCTTAGGAACGTTCTGTATGTGCAGTCACTGGCAATAGGGAGCTGCACAGCTGCCCTATGCACCACGTGGAGAAGGATGTTTGTCTGTTTTCCCTTTATTCTGCTTCCTGCTGGGTCTCTTTGATGATTATTAAGTAGGAAGAGATGGTTAGATCACTCCCTATGTGCTTTCTCTGTTATTCACAATTTGTGTCTCTCCCATCACAGTCCATCCCTCTGCCTTTGTGATTCAGGGTACCTGATTTTCTCTGGGTGAGCCTCTGTCACTGCTGCACCGGTCTGAGTTGTATGCAAATTAGCACTAATCAAGAGGAATAAGCCAACCAACAGCTAGGACATAGCAGGGTGTCATGAATGATTTATAATTATTTCCTCCTAAAACCACTTGACATTTGCCATTACTTGAAGTCTGTTTGCTGTGCTTGAATCAGGCAGAAACAGATCTCCCGTTGAACATAATGGGGGTCATTCCAGCAAGCAAAACTGTATGTACTGTCTGTGGCTACAGTATAATTTTATTGATTTAAAGTGTTTTAAGTAAAGGCATTATTTCAAGCCTGGAGATAAAGGTGGCTCATTGGTGTAATTGCACAGTAATCTTGTTCAGTGCCCCAAATAACACTGTGATGTGTCCTAATTTATGGACAGTGTGTACATGAAGTGATTAGAGGTCTGGGATGATGAGGCTGCAGTGTGGAGGGCATGAATGAGTGGGAGGAGATGGCAGAGTCCTAGGCAGAGGCACTTCACGAGGGCAGCCAGCTCCGCTTCGCACTTGGCCAGGGTTCTGCTTCTGGTGCTGCTCGTCACGGGGGAGCAGAGGTCAAGAGCAAGGACTGTGAGCCATGCAGCTTGGATGTGAGTCTCTCAGGAGGGCTCACAAAAATTTTGGGAGTGTCTAGAACTGGATTTTTGAGTCAGGCCAAGCTCTTCTCTTAACAACATAGCAGTCTGTTTTCACCGTGGATGGTGTGTATCCTCTTTGCTGGAGCTGCCTCCTAACAAAAGGAAACCCAAGGGAGGCTGAAGGTTGTTGCAGGCATTATGCTAATGACTTGCTTTCTTAAGCTTTGATGATTCTTTACTCAAATTAAGAACTTTAGCAGCATTGCTTCTCAAAGCATCCACTTGGATGCTGGTCTGGAGCCTCTGGGAGTGGATGTGTTCTGTCTTATGGGAGTCAAGCAATGCATCACACTGGCTGTAGGGATCTCATGGCTGTGAGACCTCAAATCTGGGAGAGGGCAACAGAGGAGAAGTCCTGAAGGTCAGTGTTACAGTCTTTTTAGGCCAAGAAATTTCAAACCACACGAGCTGAGTGTAAAGGGAGCCAGCACAGCAGGTTGAGGATGCTGGGCAGGAGTAAGCTGGCCTGTGACCCTGAGTTTCCATACTGTTGTATTTTGCTTTGATACCATAGTGACTATTAAAAAAAAAAAAAGTGAGAAGTGATAGATTACAGCAGAACTCATGCAAATCTCTCATGTTATTTTAGCAAGTTAATATGTGCCTAGCACATCCCAGTGGGATGCCAGTGGCTTCCATGGAATTTTACTGGAAATGAACTGGGTACATCTGGTCAGAGAGGGAAGCCTCAGGCTGCTGGCAAACTTTTGCTCCCTCTCTGATTATTTTATTTAGATAAAATACGTATGTATGTATATACAGTAATTTAAGGCTAAGGCTATTGTATTGACTATCATTTTCAAAAGGTTTTGAAAGAAAACAGGAACTTTGTTGCCTTGCAACAGAGCTAGGGAAGCCGAGCTGAGGTGAATCTTCTCTAACATGACTGTAAGGCTGGCTCAAGAGAATACCCAAGGACTGATTATCATTATTTCATTGTCAAGCTTTCACAGTACAGGCTGGGAGATCTTGAAGGCTCTATTCTGGACTTGTTGCTCTATAATTCTTTCCTTACCACCTGGCATGGGGGAAGGACAACATAACTGTTAATTTTGGAGTTGTCCCTGAAGAGCTGCTGAGGCCAGCTTTAAGGTGTAAGTGAGTTTGGCAAAGCACAACCTGAAAGGAGAATTTTTTTTTTTTTGTGAAGACAAGGCCAAGGTATGGTAGGAAAAATCAGCTGCATGAAGAGACCTTAGACAGCAGCCATGGAAGGGTGGGAGGAAATGGGTTGTTCAGTTTAGGGAAAAAAAAAAAAGAAGAATGGCGGGATATGATACAAACATTCCAATATCTTGAGATTGCTGTGGTGGCAAGAAATAATCTGCTGTGTACTTTCATCAGTGTTCAGACAGGGATCATGGATTCAAATACAATCAGGGAAACCAGTGGAGCTCTTCATCAGGTTCTCATTGCTCATGAATAAGAACCCTCTTAGCTGCTGGGCTAGGAGATTTCAAGGTGTCTGTGTAGGTCTGTTTGCTACCTGCCACACTGTGGGTGAAAAAATAAGGATCCTCTCTCTGCCAAAGGATTGGGATGCAGTTGGTAGGATTTTTTTTTTTTTTTTTGCACTTGGTGCTTTATAGACAGCTGGCTGAACAAGGAGGTCCTGTGCACTATTGCTGTCTCAGCACCAAGCATGGACAGAACATGGTTCCATTTGCCTGGAAGTTTCCATTTGACTGTGAAGACACCACACTGCCCTCTCAGATGGCAGTTGCTTGCATCCACCACCCATGTGAAAGAAGAATGATGTGCCTTAGTGGAATTTGCCCTGTCCATGGATTCAAACCCCAACTTCATTGGTTAATTTGGGCCACAGGGCCATAATCCTCTCCTAATGAGAACATCCCTGCTATGAATGACCAGAACCACTGCAGCCTTCTCCCTCTCATTTTCTGTGACAGTGATGAGACAGTAAAAGCAGTCCCCTCTTAGGGTTTTGACTTTATTACATTTTGGCTTTGGGAGATTTTTGGAGTCTGACTAGGCAGGAATAGAAAGAAAAGCCTCTGGAGTGGCATGCAGGGCATATGAAAATGCCCATCAATTCCTCTCTACTTGGGTGTGTGCTTCAAGGGCAAAGATGGCTGTGGTAAAAGCATTATCGATTATGAGGCCTTAATTGCTTTTGAAATGACCACAATCTTTTTATTACCACAGCAAAACGTGCTTTGGACTCCACTGTGGCCAGTGTTTAGATTGAGGCAGACCACAGGATGAAAAGAGCATGACCCTGCTACTCAGTTCCCCACGCTCCTGTCTAAAAACAGATAGACAAAAAAAAAAAGGAAAAAAGAAATTTTCCACATATTCTAGTCCTTGGAGCTCGGCAAGCTGCATCTAGCTGGAGGCTGCAGTGTTTGAGGTCCTGTGTTACTAATTTTGTGGAGCAGAGGATTTGCATTTCCTCACTCCTCCGTGCGGTCTGGAGGCAGTTTGCTGGTCATTTTATGTTCTCAGAGAATATTCTTGCCCATTTCCTCAAGAGGAGGGAGCTCTTTAGCCTATTTTAGAGGCAGGACCAAAGCAAAGCCTTCACACGTAACAGGCAATGTTGAAGACCCCCTCTGGAGATGGAGTCAATGACCAGGACATTGCTCACCTGGGTGTTGAGTATCTCCAGGGATGGACCTTTCTTGTCAGCCTGTTTCTGTGCTTGGCCACCCTCACCAAAAAAACCAAAAAAGTCTTTGGTTTCTCTTTGGGTTAAATTGAAGAGGGTGAAATGTGGACTCAGGTTTTGGCTCATGTAGCTCTGTGCTGTCTGCATTGCATACCTTGGCTTCTCTTTGCAGAGGCCAAATTGAAAGTGACAGTCTCACACTTCTGTGGCTGATGTTAATGCCTGAAATCTGGCTCCCTGGGACACAGGTTTTGACTTACCTCTGGCATTTCAGGCATCTCACATTCCTTATTCTCCAACATTTTTAGCTTCCACTGGGCCAGTTTCACAGATGGCTCCTTTACAGCAGAGAGAAATTGTTCCTGTTTCTTCTCACCTGAAGCGTGATCCAGTTGTTTTATGAGGTTACAACAAATCTGCATGTGGTGGAGAGTGTTTGTGGGCCCTACCCAAGCCTTTCACATTGCCTAGAAAGAATTTTCTCCTTCACTCATTCCCTTTTCCTCTGTCATGCCCTTGGGAATTCAGTGGGACTTGTGACAAGGGAATGGTGAGCAGAGCCTGGCTACAGAGGGTTGCACTTGTGAAATATCTTCATTTTAATCCACATGTTTGTTCCAGCTAGACTATTTTCACAGCTGCTTATGGAGGAAAAAAGGGACACTAACAAATCTTGTGAGAGACCTCTTCAGTGCTTTAGTTTCTCATTTCCAAACATCCTTGTAAAAGAAATCACATCCACTTACTTACACAAATGCCCCAAATAGACTTTTCTGTAAACTGAGGGAGAAAAAAAATATTCAGTCTCTAGCTGGAATTTAATTCAACAAAGGGCTGAACCCTCCCAGCACTGGAGCTGTTCCACATTTGCATCCGTTGAGGATGTGACCCCCAGCCCTCAGCCCTAACTGAACTTTCTCAGTAGTTTTATACAGCAGTAGGACACACAAACTGAAAAATAAATGAAGATTTCAGTGGGAAGCATTTACAAAATCTGTATTGTTTCCTTAGTTTCTCTAATTTTAATCCTAATGATAAAAGCTGTAGTATTACTAAGATATAGTTCTGAGGGGTTTTTTCCCTTTCTGGTCTTGGGTGGTCTAGAATGTGCAGCAATTCATGTTCTCAGCTGGGTTTCCACCACATTTCTGATTGACCTGATTACTTTCCCAATGACAGAATCCAAAATTGAAACCACATCAGAACTCACTGGAGTTGGTTCTGTTTTTGATGTTCCTGGAGCTTCTCTGGTGGCTCAGCAGGATATATGTCTTCATGAGGCTTTTTTAACCCCTTCTTTTTTTTTTTTTTTTTTTTTTTCCTTCTCATGGTGGGCTTACATTTGGGACATGAATTATTTAGGGAAGTCCTGAAAGGAGGGCAACAAGGAAGGAAAGAATTCAATAGAGGTGTTATATTTTAGGACTTAATTCTGGACATTACCTTGTATGGCTTGAGGGAGCTACGCAGAGAACAGGACTTTTTCTGCAGAAAAAAGAATCTCTCGTGACATTTTATGTTGTTGCACTAACACCTTGTTTCCTTCCTCCCCTCATCCTCCAGAAAGATGGACACATACTACAGAAGTCCAGAAATTCATTTTTTTTTTATCACCTTTGCTGTGAAAGGGAAGACTGGGACAAGCTGACCTGAATTTATCATGGTGAAGAGTGCTTGTGATGGCTTTGGGAAGGTTCCTCTGAAAGCCAAGGTGCCTCACTGGGAGTCCTGAATCTGAGTGTAATAGACCAGGGAGCTTTGTTGGATTCCTTTTCCTTCCTATCCCAGCTTCTTCCTGGCAGAGCAAAGGAACTGAGCAAAGTGTAAAGGGCTGTTCCCTCACGCTGGGGCTGGTTCCCCTCCTCTTTCTCTCACTCCCAATGAGACATAAAGTCATTAGGGCAGTATGTGATGTGGGGTTGGAGCCAGTCCAGCCTACACCGAGGACTTCCTCGTGCCCCGGCACCCACATCTTTGAACAGTTTAATATCCACATTTGCATGGCACGGGTGAGGTTGCACCGAGGGGAACATGTGCCGTATTAGGTAGTGTTAATGGTGCTGGTACCTTCTCCGATTTCCTCTGCTCCCAAAAAGGCTTTGGAGGTGGGAAAGCCAAGCTGTGTGCGCTGTATTTCCATGCGGTCATGGACAGGGATCCGGAGGACGTCTAGTTTGTGCTCAGCTCAGTAGCTCCTCCTAGCAGAAAATCCTCACCCTGAGGTGTATTGTTTTCTGAGCCCTTCTCAGAAGGTGGAAAAAGCATTTTGCAAAACAATAGGAAGTGGATAGTGTCGTGAAAACACGCTCCAGCTGAGTTTTGGCACCAGCGACACAAAACTTAGAGAATCTTGTCCAACTCTTCATGGCTTTCAAAACGAGCATCGCAATGCTGTTAGTCAAATAACATTGTCCAACCCTTTTCATCCTGTTTGTAATTCCACTAGGGACATCATTACCGTAACCAGCTGTTCTGGGATTCTCTAATGAAAACTTTGTTTCTGAATAGAATAATTAAACCTTCATATTCAATTGCCAAACAGCTCCATCTTTGCTCAGTGCATGGATGTGATTAGCCACAGCAAACCATTCTGCAGCTTAAACTCACAATTGCATCTAGTATAAAAATGATTAATTAGGCGACGTGCTGTTTGGGAAGTTTACAAGCGGATCAATGAATAATGTTTAAGTGAAAATTTTATAGAGACGTTACGGGCACTGCAGGTTCTGTGGAAGCCTTGCTGACGGCTCACGGATGCGTGTGTTCATGTTCCATAAAGAAATTCTACATCATGGAGACAGGTTGGGAAGTTGTTCGTGGGAAGGGGAGCCCTGAGGTTTTTGGAGTTTTCTGTCTGTAAGTGTTTTTGACAGGAACTCAGTCCTTTTCCCTCTCTCAAAGCAAAGTTTCTAGTGCGAGCAATATTGTCCCAATTCTATTATAAATACGTGTTTTGTTCATTTCTCTGCTGCATGGGGGTACAAAAGGGAAAGGTTGAATATGCCTGGGAAAATTACCTGTGAACTGCAGCTAGTCCGCTCTCAGTGTTTGAGACATTAAGAAAAATAATTGATCAATTCAAATTAACTAATCCCCACCCTTAATTTTATTGTGGTTTTCTTTGTGCACATGCAGAGAAATGTGTAGTAAAGCACAGTTGTCTTTTGGCATTACAACTAATTTTATTATGTCATTCTTAAACTTTTCCAACTTCTTTTGAAATGTATATTTCCTGTGCCCATCATCCTTGTGGCTTACTGACTTCTTGTATCAGAGATGAATCAGGGCTTTTAACTGCACTTACAGCTAAATATTATCTTCATTGTTCTCTATAGCTGTTTTGAATAATTTCTTTAGAAAAAGTTGCTAATGCTTTTAATTCAATAGGGTGGTCCCTTGTAGAGTAGGAATATCACAGTGGAGCAGTTCTTGAGATGTCTTTGTCACCCTTAGTTTTAGTTCCCATCAGGGTATCAGTTTTCTGCTCCTTGCCAGCGGCAGCCACTCTTTCAGCTCTGGTCATGGGGATTGTCAAGTTTGGTGTTGGGTTTTCTGAGCTCTTTTCCTACAGAAAGCTCAGAAAGGACCTAGGATGGAGGCAAAAATGAATTCTCAAACATTAATTCTGTCTTGTGTGCCTGGTCCACAGATGGCCACTTTACACTCTGTGTAAAGACTTCTGATTAGCACCTTAGTTATCTTTGCATTGACAGTCACAGGCTTTTTCTGAAGTTACTTCCAATATATCTTTCTCCCCGTTTGCAGCCTTAAGGATAAAGACAAATAAACAAAGGCGAGCAAGCGCATTTCTATCCTGTACCGTGCGTTGCCAAAAATAGTAGTCAGATGGAAAAGATTTTTCCAGAAGTCTTCTGCTGCATAATCTGTTTCAAATAAAGATAATAAAATAAACAACTGTTTATAAAGAGAATGTGAATGAGCAGGGCTCCCCTGCTGCCTGTTGTGAGGGTGCTCAGTGCAGACATTTTCAGTGAGAATTCCTGATCTGGCATACAAAGTTCTGGTTTTCATCTCCAAACCCCCTGCTCTGAAGCACTAGGGACAGATACCAGGAAACCTATGTTAAATATAGCACCCCAGGAAACTCCCGTGCTCTGGTGTGAACAGGGAAGTTTCATGATGCAGACCCTTGGATCCTCATCTCCATCATCTGCAGGCAAGGTATTCAAGTGGTCCCTCGCTGTCTGTTTGGCTCAGTGGTGGGAAATGTGGACTGGGAGACTTATCAGTTAACTTTGCTAACAGGCACTGGGGAGCAAACTGTGATCCATGCAGATACTGATCCAGCCAGAGAGGTGTCACTTTGATGGAGCTGCTGCTCAGTTCCCCTTTACCCTGCATGTTCAGGAGCTCCTGGAATTAGGAGTATACCCACTTTCCAGAGCTCTGTGCTTCCCCTCCAACATTGCTGTCGAAGTCTTTGAGAGTTAGCTCTATTTGGAGATTTCCAATTCATCTTGCATTGAGAGTGGTGGCCAGAAATCCGTACAGAGCAGCCTTTCACACCACAATATGCTTAAGAAAGTCTGCCTCTGATCCTGGCCACATAGCTTGAAAAGCAGAGGAGCAACAAATGAACAAATACCAGGGTGTGTAGGAAGGAAAAAGTGACCCAAACTTGGGAACTTGGGATTGCTTTTTTTTTTTTTTTTTTTTCTGGGAAGATTTGATTCAAATTTTGCTTTGGACCCGTTTTCCTATTAAAAATTAAAAAAACTAAACCCTAAACCTAAGTACACAAAGAAACAGATTTCCCGTCACAGGAAAAGAGGAGAGCAGACCTACATGGCAAGCACAGGGGAGAAGGCTGCCAGAGGTGGAAATTTTCTGGGATCTGCAAGTTGGGTTCAGCTGGTTACGAGTAAGAGGGGCTAGATGTGAATTTTGGATCCCTCTCTAATTTGATTCTTATGGCAGTGATTATATTTATATACAGCCTGCAGACTCCAACCAAGTGTGGTGTCTCCAGGGATGGCACAGCCACACGCAAAAGTGTTCCTACCCTAAATTGTCTGTAGTCTAAGCCAACAACAACTGAGAAGGGAAATGGAAGAAGAGAAAAAGGGGTGGTCACCAGGAAGGTTGGGACATGAGGTTTTGATTCAGGCTCCCCTCCTGCCAGAGAATCTGCCACGATCTCTGCAAATCTCATCCCTTTTTCACCTTGCCCTTGGCTCTGCTGCCTCTGTGCTGATCCTGCTGCCTGATCTCCAGCCTTCAAGGTTTTGTTGAGATTTGGGGTAACAAGCTCTTGGTGGCACCCTGTGACTCCGTGTTATGGGAATGATGCAGGAGCAGGAGGACAGACAACTGTCTTTTCCCTTGGAAACCCAGAACCTGGGCCTCTTGCCTGGATGGGGGCCTGAAAATGTGAATCTCTTTATAAACTTGGGTTATCCAGTTTATAGTACAATTCCCTGGCAATGTGTCTACCAATGGGCTTTTTTTCCCTCTCTGTTTATCACAACTTTTCATTATGCATTGTATAGTTTTGTTCTATTAGAGTGAGTTTATATGTTATGGGCAGTGTAAGGTTGGATAAAACAGAAAGGGTTGCTTTTTTTAATTAAAAAATTACTGCCTGAAACCATGGATATGGAAAGATCAGTATTTGCAGCTTGTGCTTTTTGCTGGATTTCTTTAAGCTGTTCATTTTGGAATTAGGATAGTATTTGGTCTCCCTTCCCTCCCTGACTTCTCACCTCTCCTAAATATTTTATTTATCTGTGGAGCGGTTCTGCAAACTGGTTCCCTTCTCATCCATCCACTTTAACTGCATCCAAGGTTTCCTTTTAGGAACAAGGAAGGGAGGCAGGCTTGGCTTTTCCTTTCCCATCCAGCCATTTCTAGGCTTTATTTAATTTTTAGCTGTTTTATTTAAACGTTCATAAACTTGGGGCCTAAGCTGGGCTTAAGAGTGCACTGGGAAAGCGTTAAAAAAACACATCTTGAGCAAGGCTGAGAAGAATCCATGGATGCCAGGGCAATGTGTGTTTGATAAACATATGGACTTGAAGGCAGATAGGAGCAAGGAGGCACTTTGCCTGCATATAGCTGTATTATTTATGGATGTCTTTGCTGTGCAGCGAGGACCAGGTTCTGTTTAGCTCCTCTCTTTGGGTGGTCCGCCAGAGATTCTGAGTAGCCTTCA
The DNA here is from genome assembly GCA_016584745.2 of Phylloscopus trochilus trochilus. NCBI lineage: Eukaryota > Metazoa > Chordata > Aves > Passeriformes > Phylloscopidae > Phylloscopus > Phylloscopus trochilus. The sequence continues at coordinate 8,549,098 of WQNJ02000093.1, read as the reverse complement.
GTAGCCTTCAGGCATAATTGCCAGGCATGCTCTTGTATCTGAGATAGCTTAATAAAGCATTACATATCTTACTGCTTCTATATTTTATTACCTAACCCAGTGCATGCGGTCAGCGGGTAATTAAATTCAGCTGTGTTTTTACTCTCTGCTTTAAGGTCGAAGTATGAATTTCTCCACGAATTCTTTGAAACGGACTAATACGATGCATGCATGATAAAGGCAAGGCTAATCAGAGCCAGACTGTTAGTGCAATATAAGGTTGCCCCAGGTGTAATTTATTTTCATATTATTGGTGGTTTTACTGTTGAACATATTAGAAGACGAAGAAGAAATAATAATTCTTTTCCGTGTATGGCCAGAAAGCTACAGGCTGGGTTGAGAAGCTGGGTTTTCTTTTCATTTCTATTTTATGCCACGTTTCAGCTCAACCGCTTGTGCTCAGTACTGAAGTCGATTCCAATTAATCTATTCCTTCATTAACTCACTCTCTAAGTGCAGGAGGATATTGCTAGATTGCTCCGTGCCATTATGAAAAGGGATTGTGGTGCAGCCTTTATTAAAAGTGATGTCTGCAGAGGAATGTATGCTGGAAAAGGCTTAAGCAAATCTTTTTCTTGGATTTGACCAACTGGGGCTGGAGTGGCTGCGTGGGCTCCAGGAGGTGGAGTATTTTCACAGGGGGTGAGAGTGGCTTGGGAGCTCGGGGTGGCTGTGGGGTGGAGAGGAGGAAAGGGGCAGTTGGCCCCAGTCTTGTGGCTCAAATCAGAGACTTTGGGCAAGACCACTTGTGTTTGGGGCTCTGTGGTTGTTATGTCAGGAGTGAGGGTTGGCTGAGTGAAAAGGAGAGGCAGCAAAATCATGAATGCAGGATCCAATCCTGCTGCTCTCAGAGGACTGATTACCTGGGGAGCTCATTGCAGGAGAGAAAGTAGATGCTTGTAAAGTTCTTTGGGAATACCCAGAGTTACAGTGGAGTTGCTGTGGGGGTTTTTTTGCCCTAGTCAACAACAACTGATGTTCTCTCTCCCTTCAAAACTGGCCTTGCTTATGTCCTTAGACCACCCCATGTGCAATCTTGCCGTTGCTGCAGCATACCAGTTGTCAGTGCCAGAGAATTGTTTTGTGAGCAGCAAAAACAGAGACCAGAATTCCTGGAGACTGGTGCCCCAGGGTCAGCATACAAAAGGCATCTCAGGTGCCTGCTGGTGGCTGAGCCTTAGCCTCACAGAGGCTTTCTTTTCTTGGTGAATATTCTTTGAAAACTTACAGGAACTTGAGGTATGATTCATCTCTGTGCCAGAGGGGAAAAAGAAAAGAAAAACAAGTCAGCACCACTTTTTCTTTTGGTGAGGAGTGATGAACATGTTCAGGATGCACTCATCTGACTCAGTTTCTTTAAAACATGCCCAATGCCATCTGTTTTACATTAAGGGATTAAAAACAGGAGAAGACATCACAATGGGTATGATGAACCTGTATGGTCTTTCTCCATGGGTAAAGATGTGTTTGAGATTAACCACTGGACTGAAGTCCCCTGGAGATGATCCCACGTGTGCACATAAGGCTACATGGACATCATGGAAGGAAGCTCCAAAAACCTGTAACTTTTGAGGGAGTGGGCCAAAGCACAAACCCCTGACCAAACATGACAAAGCTGTGGCAAGTTTGCCAGATGAAGTGCTGCAATTTACCACAATGTTGTCCTTGTTCACACCTGCCTAGTGGCCCAGTGCAATGGATTAAACCTTCTTTTGTTGAAGTTCTACTCCAGAGCTGGGGGAAACTGTCCTGCAAGTAAAAGATTCCCCCACAACACTTCCAGGGCATTTATTTTGACATTTTCCTTTTAGACAGGTGGCTTTTGACCCTGGTCAGGGCAGAGGGCTGGACAAAGGGTGGGCATACAGAGCTGCTTGTGAATCTGCCCTGATCACTTGGGCAAAGCTCCAGGGTCTTAATCTGGCTTTGCCCAGGTGAAGTCCAGAAGCAGCAGAAAACCTGCTTTAACACACAGGAACTCAGGTTGGTGTTTGACCTCTGCTTCTGCTTCCCCAGCTGTGAAGCAGTGAAAGAAATATCCCCTCTCTCACAGCTGACTTTTGCCTTTGAATTAATGTTTGCAAAATACTCCGAGCTCCCAGGCTGACGGGGTTGCAAACCACACAGCTCGACTTTGCTGTCACCGATTGGAAAGAGCCATGCTGGGCTTGGGATTTAGTCCTATAGAATTAAGATTATTTTATTGTTCTAGGAACGATAGGGTGGTCTGTCTGCTAAATTACAGTACTCCCTGGGCTGGGCCTGTGCTTTCCCTGCCTGTTTGGGGTCAGGATTTGGCCCTTTCTGGTTTCATGTTTTCCTACTGAACTCATGAACTTGTATCAAATGTCGAAGCAACAAGAACTTGATGGTGATCCTCTGCCAGCAGGAAAGGGCTTCCCAAAAACCAGAGCTTTCCTTCCACTGAACTCAATCCCTTTCTCCCCCTCTTTCCTTGTTATCTCTCCCATCCCATCCTCATCCACCCAATGGAAAACCACCCTCTGAAGCTGGTGAGCCCAGGAACTGCTTGGGATCCAGGAAAGCTTGATAGCATGCAGATGCTGTTCTGTCTCTCAGCAATATTTACTTTTCAGATGGATCTTAAGTAAGCATGAGGCCAGGAGACACTGGAGCGTTTCTCAGCATGATGAAATGGTCATCACCTCTCCAGCTGGAGGTGGGAAGCCCTTCCCTAAATTTTCTCACCCTCCTTGGCCTTGCTTGGGGAGCGGGTGGAGCTGGACCAGCACCCCTGTTCCCTGACCCCTGACTCACTCAGTGACCTGGGTGGGGAGGAGAAAAAAAAAATCTGCTTCTCCTCTCCAGCCCCCCCCTCCCCAAAGATAGTCTGGGATTTATTCAGGCACTGTGAGACTGGGATTAGCTTTTCTCTGTCTCCTCTTCAGCCTGTGTCCCACAGGCAATGCAGGGGGCATGGACATGCCTGCCTGCTGCTGGAGGGAGCAGGGGGGGACACATCCTCCCTGTGGAGGGCACCAAGGGGGTGTGTTTGAGGGGATGAGGAACCAAAGGGCTGCCTGAGCGTGTGCTTCCCAGGCATGGCTGTGGGGATGTGCCCAGCCTTGCCGTGCAAAGGCATGTCCCGGGGCCCCGGCGAGCTCTTGGGGGATTTGAGGTTTCCTCCAAGCCCATCTCTGATGTTGGGATCTGACTGGAACACATGCGGCAAGCTAATCGCGTGCATCTGTGCCTTTTAAAAGCGCGGTCGCCTGCTGATTGGGTTTAATTCTTTATCTTATTCTTGCTAATCCCTTCTCCAATCTGGTTCCCATTTGGAGACAAATTCCCCCAAACCCCAGCCACTGGTGGGATGGATGTGTGGCAGCAGAGGCAAGGCGGGGAGAGAGCAGAGCGGTGCTTTCTCTGGGGCACTTACAGGCCGAGGAGAGGAGAGGAGACACTGCCCTCTTAGATGCTGGATAACAAAACCCCACCCAACTTGTGCCACAAATATGGAACAGCCTCATCTCCGCTTGGGATCCCACCTCCTGCAGGCTGCTACTGCCATGAAAACGTGACAGCAGGGCTCTGCCAAGCATCCAAGGAGTAACGACCTGAGGATGTTATTTTGTGGAAAGATTCCCTTCAAACACACGCTGGCACTGGCCTGGTGGTCCAGCAGCAGTGGAACAACCTGGGCTGCTGTGGGTTTTACAGCTGGTAGGTGGCAGTGCCCCTGAGTTTGCTGCAGGGCTGTGCTGGCCCCTTGGCAGCAGCCAGTGGTTCCCAGCCAGGGAAAGACGTGCTGGATGTATCAGCTGTCCTCCTTCCTCCCCTTGCTCTCTCTCCTTGCCCTGGCCTCCACTGTTTCATGCTCAGAAGCTTCCAGCAAGGGGGAAAAGTTTTACTCTGCCAAGGGAGAGAGGGGTGATCTGTGGTCTTAGGGCTGGGAAACCCTGACCCTGCCCCTCCTCTGGTCTTTGAAAAAATCATTAACTGCTGCAGCTCTGTTTCTCCTCTTTTTCCCTCTTGGTTAACTTCTATTCCAGCTCAAATCTCTGCCTTTCTGCTGCAGATTCTGGTCCTCCTCAACTGCAAGTTTTCTGGGGGCAGAAGCCCCGTTGATGTGCTTCTGTCACAGAGTATTTCTCGGGACTCACAGGGCTGGTTTTCCCTAGGGAAAAGTGTGTGTTTTTAATGTGATGGACTTAGCACCAGGTGGAATCTGTGAGACCAGGTGTGTTTTGGCACAAGCTGATGGGGAGTCCCTGTCCCTCCAGATCTTCAGCTTGTCCTGCTACTTTGCTCAAAACCCAGTTTCCTATGCTTCTAACCCATACGTGTAAGCTCCAGGGCTGTTTTCCAGTACAGATCAAACCCAACCAACAGATAAAGCCCTTTCAATTTCTCCGTATTAAAAATCAAAGCAAAGCTTTAGATCCACAAAGAAAAAAATAAAAATCAAACTCTGCAATCAAGGAACTGATGTCTGGTATAGAGTATTTCAGGAGCTGTGTTTCCCCAGGTGCATGTAGAAGCTCTGATTGCTTGCTTTGTGTCCAAGTGTGGGCTCTGTTCTCCCAACATCCCTAACCACTCATGGTGTAAGAAGCAGATTCTTTTGTCTTGAAAAATACACCCCCCTGTAAGAATTTCTTGCAATTTGCAGAAAGATAGAAGGGTTGGGAAATAACAGGAGAGTACAGGAGGCAAATGAGAAATGACTGATTTATTCTGCTGTAATAAAGGTCCAGAAGATGTGGCTCTTGTTCCCAGATTTATCACTGGTTTGCTCTGTGGCCTTGAACGAGCCATTTCACTTCCTTCTGTCCCTGCTTCTTCTCCTGCTCTTTGGCCCTCGAGCTTATGAGCTCTCCAGGGCGAGTGGGCTCTGCCTTGTGCTTGTTCAGCAGGACCAGCTCCCACAGCCCTAAGCTCCTGGTTGGGAGTTGTTGGGACCTACATATTGGTACAGCAACTCATGTGCAGAGAGCTGGGACCCTCAGGAGCTAGGTAATAAATAAGAGATTAAAAAAAAAAAATATATGCAGAAATGTAGCTAAAACAAAGGAATGGATGGAAATAACCATTTCAGAGCTCTCAGAGGACGAACAGGAAAAAAAATAGCAAGCTGAAATTTTTTTTTCCTCGATCCTGCAGCATTAGCAAAATCGTGGGATCGATGGGCGATGGGTTTGAAAGAACTGTGTATTTTTAATCTGTTTCCAAGCGTGTGTGTGTGCACATGCATAAAATCCAGAGCGCGTTTCACAGGCCGGCCAAAAGGCACAGGAGTGAAGCAGCACGTGGTGCGGCTGCCGAAAGAACCCGTCACCCAGCCCAGGAACAAAATTATGGCTGTGGCTCTAACCACTTTTTATCGCTTCCATCTCTATTGACTGACATGTATTTTCTTCCTTCCCTGACCCAGAACACCAGGACTCTGAAACTACTGAAATGTTTGCACAATCTTGAAGCATTTATTTAAAAGTTGCTTTTCCCTGAAGGGTAGGTACTACAGCCAGATTCAAAGTCAGATCAAAAAAACCAAACAAATACTATCTTTACAAGCCCTTCATATCGGTATGTACCAGAGGACCTATCAGCTTCCTTTTCTTTTTGGCATGCTGACAACAGCCCAGTGCCTCAGGCAGAGAGCTGGAGTACGTGTTTACAACCCTTTCAAATTCACAGGCCAAACAGGAAAAGAAGGAAAATGTCAAAAATTACAAATAAAACAGTTGATCTTCAAAAGCAACGAGGCCTGCAAATGAATAATTTTTAGGCATGCTGTATCGGATTTCTTAAATATTTGTCACAGCTGTGAGTTGCATAGTGCAGTGTTTGTTAACCTTAGAACTTGTCTTAAGTGCTCTCACGAATAAATTTATTTATACTGAAAAATCCAAGTGTCTTAATAACTAAAACGTTTTTCAGAGGAGCTTTTCCTCTTTTTTTTTTTTTTTTAAATGCTGCCTCAGAGAATCCTTCCCCATGTGCTTGACATATTGCAGCTTTCCTTCAGCAGAGAGCAGGAGTGATGATTGAGATAATGAGGGGAAAAGAACAACTATGGGAAAACAAGAGGTGGAAAAATGATGGGACTTGCCCATTTTTTGGGTTTTTGGCATGGACCCACTGCTATGTGGCGTCCTTTGGGTTGCAGGTACCTCATGGCCTTGAATGTGTTGATTTTCTAAACCTTTTTGGTCTTCATTGAGATTGTTTGGGGATGGTCTTGCATACATTTAGAGACACCTTAGTTGGAGGCATCTGGCCCTGGTTAGTTTAGATCTCCCCTGCAGTCAGTGAGGAAAGACTGCATCTCTATAGGGTGATCCATCTTATCCTCAGTCCTGAAGTTGCTCTAAGGAACATGTTTTACCCCCCTGGCTGTTGTGGGATCCCAAATGACTAGTTTGGATTAGACACCTCTGGAGCCACTTGGGGAAAGTGACAAAAAGCAAATGGGTCTCAGTCCAAGTGCTTGGTCAGGTACAGAGGGCAGTGTGTGTGAATGCTTTGGGTTTACCCCAACCTCCCCTAAGACTGACTGCAGAGATATTATTTGGCAACCTGCTCTGTGCAGAAGAGAGAGCACTGATGCTTTCTGCTCAGCCTGGGCAGGCAGATGTGATTTGAACGAACCACTTTTTAGCTCCAAGTTTTGTCAGTTTGAAGGAAGAAAGAAAATGTTACAGCCTACACAGCCTATCAGATATTGTTTGAAAAACCAGCACAGCTTGTTTACCCAAGAAACTGTGGAAAGAGGCTGAAAGCAGAGTACAGCTAGTACCTGTCAAAATAGCTGGGGAGGAGATGGAGTGGTCATCACTGGAAGTCTTCAAGAATTAAATAAGTGTTCCCTCCCCTTCCCCCAGCCCCATGCTTTTTGATAGTGAAATGTGACCTAAAATATCTTCCGATTTGTACTCTTGTAGATCTTGGTGTACCCTACAGATGGCAATTTCAGGTCCAGTTAAAGAGTGCAATTCCAAAGAGGGATCACCATCAGTCATTTGCTGCTGTGGTCTAGCCCAGCTGCCAGTGTATCTGTGCTAGCCAGCATGGTATTGATTAAGAAATCCCTACTGTGATGCACAGAGTAAAAAGAGATGTATTTAAAACCACTCTTTTGGCAGTACTTGCAAACTTTTTTGTTTTGTTTTGTTGAGAAAAGCAATCCAATGTGAATAATCTTTTCCTGTAAATGCGTAGAAAACCTTTAATCAAATACAAATTAGTTCTAGGCATGAGAAATAAATGTTTGATGAAAACGTATCTTAGTCATGGCACATAAATAGCTCTTCACAGTCAATATATAATCTTGCATCATTATGAAAGGAAGTGATCATTAAAAATATAATTTGGAGAGCAATATTTTACCTCCTAGTTGTCACAAGGCCCCATTCCCCCCCTCCCTTCTGCACACAGTTCTGGACGCAGTTAATCCCCAAATGACTTGCTCCACTCTAAATCAGGAGTAACAAACCCTGACTTCAAGCGAAGGTTCCTGGTATAAAACACAGGAGGATCTAATCCTGTTGCCTGAGGAAAAAAAAAGAAAATGGCTTAGGAAAATACAACTGCATTGGCGCTGCAGAGAGGAAAAAGAAAAAGCAAAATACTTTAAACTTCTAAAGTAATATTTCTTTTCAGCTTCACCTGTGCTTTTAGTCCTCTAAATCAGTAAGCTGTTATAAAGGACAATTATATGTTCTACTCTCCTGATGAATTGTGTACTGAGATTTTGCATTAGTAACCACGAGCATTTACACTTTCCTAAGATTAAAGGCAGTTTTCCAAAGCTGTGTCTGCTTATTAATTAGTGTCTGATGAAGACAGATTGCAGACAGAAATAGTGGTTAGAAAATGGAGCTAACCTTTAAGACTAAATTAATCCCAGTTTTAATGGGTTTTAGTATGATTTACAGGTTTTGTACATTTTCTGGTAAATCTCCAATAGAAATGAAAGTGGGTACAAGCACAAAAAAAGGAAGGCTGAGTAAACATGGTGAGAGCAGATCCTTAAGAATGGCAGATCCATAATAATCTGCTAGAATGGCCTTTTAAATCTTTTCAAGTGCACAATGAGGCCAGAGGGTTTGAAGGTTCAGATCTTCAGTCCAGCACCACTTGGAGAGGGTCTGTTGCACTTCCAGGGCAGTTCCAGCTGGTACCAGTATGGACCAACCCTCCCTGACAGCAACATCCTCCAAGAAGATGGGAACAGGACCAAGGCCAAATAGGGGTATCCTCAGGGGTATCTTTATAAGGGGAAATTTCTTCCTAACAAATAACTGTTTTGAGGGTTTCACTGCCTTACCCCTTGGAAATGTACTGGAGCAATTGAGCAGAATGTCTGGGCATGGGAGAAAGTGAAAGCTGAGTTAACAGCAGTGTGACCCCACTGCTGTGTCTTAAATAGAGGCCATGATTTTTATTTTTTTCTTTCAGAGTTCTCCTAAAATCAGCAGCTGTTTTATTTTCTAGCATTTAATTTTTATATTGTGCTGTCAGGCATCATGTGACGTTAAAAGCAATGGTAGCAAAGCATGAGGGAGAGCTGGCTTTGGGGGAAAAACCTGTTCTTGTACAACTAGTTAACATGTGTTTCCATAAACCTGCAAATCTGCTTCAGTGGGCTTTGAACATAATCTGGGCCCAGTAAAATGCAGTCAATTATACATCTATTTTAATAGTAAACCAAGTTTCAGAATGCTTGTATTGTTACATAAGTGCTTATAATTCTCCTACTTCTATCGTATTTCCTTGGCACCTCATTTGAATCTACGTGTATCTGAGGTCATAACTGGAATGGAGGCTCTGCTTTTGGTTAACTTTGGAGCATAGATCAGCTGTCCTGAGCTTAATGGAAACACTGTCATTTTAGTGGTTTGCAACAAAAAAAGTCAGTGACAGTTCCCTTCTGCCAGTGTGGGGCTGTTGTGTCATAACATACCATGGAACAACAGCCACTGCAGATAAGCTTCTCTGTTACCCTAAATCACTGTGATTTCATGGCTCTGTGCCATGGTGGTCTTGTTTTTTTCTCCTTGAGGGTCTGGCCCAGCAGGCATGGGCAGGTGGAGTTTGCTTGTAGATGAAAGAAAAAGCAGGTGAAGTTGCAATAAGGAGTGAGATCAGAAACGTGCACCAGCTTTGGGGTACCCAGATTCATCAGCCCTTTTCCACTTAGGAGTTTCTAAACTTTCCTAGTTCTAACAGAATCTGCTATTTTTTTGTTTCTAGTGAGGTCAGTCTAAGCTCTGTATCGGGACAGTGAGTAAAGTCAACTCCAAACATCCCCAGAGGTGATGGCTGGAAGCACAATTTTCAGTCCATGCTTTCCCAGCCTCTGGCACCTCCGGTGATTGTGTAGACAGCACAAACTGCAAATAAGGGCTCCAAACTTCACTCTGTTTCTAGTTCTGGAAACACACTAAAAGGTAAATAGCTCTGGTCTTTTCCTTCACCTTGATTGATTTAATGTTGCTGCCAGAGGAAAAAAAGCAAGCTTTTTTTTTAATTTATTAAAATAAAATCTCCTTTAAATAATTTTAGAGTTCTGAGATAACAAACAGCAAGACAAAGATCAGAGCTGAAGGCTTTTATACCATCAGAATTGTTAGTCATTGTCTTTGAGCTTTGTATAAATAAATGATTGATGCCTCAAAACAAGACCCTTGAAGGTGTTTTTATAAGGCCACAAATGTGTCAAGCAGACTTATTAGATGTGAAGGGATTGATTATTTGTACAAAGTGAAATGAACATGTGCAATAATATTGTAAAATGTTTATTAGTCTAGAGTGTGCTGAATTTTCCTAAAATATATCAGGTTCTCAGTTTGCACTTAATGTAGTGTTAGGTATGACGCTATATCCTTCCTGGGCTATTTTCAGTGAGCGTTATGCTTTTTGCAGAGTAAATCATTGGTTTGTGTCATTTCCAACAAGGGTATTATCAAATGTGAGGCAATGCTACCTGTCTAGAAATCCAGTGTGAAGGAAAACATGCACTGATCAAAGGGTGATGGATCAGGTCGTGAATATTGAGCAAATCTTTGCAGAGCCAAGTGGGATGCAAAGCCCTGGGAATGCTGGAGCATCTTTCCTCCTTGGTGGCTTTTGATGCAGCTGGTCCCAAAGGATGAACTCTCTTGCTGGTAACTCTGTCCCCACATGGCTCCAGCATCACACATTACATTTCCAGTCAAAAGAGGGGAATTCTGCCCAGTGATGTTTTTGAGGTGAGCAGAGCTATAAAGGGGTGTTTAATTACACACTTCTGAATCCCCTCCTTCCCACTTGTGCTCTATCATCAAGGCTTGATTTGTTAGCAGAGGGTGAGAACAGCAATGCAATGACTTTGTCCAACCTGTTCCCTACTACCCTACAGCCTGCTGCACCATTCTTAGGCTGGATAAAGTTTGCTGGGTTTTATTGTCTCCCTTTTCAATCAGGATATTGCCTCTGCAGTTGAGTTGTTCACTGGTTCAGTGCTCTGTCCCCTGACAGTTTTAGGTGTTTAATGACACGCTTGTGGGGGTTGGCAAGTTAAGTCACACAGATCCATTTTGTCTTTTCAGAGATATGCCCAGTTAATGGGCTTCAGTTGGGCAGGACCTCTCAGTCCTCCTTCAGGAAGGACATTTAGGGAGTCTTTGCTAACAGACAACCTGAAACAGAGCTTCCCACATTAATGGCACAAAGCCTACCCTAGATTTGGGGTTTTCTGAAGAAGCCCTTCTGCAGGCCATCACTGTCCCAGTAGGATTAGCTTTCAAGATGATTGATGCCTGAATTGCTTTTTTCTTCCCTTACTGTGCCCTGCTCAAGGATACAACTTAGAGGTGCTGTTGGTTGCAGAAAGTTTTACATGAAGGTCTAGCATAAGTGTTATCCTTTTAATTTTTTTTTTTTTTAAGACATGTGGTTTGGACAAGACATGTCTTGAAAATTCCTTGAGGAACTCTATGGAAGGCGTCTACTTGAAGCTCGTATACTTACACAAATTTTAATGCTTTACAGATAATTTTCACAAGGCTGCTTTTTGGTTCTGTCAGTTCAAAGAACTGGTTGGATCTAACAAAGAAATTAGGGGATCACACCTAGGGAATAAAGCTTGCTGTGAAATGTTTTCTATGAAAGCCAGAACCAGGTGAAAATCACTTAGTTTCAGGTTTCATTACAAATTTGAAAACCATATCTCAGGTTCACTGAAAGGTTGGTTAAGGGTCATGCTGCAGGGCCTGGTTTGGAATGAATGTGGCTGATTTATGTCGTTTGCAGCAGAACTTGGTTTCATTCATTACTTTGACCCAGGTTCAGGGGTCTGCTCCTCTAAGCTCTCCTTGTGTATTGAAGTCAATGGGAATTCCCTCCACAGAGGCCTTGGAGGATCCATCTCCATGAGAAACTCAAGTTTTTGATTGCTTTAAATGCTGGCTTTATTTCAACCCCTCACCACGTCCTCTGGTGGAAGTCAGCCTGATTCCATGTTTGCCAGATGAACTGCTCTGTTGCCCCCAGGTGCAGATCCAACCTGAACTGCACAATGCAGGAGTCAAGTAATCTAACCAGAAATTTGCACAAATCCATCTGTGCTGAAATCCCTGGCTCCCACACAGAGGGTCCCACTGCCATTCTGCAGGCAGTCAGACCCACAAGGTTAAAAGCTGGACCAGCCTGCTGTTGGTTGAATATTAGCCACTTCTTTGACTAATGAGCATCTGGTTCCCCTTACCATTAAGAATATCCATGCAACTTGCAGACAAGGTCTCGCAGACCTGGCTGTTGATGCTGAAGGATCAGTCACTTCATTTCCATTCCCCAGGGCTTGCTGATCTTTCTCACTCATGCTTCCAGGCAGTTCTTCATGTCTGTGCACTGGAAAGGCAAGCAAAGAGTGACAAGAAGACTGAGTATCTTTTTGACACCCCAGAAGCATCCATTGGAGCCTCATCACCAACTGGAACCTTTTTGTCTTGCTCTTTTCTAGTTATTAATCACTTGCAGATGGTCCCACAGCAGCATTCCTGTGGGAGACTGTCGACGTCAGTGTGGATTCCTTGCCTCAGTGTTACCAGAGTGAAAAAAAAAAAGCTGCCCTGAAGTTCTGATTAATCCCTCAAAAGCAAGAACATTTACTCATGTGGCAAACCTGGAAGGCTAGGCTAGCAATTTGCTTTTGAGAAGCTGTAGCAGTGCTGAGCATTCATCCTGAAACCAGAGACTGGGCTCACTAAACTTGGTGCCTGAGCTGGGATCTCTAAACATTAAACTGGAAATTAACCTGGAAAGCTGATTGGTTTGCCCAGCCAACAGGGCAAAACTGAGTTGCTTCACTTGATTTCTGCTTTTGCCTCCCTGGGCAAGTCTTTGCTTCCCAAACCAGTGGTGTAGACAAGACACAAACCAGTCAGAAACTTCTCAGCATTGGCTGGGATATCTGCATGTTCTCTTGGCTGGAAGGTGCACCCCAGAGGTCAGATTATGACCATGGCTACTATGAAATATTGTCACTTATGTGGGATCTGTAGGAAGCTCAAACAGACAGAAAAGTCTTGTCCTGTGGGGCTGAGGTGAACTCTGTAACTCACAGTCAGTGGTCCCTGCCACAGGGCCCAGCAGAACCTTGGCTCCTGGTGACTACCTGTGAGATAACTTTGTGCATATGTGTTCTGGCCACTGGCAAACGTGAGACGCTTCAGCTTAGCTTAAACCTCCTTATGGGTGGGTTAAATTAATCCAAATTACCTCATGTTTGCTGCAGGCTGGGAACACACACAGGCTGTTGCTGTGGTGGTTCACATAAAGTCAGGTTGGTTGTGCTAGGTAGTGCCAAAGACCTCTCTAACATGGTAACTCAGACACTCGTGGTGGTCAACAGGGCACTCCAAAGAAAACCTACAGCAACAGGGCAAGCACCTGGTGACATTTTTCTAATATCACTCCTTTGACCTTCAGCATTGAAAGGCTCAAACACACATCAGACAAAGGGTTTTGTGTTTCAGGGAGTGGGATTTTTTTCTCTGAGGAGTTTGGCTGATCACTTTTTGAACCCACATACATTTCGCAGCATCCCATGCAAGGAATTCTTTAGCTTCACCAAGTGCTCTGGGAAGAGCTGTTTGCTTTCATTTCTTCTCCGTCTGCTCTTTGTTGTCTTCTCCACTGTTTCCCAGGATGTGCTGGAAAGGAGAGTAAACAACTCATCCCTACTCACTGTGGCCAGGATCCCACTGGTCTCTGTCACATCCCATTTCAGTCATATCTTCTAATTTGAGAACTGCTTCTATTGAATCATGCCTCATGCAGCAGCCATTCAAGACCTTGGATTGTGCTTGTCATGTTGTTGATCTAAATGTGGGTGCATGTAGAAGTCATGTGAATCAGGGTTTTTTTTTACAGGTCTCTTTCCACTCAAAACTTTGAAGAAAAAATCATGTGAAAAAATAAAGCAGTCTGTAATAAGCCTATAATAGTATGACAAATAAAGACATCTAAGCCCACCAAAATCTGGTTGGTTTCATGCTGATGCCCTCCCCACCTCTTTCTTTCATTATCAGTCAGAGCACCATCAATGATGCTCCTTGATACTGCTATCTTCCATTCTCCTTGTATCTGAGCCTTTGGAATGAAGGACAGGGTGACAAAATGTGGTATTAAAAAGTTCTCTACAAGGTTAGTGGAGGAAAGGGATTGTTTGCTCTTTTAGAAAACGTGGCTGGTTTCTGCCTTTTATCAGAGGTTAATTTGCTTAAGAGGCTTGGACTATTTGGCACATGAAGGTTCCAGGGTGGGGTAGGGAAGATGTTCAGGATATCTGTGCTGTGTTATTGAGACACACTGAGCAGTAACCCAACGCCCAACCTCTGTGTGGCCTTTCTTTTTTACATGCTATGGACAAGTACGTTACTGTTTGAACAGTCGACTTCCTGTGAAAGGGAAAGCTGGATTTTTATTGATCTTGTGCTGTTTCAAATCCACCTACTCTCAGCTGCATGGTGTTCACTTGGAAAGCATCTGAGGGGATGTTCCTGGAAAAACCTCACTCCGTGGAACAACACAATGCTTCTTTGTTTGTCGTCTTCTCACTGAGGCCAGTCAGCCCTCTTGAATGAACCTCAGATGTTTTGATTTGTTCTTTGGTGAAAGTTTATATGACTTAAGCTATCTTTTTAGCCTTCCCGCCTTCTCCTTTGGGTTTCTTCTAAAGAACAAAGCCATTTGAATTAAATTGCTCTGTATTGGGATTTCAGACATTAATGAATGTTGTTTCAAAGTGTTATCTCATTTGGGGCATGGAATGACGACGGGCCACCATTCTTGTGCCAGTAGAAGTGTCTCTGTGGCTTTGGGATTGTTTGCTATTTCTTTAAACAGATCGGCACTTTCAAAGGGTCATTTGTTTCCATACATTTCTTATTATAAAAGCAAAAATAATGAACAGCTAGAAGGCCAACATAAAGCAGCTGTATTATATGTGCTGGGAGATGCAATGTGTAGTCTAGCTATTGAAGCAGTAGACTGAGGATTATTAACAAAAGAACCCTTGCTACTATTTTTGAGACCCACAGGCATCACAACTGTTAATTTTATGTACGTAAGAAGCCAAGTTCTTTGCAGTGGAGCACCTCCACTTCTCTGGAATCACAGAGATGAAGATGGCCTTCTGACATGGTGCATTAAAGACCTTCATTTAAATAATGTGTCCCTAGGTAAAACCTTGAAGGAAGCCTTTCAGGCTTCCTCTGAAATCAGTGTACAAAGGCTGTATGTAAAAGCAGATGTTTGCAGTGTATATATTTCCGGTGCAGTTCAATGGCAACAAATATTACGTTAAAAAAGGATATTTTTAAAAATTTATTTCATTAATAGAAGAAGCTGTTGAGTGGCATTCATGGTAATGGATGACTGTGGTCAAGTAAGGTCCTTTATTGACAATAATCCCTGGTCCCTGTGTCATTGAGAACAGTTTCTATAGGTACAAATGAGTCAGTATAAAGGAAGCCAGTATAATACATCAGGGCTGGGTGGGAGATTACTTCATTTAACTTCTGCCTTCCTTTCTTTGAGGTCCTATTAAGCTAAATAATGGTAGTCTACAAAATGAAGGAATGATTGAAGTGTGCCTGCAAACCAATTATATCATTCTAGATGTGGTCTCCAGCGCTCTTTGTCTATGTATATGTACATGTATGTGTGTCTTGTCTCTCTTGGCTGGGCTTCCAATTCTCTTGAGACTGCTGTTCTATGTGCACCAGTTAACTGTGAGAGTAGCTGGTTTTCAGAATTGTTGCTTTTATTCTTTCCCCCACCCCCTTAACTGCATTTTGTGTCACAAAAGGTTTTCTGAAGAGCTGTGCTCTGACGAGTTTAGAACTGCAACTTGCATTTTGGTCCTCCAGAAAAGTCCCTGTTAGCTCCATCTGAAGAGGTGGGGAAAAAAAAATAGATGAAAAAGATGTTTTGATGAATGTGTACCTTACTTCAATTGCCTCTCTGGGAAAGTCATGGGTGAAAGGGATATCCGAGGTCAGGCCTGGGAGGGAAAACATGAAAAGATACTTCACACCAAAGCCAAATATTGATTTCTTGCATGAGAGAGGGCAGGTTGGTGAGACCCATCATATCAGGTCATGATCCATTTAGTCCTTCCTTTGACTGAGACAATAATAGAGGTCAAGTTCAAAAATCCATAGCAGATAGTTTTGTATCAAGACATGAGAGAAATAAATTTTGTGCTCATGTGCAATAAATATTGCTTTATAGAAGACTGAAGGGATTGTATCTGTCATGGAGGAGTTAAAATTTCCATCAGATATCATCCTTTCCACATTTAGTGCAGCTCTTGGATCAGGTGATGTCATGGCAGAGGAAGTCCCAGGGTCAGTGGAATAAGGAGTCAAGAAATAAAACACCTTGCAAATTTGCATACTAATCAACTGCCCTTCTTTTAAGATGTTATGGAAGAAAGGAAACACAAAGCCAACATGTCATTTCCTTGTTCTTTGAAGTGGCTGCCTGTGCAAATTTGAGGTGGGGAAAGCCAGGGAAAAATGGACCCCCACCAAAAAACTTGTGAACTACTCTATGAAGTCTGTATGTCATTCCTGGTGAGATTTAGATGAAATAAATCTATTTCCAGTCATCATGAAACATGACATAATCACAGGGTTATGACATTTCTAGCCACCCAAATACAAACAATACATAGAACAGATCAAATGGGACCAATGGTTCTGAGTAAATCATTAGAGGTTTAGTGCACTAAGACCAAAATGGGGAAAAAAGTTATCCAAATAGGTATACTGTGACACCCATGGTCAAACGTGATCAAATATGAAAATGGGGCTGTATAACATGGAGTTTGGCTCCTTGCTTGCTTTACACTACCATCCATGATTTTGTCTTGCACAAAATCCCAAGATTATGCCTGTATGTTGCTTTTCATGAAAATTCCACTTATAAGTGTTTGCTAAAGATTACCAGGCGATTTATAGATGTTTTTTTAAAAAAACCATAAACTGTTAGGCAAGCCAAGAAATTGTGTAGAATCACAGCTTAGAGCTGACTTTTCTAAGGGCTTTGTAACAGTCTGTGCCTCATGGTACTTGTGTTCATCACCACATTACCACACATATTAATAATCTCTTGGCTCCTTATAAAAAGCTTCTAAGTATAACCTTTGCAGGAAGTGAGATAGACATGTCTGTGTATCTGTCTGTTTTATAATGGGAATGTTGCTGTAGCTGTGATGATATAAAAATATATTAGAGTTAAAACCACCCTTCTGTAGTTTATGGTATTATATTATGGGAGAAGTGAGATAGTCACTGAGATGAAGTGGAAACTTACATTTAAACCTCTGTTTTGGTTTATTAAAAATGTGAGCTCAAAATGGTCTTTGGAGGCCATATTTTTGTCTAATATATCTCTATATATTTCTTTTAACATCTAAGATGATCCCGTGTCCAGACATTCCTTTGGGCACTAGGAGGGTTAGGTCAGTTATTTGTATCCTTGTCATTTGGGAAAAATCTAGTGGCAAAGGTAATTTCAGGATGATGAACATCCACTGTTTCAAAGTTATTGCTGTCAGGGTCTGTAGGTACTTCAGCCTGCTGGACTAGAATGCTCAGGTCTCTCTTCCTTTCTCACATCTCCTTGCCATTAGAGGTTATTCTCCCTTTGTATGTATGAAGATGCACTTTATGTGCTCAACCTTCCAGTGTCTTTAATTATTACCAAAGCATTTTGTACTCACTTTGTCAGCTGGTCTGTTTAGGTGGGACTCTTCCTGATCATCTGCAGCCAGGTCCTTGGAGAAACAGATTGGTGATCTTTTCATTCCTGAAGCAACCTGGATTGATTGTTTTTATAACTTGTTTTTAGTGGTCTAAATTTACTGCAGAACTGTAGTGACAGTAGAGTGCTCTGGGACAGTTTAACAGGTCATGAAGAAATTACAGCATTTCCATCTTTACCCTTGGCTAGTTGTCTTCAAAACCTCCTGCAAATGATTGCTATCAGCAAGTCCTGTGTGCTGGGACATCTTCAGTCTCATCATCCCCATGGTTCAGTTCCTACCTTGCTTTCTTCCCTGATGCCATATGGCCTGGTTCCTAGGCCTTCCCATCCCTCTGCTCCCTATCTGACATGTCTAAGCTGAAGTGTAACCTTAGCAGCATTTTAAGTTCTTCTGAAAGACGAGTGGGATAAAAGCAGGCTTGCAGTCCCCCTGGGATTCAGAGTTTGGGAAGCACGTTGTAAAGGTTGCTTGGGCCAAGCATCTTCCCCCTGCTTTCCCCCCCCACTAAAATTAGATTAAAGAGCCCCAGTACCCTCAGCTGTTCCTCATAGGACTAATGTCCCAGACCATGTATCCAGCAAACACCATCCATTCTGGACAGTGACTGGTGCAGGAATTGTGTGAAGAAAACCTCATGGAGTGGGATGTGTTTAAAGACTTCTATAACAGACAGAAGCAATGCAAAAGTTACATAGCCATTCTCAATTCTGCCATTTCCTGACTTCAGATCACTTGACCTGTGCAGGTTTAATGTTCTCTCTATGTAAGTTATTTTTGAGTGAAATAGGTGCTTATATTCTTGATTGATGTATAACTCATAAAAGTTTCCATGCCAGTATCAGTATTTATATACAGAGATAACTGTTGCTATGGTTATGTGGTGTCTGAAAATTCTTGGTCTTTTTTTTTTTCCTATTTATTTTTCAGACAGGGTTTGGTCAAGTAAAGTAAATATCTTGCCTTAATTTAGGTTTTATGTTTGCTGTAAAACTTGTTTAAAAAAAAGAAAGAAAAGAAACATTAGCATTTCACAGCAGAAACACAAAAATTTTACATTACCAGGCAAGTCGACTTTGGCATTTTTCCTTTCAGTCAGTTTGTTTTTCTAATATAAAACTAATATGACATAATGTATAATCTAATTTGGAAATTACAATTTACTTGGAAGGATTATGCTGCCAGCCAATACCAACAAAGAAAGAAATGATTCGAGAATGTTTCTTTCCTTCTTAACGTGGTCGATAATTTATTTTTCCTTCAGAAGATTACTTTTTTCTTTACGACATTTCCTGCTGGTGTGATTTGCATTAGGATTAAATAATATGTTCCATGCTTAACTTATGCACCAAAAAAGTGAATTATTCCTCAAATTAAAAAAAAAAAAAGAAGGTGTAAATTATTATCTTGTTATGGACTTTGCTTACTTCGCAGTGAAGAGTGTTGATCATTTTCAGATGGTTTGGCAGTAATTACTTTATTTGTCCTGACAGTATTTACACGAAGGGGCAATTTAAAATGGGTAGATCTGTGTCTTTCATGAATAAAGACCACTAAGGTGGCTTAGGAACAGAAGTTGAAAAATGGGTAATCCAACTGTGGTAATTCCAGCTAACACTGAATTACCGTGTTGACTCTTGTTAACCACAAAAGTTTAAGTGTTCATCCAACGCCTTGTGTTACAGGGCTGTGGCATTTCTTCAGGAGCTTTCCATTCACAACAACGTGCTGGGAGTGCATTAAGTTGTATTAAATGTTCCTGTGTCTCCTGTAGATGCTTCAGAGGGAGCAGCTTTGCTAGCCTTGAGCATGTAAAGGAACATTCAGAAAAAGTTCTACCAAGTTCTGCTGGAACAAGTTTGTGCCTGGCACAGCAACTAAAAGGGCAGCCTCTATGTTAAGTGGAGAAAATTAGACACAATGGACCCTTTTAATGAAGAATTCATAAACATGTCCTGAGCAAAATGTGCTGTGGTTTAAATAAGAGTACTCCTAAAAAAAAAAAAAAAGAAATATGTACCCACTTCTGATTTCTACAGTTCAATAATGAGTGAGATCCAACTGTAACATTAAGACTAATTTAAAGGGAAGTCTCCTACTGGATTTGGGTAGTATTGGAGTGGGATTTGGAAAATCTGGACCCAGTTATGGCTCTGCCACAGACTTTTAATTTCAGCCTCTGGCAAGTCACTTATCCTTGGCATTCCTCAGTTTCCCATCTGTAAAAGCAGGGTCATGTCGTTTCCCCCCATTCTTTCCCTCTTGTCTGTTTAGTCTTGAGTTTCTTTAGGGTGGTTTCTTGCAGGGCATTTCTAGTTGTTTTTTACAAGTGTCCTGCACAATGAGACCTTAGTCTCAGTTGGGATCTCTGCTGTAATACAGATAATATTATTGTTGACAGCTGTTGTTGTATCTGTGTAATGTAGTAGCATAAAGCAATAAAACTTCCTCCCCTCCTGGTATTTAAAACTTAGAGAACAGTTTTGTTGACTCTTCTTCTTGTTTGTTCTTCAGTAAAGCTAGCTCAAAGCTATTTTCTGGAAGGCTATCTGAGTACTCATGGTAGTAAACCAGGACTTTGAATGAACTCAGGGTATTGCCATCCTGCTGTAAAGATCTACCTTGTGTTGTATTTCCTTATCTTGGAACCTTGAAGATATGCTGATATCATAGTAGGTCATCTACAGAATAGGTAATTGGGATCATCATTTTAGGCAGGTTTTTTTTAATTTTTAAAATGTTTTTTTCTGCTGTAAGTTATTCTGTTCTTCTGAAGTTGAAACTTAAACTGTGTGAATTTTTAGTTTGTTTAACTTCTTCTAGCACGCAATCTGTTTGTCCTCATTTCCACTGACCTGTTGGATCTGGGGGGAAAACTGACACCTAGCTGAAGGTCTTAAAAATACCTTAAAAAAACCTGCTCACCAGATTGATGAAAACCTGAAGCTGGTGAAGGAAAGAGACTCTTAGCTTCCCCTGCAAGACCTTCAACTTGAAGTACTAAACACTGGAGAATCTAAAGCACAAACATCTCAGGACAATGTACTTCATAGGCTCTGCCTCTCACGAAACATCCCTAACATGGCAGGGTTTGCTGTAAGTGCAAACTTACAAACATGAAGTGGTTCTGACTGTGTCTTAGGTGCCTTCTTTGTTTAACCCAGGCCTCTCTCCTCCTGCCCCTCTGCCTCAGGATAGGTCACAGTGTGTTCAGGTAACATCAGGTCTTGGCTGTGACACGCCCCATGCAAACCTGCCCCTTTCCCAAGGGATCTGGTGTGTAAATAGGTGCAGGAACCGCAAACCATCTTGGAATAACTTGAATTGCAGCCAGAATAAGCACAGAAAAACCCTTTTGTTTGGGCATAAATATCATCGACCTTCTACTGTGGTTGCTGGTGTCAAGTTTAGTGCCAAAGTCCAAGGACAGTTGATACGGCGGCAGCAGACGGCGAAGTTCAGGGCAGGCTGTAAAGATCTCTGTGTTGTTGCTGCTGCTGTTTCCAGCCCTCATCGCCAGACTTGAAGATAGAAAGCAACACTGAGATAAGGCAAGTGATCTCATTTTTATTGAGTGAGTTTGGCCTTGAGGATTGTCCACTCCACAGCTTCACCTGAAAGCTGATCTTTGAGAGATCCATGAAGGCTTACCAGAGCTGTGAAATGTATCTGGAAAATGAGGATGGACGCGCTGAAACGCCCTCCAGTACATCCCGTCATAAAGGGTGCGTATCAGGCTCCTTGTGTGGCATTTGAAGACTATAAACATGTTGCCATGATTTGCTACGTTTCCTGAGGGTTTACAAAAAAAAAGTGGCCTTTTTAGGGGATTGCCATATTGAGATTGACAATTTGATGTAAACCATGGCCCGGCATCGAATGTTCTGTTTAATGCAATTCTGTGTTTGTCAGCTGTAACCAATTACGCTTTTCATTGTGCTCAGTGACACCGACATGGCTCCTTTTTACCCAGTTGTTGCTAATACCATTTTATACACCTTCCATGGCCGAGCCCTGTTGGAAGCTGTGTTATGTGTATAACCTGCTGCTCCTTTCCCTGTGTGCTGGGAAAATGTGAGATACTGTGAGATACCCAGAGCAGCATGGAGTTCTAGGGAGTCTTTTGTGTGGCTTGGAGAACTGAGTCTTGAGGAAAGCACCATGACCTGGAGCTGAGTAGCAATGGGATAATAATTTGTGGCTTAAAACTGCAGCTGAGCTGTTTCTGGAGGATTGTGCCTGTGTATTCAGGCTGCTAATCCTGGTTTGTGACTGCAGTAGGAAGCTAAACTGGAAACAAGTCAAAGCTTCAATATCATCTGGTTTTCCTTCCAACCTATGAACACAAGGGCCATGAAAACCTTAATCCTCATGGTCCTCAGTGTAGTCCTGGCTGGTTTTGCAGTGAAGTCTAGGACCTGAAAGGACCCTGGAGAGGCAGGCATGTGCATGCCTGTGGAGTTTTCTGGCACAGAGTGTTCCAATGGGATCAGTGTCTTTATCCTTGGGGCTATTTTCTTGCTGTCCTTTTCTCCAAAAATGGTACTTCTACTCTAGGAAAAGTTCAATAGTGGTGTGGTTGATTTTAAATGGCTTGTTGTTTGTGAAGCTGTCAGTCAGGAATCTGATGGCTGGCTCTGTGCAGGTCCATGTCTGTCAGAGTAGGGCGTGGGGCAGCTCTACATCTTCGACTCATTAACTCCCATTGCCCTTTGTTTGGAGTTGGGCAGCTTCTCTGGAGGTGGTGGATGATCTCCAGGTGTGAGGGCAGCTGAGGCCTGGCATGCCTCTACAGAGTATCTCAGGACTCATACCTAGAGGTGGACACCCTGAATATTCATCTAGTAAAGAATCTTGTGTCTGGCTGAGGCTGCAAGTGGGTACCAGCAGAAGAGGAAAGGTGAAGGGCAAGCATGCAGAACACTTCTAAATACTGTGCATCCCCTGGATTAGACATGGTTTAAGCTTTTTAACAAATCTCAGTGGTTTTTTTTTCCTTCAAGGTTTTTTCCTTGAACTTGTGCTGGTCTCCATTTTCTGTTAATTGTACATCCTGGGATAGAGTGCCACCACTTAACTACAAGCTGCATTTGAACCATCCAACCTATTTCTTTGTGTTTGCTTTTAACCTGCCACCTTTGAACCTTTGAAAGTTTAATTTGATGTTCCTGCTCTAAGAACTCAAATTCTGGTGTTGGAAGAGATTGCGAACAACTTCTTCTTGCCCAACCCAGGACTTTGTACAAACAATTAATATTTCATCTTAGGCATCTTTTTTCCAGCCAGAGGCCTGCTTAGTCACTCTTTGTATTGAGACCATTGGCCATTTAGCTCTCTTCCTCTTGGGCAAAACAGGATTCACTTAGAGTCCCTGAGGCTCAGAAGCTTTGCAAGAAGCACCAAACTGTCTCACCCAAATGGAAATGTCCTGGGTGTCTCTCTTCTCTTCTCTTTTCTTACCATGGCCAGCAGCCATGGTATAAACTTGAATACATTGCAACCAGAGTTGGAATTACTCCTGATTGGAATTACTTCTTATAGGAGGTGCTGTTGCAGTTCCCCATTTGTTCATAGTTTGAGAGTTTTATGAGGCAGTGGGTTTGGAGATGCTGCAACTGGAAAAGGGATACCGTTTGGAAAACATTATTTTTTTTTGACCTTCAGTTTTACCTGGAGAGTGAGTGTGGATTTCTCCAAGGAGCTTGGATGGGTGTTTTCACCCTGACATTGCTGCAGAGAGCCTGGGACTACGGGGCAAAGCTGCTACCAGTCCACCCAAGTAATCCTTGGAAGAGCAGGGAAGAAACCAGGTTGCCTTCACAATGCAGCCAGGGCTTTGCTTATCCTTATAATAAATGAAAATACTTCACTCCTTCATATTGTAAATAAATCATTAAATCCAAG
Organism: Phylloscopus trochilus trochilus; assembly: GCA_016584745.2. Classification (NCBI taxonomy): domain Eukaryota; kingdom Metazoa; phylum Chordata; class Aves; order Passeriformes; family Phylloscopidae; genus Phylloscopus; species Phylloscopus trochilus. The sequence continues at coordinate 8,525,877 of WQNJ02000093.1, read as the reverse complement.
CTTGGAGGGAGGAAGCAGAACAGCACTTTACAAAAGTGGTGTTGTTTCCTCTGGGATTGTCTATCAGCTGGCTTCAAACCCAGGATTTAGTTGCAGCTTGTTTAGAAACAGTGTCAGCCCTGCCGCAGTGCCATAAACTTTCAGAAAATTGGAAAGACCCCTCATAGTATGAGTAAGATTTTTTTATATCTGCTGAGTTTACAGCAAACTCATGAGATGTCTGGGTGAGTGATTCAACAATTGGTTTTAATTTTAATCACTTTACCAGTAGAAAGTAATTTTTTAGCAAAGTAAATAGCAGGGGAAAAAATCGTATCTGAAAATTTCATTTTTCTCCCATGAGGCTTTGGTTTTCAAAAGCTGTAAAAACATCCTTTGCTTCCTTTGCTTTTGGCAAGCAAGAGCTTAAAATGGTTGGTTTCTAGAATCATGACATAATATTTTGGCCAGTATGGCGTAAAATGACAAAAAACATTAAAACTAAGAACAAATTTCTTTTAATTCAGGCAAAAAAGCCAAACCAAACCCCATGCATTTTCCCTTTTATCCATATTTTTCACCATGGTAGATCCTTCAGCTGAGACCCAGACCCACGTGGCTGTGGCACGGAGGTTCCCACTTTCCCATCATGGACTGTGCTCTTTGAGCCATGCACTGCTGGCTGTGAAATGATATTTCAAAGCCATTAATACCAAAACATCAGGGCTGGCTCTGCAGCCCAAGAAATGAACCAGTTGTTTCAGCCAGGCTGTTTCCCAGGGCAGCAAGCAGCCCTGGATGATGGCAGAGTCTGGCAGGAGCATGGCCATGTCCCCCAGCACAGCCAGCTCAGCTCTTTGGGCTCTCGGGCTCCTCAGTCTGGTGCTGCCTCTGCTCAGTAAAGGCATAACCTCAAAACTATTAAATAGTAAAAATCATCTTTGGTCTTCTTTTCTCCTTTTATTTGCTGCTGAGTTTGGCTCCCTTCTCTCTGAGTAGCCTCAGGACAATTTGTTGGCTTTGCACACTGGTGTCAGTCAATTAGCTCTTTGTTCTTCCAGGAGAGGAGATGGATCTCCAGGACCCACAGGGAGACCACCATCTGGCTTGTGCTTTGGTGCTCCTTGCTTAGGGGTGGCCACTGCTTGTGGTCCCTTGTCAGTGTTTGGTGGGCACAAAGCACAGCTGTCTTTGTGTGATGTAGGGAAGGTCCTTGCAGTCAGTCCGTGTGCCAGGAGAGAGAAGGTGGCCACAGCAAGGAGTGGACTTCCCTGGAGCAAAGTTGCTGTGAAGAGGGGCATTTCCAGGTGATACTGGGAGAGGGGCTGCTCCCCACGAAGGTTCAGCAGCTGGGAGGGAGGTGGGTGCTGAACTGCTGAGGCTGGAGGGAGACTTGGTGCTTTTGACTCCCATTTGAACTTCTTGTGGTCTTCACGGAGTTCCTCACCTAGGAGAGCAGAGTGTCTGAAAAGACAAACAGTAAATGCATCAGGAGTGCTGAGGGGCTCAGCCTAGCTAGGTGAGGTTTCATCCCCCACTCCCAGCACTTTGGCTCATGCAGTTCTTCAGGGAGTCTCAAGTGAAAGAAATCTATTTAGGAGAACACCATCTCCTGCTTTTTGCCGCCCGAAAGTCCTGGTATGCAGGTGTCTAAGACTGGCCCTTATCTCCAGCCAGAGTCCTACTACAGAGTGCCTGGCCCCAGCAAGCCCTGCAGGCCAGGTGAGATGTGGCTGGATGAGATCTCTGCCCTGTGGAGGCATCTTGAGGGGTTCATGGTGTGCAGGCAGGAGGTTCAGCTGGTGTGTGATGGGAGCATGCTCCTCCTCATCTCTCCATGTCACTGTGTGCCATCAGCCAGCCAGGCTCTGCTGTTCCCCTCAGGCAGCTGTCACAGAATTTCCAAGTGCTTTTAAGGGAAAAAGGAAGAAAATGTGCCTGGAGTTTTACCACGTGTGACCTCTAACAGAGCATTAGCTGAAAGCTAATTTTCCAGATAATGGATGTTGCTTTAAAGATTACTGCTGGAATCTTATGCTTGCCCATAAAAAAAAAATCAAGATTACACTTTATGATGATAATGCTTTGTCTCTCTGAGAGCGCCCTTAATCTCATTTCTACTAGAGCTCTTCAAATGCTCATTTAAGCTTTGAACAACCCTGTGAAGCAGACTTTTTTTTTTTTTTTTAAGTAGCAGATTGACCCAAACTGAGGCGTTCTGAAGTATGGACACTTATTTTCAAGACCTAAAAGCAAGCTTGTGGCAGAGTTGGGAGTTGAACAATCCCTTCTTCCACCTTCAGCTGTCAGGAGTGCCAGTACAGACTTTGGATGGTGTCATTTGTAGGAGGAAGGCACTTGGTTGTCCCCCATAAACAAATCCTGTGTTTCTTTCCTGTCATGGTTTGTATTTCTCTTCTCCCCTTTCCCACTTACTTCTTTATTCCTCTCTTACTATCATGAAAGGAAAATAAAGAAAACAGCACATAGGTAGCAGGTTATCCCATTGGGCAAGGACATCTTGCTCTCTGCAGTTTGGCAGCACAGCAGAGGGGATGGGGGGCTTGGATCATAACTGGAGAGGCAGGGGAGAAAAGCTTTCTGTTGGGTAGGTGAGTGGAGCTGTGGCTTCTATTACCGCTGGAGGATTCTGAAAGCAGATCTCTCAGACATCTGTCACGTGCTCTTTGCCTGCACTCAGAGGGATGGACCAGAAAATCTTGCAAAATCCTGTATTTTTGTGATGCTGTTTGCACAGTTGTCCAGAAGTGACCAGATATGACCATATGGGGGAGGTGAGGCTGTATAAAATGGTACATCTCTTCTCTGCCAGCAGGGGATGATTTAAAGGCTGGTAAGCTGTTTTTCAAGTGGAGGGAAAAAAAATTGATAGAGGAGTTTCTAGGGGACCTTTGCTTATTTGATAAGCCGCAAAGCAACTGAACACAGAAGTGATTGAAACCAGCAGTCAGGGAGAAAAACCAGCAACAAAGGACAAACTTCCTCCCAAATCTTAGCTTGGTTTGAAGTTCTGGCTCCTGGGAGGCAGCTCTGCCCTGAAAGACATGGTAGAGATTCATGGGCTCCATGGTCTCTGCCCTCCCTGCGTGGGGTAAATGTCCCTCCAGGAGGGAAATGCCTGGTTATTTGTTTGCCTAATGGGAATTGCTCCGAACCACCAGGTTATAGGGACAAGTTCATCTGAAATAAACTCATATTGCCTCTGAAAATGGTGGTTCTTTTTTTCTCACCCTGGGTACATGCTTTAATCCTCTGCCTTTTATACGGAATCTTCTGTTATCCAGGTCAGGAAGCTGACCCAGCTAAAAACAAATCCCACAGAAAAGTTACCTTGAAGTGTCTTCAATTCTCATCCTCTGTCTGGCTTCTGCTTTCTTCCAGCAGTCCTGTCTGGGCTCCAATGCTCAGTGCCAGGTGTTTAAGGAAAACACAGCTCTGGTGTGCTCATGAAGACCCCAAAGCATTAGGGAGTAGGATACTACCTTCACCTGCCTGTCACCTTCTCAGCACTGTGAATCTCAGCTGGCAAAAGGATTTAAGTGACATGATCCCTGCTCAGAGCTTGGATGGCTGGGCTGAAATGTTCATATTTACCTGACACACCAAGCTTTCTGATCCCTGTTCCAACAATTTAATCACTAAGCTACACTTAACATAGTTTTGGCCCAGCCTCACACAGCTTAAATCCTCTCTGAATCCTTCTGCCAGCTGGTGTGACCCCTCTGAAGAACCAGAAGCAGTCTGTGTGAAACCTCAAGGTGCAGGAAAATCAGTAGAGTTTAGGCTTTATCAACCCAGGCCATTTATTCTTAGCCAAACAGACAGGGAAAACATAAGAAAAAAATGACTGATTGCACTTACAACTCCTCAGTGACTTGTCAGAGGAAATGGAAAAGCTTCAGCTCTGCTTTCAGATTGGCCTCACCCCATTCCTGCTTGGGCAAGCACTGGACTTGGGGAGCAAAGGGGTGGCATTGTTCTCTGAGCAATTTCCAATGCATCTGGGGCTTGGGTTGGTTTGTTCATAGCAGGGTAAATGTCTGCTTGATACAACTAAAATGTCCCACTCTGGCTCTCAGTAATTTGAGCAGATGGCCTGGAAAAGTCCACTGCAAGTGACTGGGCATGGCCGTAACACAAAGACTTATGTGACTGGGTTGGCTGCGACACTCCTGCCATCAGCACCTTTTCCTCACCATTCCACAATGTTTTCTTCTGGTTTCCTTCTCCAAGCAGCCTTTGAAAGGCCTGTCCTGTGACAGGCAGTGTCGTGAAACACTCTTCTTCTCCTTCTTTGGCAAATGCAGTTTGGGTTTGAGTTCTGCCTTAGCTTTACAGAGCCTCGCCTTGTACAAGTGGATGCTGGGCAGTGCAGTTTGTGGGACTCATGAAGAAATGTGACCTCATCCTCACTCTCTGATTTAAACTTTGTACAGCAGGAGGCAGAAAGCGTGTGTGTGTAATACGCTCTTATGAGCATAAATAACAGGCATGAAGGAATCTGTTACATTTCTGCTGTATTTTGGTGGCCTGTAGGGCTTGAATAAGCATTGATTTCCTTTTCCCCTGTTTTCTGTTCCATCTCCTAGCAGTGGTTATGTTCTTGGGAAAGCGTTTTCCATTTCCTTGATGTCTTTTATCACCCACAGTGCACATGTAAGCAAAATAGCACTAATCAGAGGAATAACCAGAGAACAGTGTAAGCCAGGCAATTGAGAAGAAACTCTGCTTATTTGTCAAAGGAGCCACTTCTGTGCCTGTAAGGCTGGAACACTGTTGGAGACCGTCTGAAAATAATACATGTTAATGAAGCACGGAAATACATGGCAAAGTCTGTGTTTCTCTGCAGCACCTGTGATCTATAGAGTGCATAGAACAATCTTTGTTATCCTCTTAAAACAAACTCCTTATTTGAGAGAAACTCTTCTTTGTTTTTACTAGGTGAGATAAATGCGTTTCTTGTTCAGACACATGGTAGAAATGATTCCTAGCAATCTTTTCCCCCTCTTTTTTTTTTTTCTAAAAATAAGCTGTGACGCTCACATCATCTGCCCCCAATTTACTCCTGTGTGACCCTGAGACCCTGATCTGTCAGATCTGTCCACATCTGTGCCCACCACCGAAGAATGTGGCAGATTCAACACAACATATGGCTGGGGCAGTGCATATGATATTCATGGGAAATGGAAGAAGCATCACCACTTCCTTTGCACCAAACACCTCCTTGAGCTATTTGTGCCCTGCGCTCACAGAGATTCCAGGGTTTCTCTCTGCCGTGAACTGCACTCAGCAATTGAAATTTCAGTGCAACTGTTTGCAGATGCCTTTCCAGGGATTTCTCTCAGACGTACTAGTGGCGGCGTTTTCCTAGCAAATAAATGAGCTTAGGAACAAGGCGTGCTTTCAAGCCGTGACACCATTCCGAGGATGTGGCAAGACCCTTCTGGTTAGGGAATTCATTTTGCATGCTATGAGGTTTAACTTATTTCCCTTTAAATCCTCACTTTCTCTTCTCCACTTCTTTGGATGAGGGGTGGGAAATCCTAGAGACTCAGGCTTTTGCAAAGCTCCAGTTCAAGCCAGGATTGAAAAATAACTTAGCGTTGCGTGTTTCAGGCCCGGGGTTACCTGACCCTCAGCACCAGCTGTGATTTTCAGAATCTGGCATCACAAAAATGTCAACAGACTTTGAAACTTGTCGGGGCTGCTCTGCTCCCCAGAGTTACCCTCATCAGGGTATCTGAGCACAGCAGAAGCTGTGTCAGCCTTAGGCTAGCGATGTTTGGGGTGAGCTCTATGGCAGGGCCGTGCACTGTCACACCTTCCCACCCACTGCTGAGCCAGGTAATTGCTGCAGGGTCTGAGCCCACCTCAGACACAAGCCAGATCACAGCCACAGCCTCTGTACAAAGAGCCAAGGGCAACTCATTTTGGCTCCTGCTCCTCTCCTTTGAAGCACACCCACAGTTGCTGTTTATTGTCATTCCATTGACACACGGTAGTCTGTTAAAATGCAGGAATTTCAAATGTGTTTTTCAACTTGGGGCTCAAGAAAGCTGTTTGCCCCTTTCCCAAGAGGAGCTGTCATAGTGTAGTGTAACTGTGTCCACACTGAGGATTGGCACAAGTGGAAAGGTGTGGGTTAAAAACCCCTTTACATTCAATGGAAATGAGTTTATGCTGCAGAAGTTGTGTAGCCTGAACTCTACAAAGAATGGTCATCAGCTCTATAATCCCAGGACAGAGAACTGTTTTGCATTTTTCTTAGGTAAGTTTGGTTTGATTCATGGTTCTCATTTATTCTCCCAGTGGGGAAAAAAGCCATGTAGAGTTACAACAAATGCCTTAAAATAGAAAGACATGACTTAACAATTTATCTTTTCAGGTTTTTTGCCTTTTTTTTTTTTTTTTTTTTTTTCTAAAGGAAGAAAAAGTGCTGCCAGGAGAAGTGGAATGAAACGGTGTCAAATAATTTTTCAGTTCTGCAGGCAGCCTCTTACCCAGGAAGAATGCTAATTGCTGCTTAATTGTTCACAAAACAAATGTTTTTGTGGATTTTAGGTGGGAGGGAGTCTGAGAGTGTTACTCTTTCAGTCTCTCGTGGAATGAGAAGAGCTCATGGAGACACTTGTGTCCTGTGAGACACATGAATGTGCTTAGTGTTGGAGTGTGCAAACTGATGGTGTTTGACAGATAAAAGCAGACTCAGCCTGTGAGGTGGATGATTTGCACAGCTGAAGTCTGGATGTAGGTCTGGCTCTGGATGTTTTGTGTGGCTGATACCAATCCTGAGCAGAGAAATCTGGATGTCTGCTCCTGAGCAGGGCATCTCCACCCACGAGTGAGGGCGGTGATCATGTGCACTTCCCAAGGCCAGTCCCCTCCTAGGAGGGCCCTGGGTGGATGTTTTAAGGAAGGCTCAGATGCACCTCCCTGCTTCTCTTTTTGTCAGATGAAATGAGCCCTCGGGCACAGACTTACAGTGCCCCAGTCCTTGCTGCTTTGTTTGTACACTGCTCTCGGGGCAGAGATAATGGGACTGATCCAAAGCCAGCTCCAAAGCAATCACAAGTCTTTCCTTTGTCTTCAGTGGGGTTTGGATCAGGCCCAAAGCTCATAAGCAGTTTTCCACCAAGAGTTCCCGCACTTATGTCAGTCACTGGCAACAAGGGAAGGGATAAATCCAGCATCGGCTGCTTCAGATGCCAGGCACATTCTGTGTGTGTGTGTGTGTGTGTCACAGGGGTGGATATAAACTCACACAGTCCGGCTGGGCTCCTGCTCAATTGCATGACAGCTTGCAAAGGACAGGCAGCTAGGGGGCTGCTTCCAGGACCTCGAAAGATTTCAGTCTGAAAAGAGCTGGGATGTTCTGTGCAGTGCCCAAGGAAAGCTTTTCCAGCAGCAGCAGCAGCCTGGGCACAGGGAAGGAGCCAGGATGGCTGCCCGGCCGGGCTGGCACAGAGCGGTGAGGATTTCCTCAGCATCCCACAAGGCAAGGCAGGGGAAAGGTAAGCACGGGAGAGGTGCTGCTGCTCCCACGGGGCTCCCTGTGCTGCCCCAAACCTGTTTGTTTTCTCTCCAGAGCATTAAAGCTGCTCTTGGCCTGAGGGCGGGTGGTCAGTGGGGGGCACATGAGCTCGCCCACACCAGTGGGAGTCTCTCGACAGCCTCTGGTAGCCTTTGGACGCCGTCCCGGGTGTGTTTTAGGACTGGGTGTTCATTTAGCATGAACCTTAGCCAGCCCCAACTGCGTGCGGGAGGAAGAGCCGTGGGGGGACATGAGGAGGGAGAGGGGGAGGTGTTTTTCTTAGGGAAAAGGCAAGCAGAAATAGACACCCCTTGTCATTTTTTTTGGCAGGCGTGGGGAGTTTTGGGAGGGCTGGAGGTCAGAGGGGCTAGGTCTTCGCCTGGGTCTCTAATTGTTTTTCTGGCAACTCAATTGTTTTAATCCCCTCCTTTCAGGGGGTTTAGGGGAGCCCTCCTGCCCCCTTCCTGTGCTGGGAGCAGGGCAGGAGCTCCTTTGTCACCTGCAGAGCCGTTTGCAGAGCAAGGTGCGGGCAGCTGGGATTTCCTGATGCAAAATGCAGCAGGAAAGCTGGGCTCTCCGGGCCAAGGAATTAATGACACCGTTAGGGGGGAATTTGAGTTTCCACATCACTAAGAAAGGGAACTGGATACCCGAGGCAATAGACCAAAGTCAAGCTATAAAGTAATTACATTTCTCCCTGCGTTTCATGTGTTTGTTTAATTTTAGTGTTTAAAGGGAAAGGTTTCCTGAGAGCACTGTGCCAGCAACTCTAAAAAATAATTGTGTGTCTTTCTTTAACATATATTCTGGCAGGAATGTCCTGCCTATATTTTTTGGCAGAGGCTTTTGCTTTATCATTAGTCTTTTGACTTCGGTTTTAGGTTAGACTTGAGGTTGGTAAGATGGCAAAGACCTCAATTTCTGGGTTGTCACCTCCACCTGTCACCCTTTACCTGTAGGATTCTGGGGCACTCTGCAGTCCTGTGCTGTGTTAATCCCAGTTCCTCCATACAGCAGGCAAGAGGAGTTAGCACAGCCATCTTTTGGCATTGCTGCCTGCCTGGCTGGATTGAGGTGTGAAAAACTGCAGACCTTTAAAACAAATCTTGTGAAGACACCAGGCCAGCACTTTGCTCTGCACTCTGACCCCGTTTCTGAGTTGGGCCAGTGCTGCACCTGCAGCTGGCTCAGGGTGCTGTGGGATGGTCCCTCCTGCAGCCCCTCCCTGTTCCTGAAGCACAGTGCTGGGTGGGAAGTGGGGGTACCCCTAATCACACACAAGAGTCCCTCGAAAGGAGGGAGAGGTTTTCTCTAAGACTTGAATATTTTTTGGTGTTCCTTTCTATGAATGACTTTTCAGCTTTAATAGTTTTAATAGAGCCAGGAGGGCAACCACAGGGCAGGACCTCATCTTGCCAAAGTGACAGCTTTGTAAAGGCATTTTGCAGTGACGCACCTTTCTGCCTTGCCCTGCTGAAGCAGACCTGACTGTGGTTCATGTGCCACTTCTGGGAGTTCTTTTCTGTTAGATATTTTATAAATCCCTTTGCCTTTTGGCAGAGCTGCTCTTCACAGGCTCATGACAACCACAGCCTGATGCTAGACTTGGAAACATCAGGTGAACCACCCCAAATTGCCATTTGGCAGCTGTGAAAGAAGCCCCAGCCCCTGGCAGAAGGAAGGGAATGTGTGCCTGGAGCACCCTACAGCTGGGGACAGGGCAAGCTGTCTCTCACCCTGTCACAATGAGAAGCATGTCATCCCCATAGCTTGCAAGGCGAGCAATTCCTACTCTCATATGCAAAACCACACCTAAATCCTGACTGATGGAATTACACAGACACGCTGTGCATGTTAACACACCCTTCAGTGAGCTGGGCAGCACAGAGGAGAGGTCAATAAATGGGGAAAATAAAAGGAATATGGTACAACGTGCTCGTATGTTCGTGCAAGAGTCACTCGTTTCAGGATTTGTTGGGTTTTTTTTTTTTGTTTGTTTTTAGAATAGAGGTATCTTTTATTTGGTGCCACAGAGAAACAGGAGAAAGCATATTCAGGCTTATAATGGAGTGGAACCATTTCAAAAGCGTGTGGCTGAGTGGAATGACATGGAAAAATGGCACAGCTGTTTTCATACACTCACTGTTTGTGTGTGTGTACTGAAGATGTGAGCGACTGTGCAGAGCCCTGTGCAGAGCCCTGTGCAGTGTGAAATCTAGCCCAAGCCTTATCTGCAGTAGCCTGATTTGTACTTCAGCAGAGGGTGAGCTTTTTTATTTCATGGTGAATTCAGTGTGAGTGGAAAGGATCACTCCAGCATCTCTAAAGATGAAAATCCAGTACTCCCAGAGCTACATGGTTGATTTGAGGTGTTTGAGTATATAATGAAGCTGCTTAATTAATGCAATTGAAATAATTTGATAAGATTTAAAGCCAGTCACTTCTCACAGCTAAACCCACACACCAACAGATATGTAGAACCTCTGTGCAGCTGAGAGACGTGTAAAGGTCTCATTCAAGAATGAGATGTGATCATCTAAACCAGGGAACAGAAGTGCTTTGTAATGCCAAGTTTGCTGTCACGCCTGCTTTTGTGTAGAATGCAGATCATCTTAAAGTGTTCTTGAGATTAAGTGGGATAGACTGAACCAGAGTGTGTTGCTAAAGGTATATCTTTGTATTTCTGGAGTAGCTGCAGATTTAGATGTTAAACCTTATCCATAATGTGTTTGAGTATTCTGCACTGTTCTAGTTTTCCCTCACAGAGCTACTCAGTCTGTTCCATTGGAAAGTCCATGGTGTGGTTGTTTTTCTGTGATTATCCAGTAGAAGTTGGCCCCATTGTCATCCCTCATTTGATAAGGTTAGAGAAAAGCAGTTTTCTGAAGCTGTTGAGAGGATGCAATAACATTTTGATGCCTGTCATCTTTTAAGATTTGCAGTTCCCTTCAATCATGTGTTCATTTGTGACTCGTGCATGCAGACACAAAGCAGGTGTCCTGTGCAGTAACAAACCTGTCTCCTTTGAGAAGTTTTGGCACTAGGACTGTACACAGTGAGACACGTGGGCTTTCCATGACAGGGAAGAACTAGGCAGAACGAGGAACAAAACTTGCTGCAGTCATCCTTTAGCAGCACTGCCAGGGAAATCGTGTAGTTTCCCCTGATTGGTATGATGTACCCAAAAAGAATCCTCCCTTTTTTCAATTAAGGCTTTTTCCTTTTTGTTTCCCCTTCCGCTTGGTCAATTATCACTGCTTGAAATTTAAGATAATTCCTGATCTCTAGTCTAGACAGTGGGTTTTAATTTTCTGATGTGTAAGGAGTTTTCTGGCCCTTCCTCATGCTGTTTTTCCTGCAGTCACAAGCTTTGTTGTAGTGGTAGGGGAGGTGCATTGATTTGCAGCCAAATTCTCTGAGGCTCTGTCTGTGCTGGGTGACACTGCAGAGAGCATGGGGGTTGTGTCAAATACATGCCCAAAGCAGAGCAGCCAAGGTGGGACTATTTCAGGGAAGGCGGTGGCTGCTCCTCCCTTGTAGGCAGGAAAGTCTTTGCACAGCCCTTGGTGATGGCACCAAGTTGTTATTCCCAAGAGCTAAGGGTTGGTCATCCCAGATCCAGGCTGTGACAAAGAGCTCAGCTGTGGGCAGCCTCTCTAGAGAGGAGAAAAACTGCCCTGATGGAGAGGTCCTGGGCCCAGTTGCCAGCAATAGTCCTCCAGCATCCTCCAGCAATTGCACATGATGCAATTTGTGCATCAGACCTCTGTGTTCACCAGCTGCAGGTAGAGCTGTCCTCTCCAAATGTGTCCTATCCTGTCCTGAACATATTTATTCTCCCAGCCCCACTGCATGCTTAAGAATGGGTACTGCCACTTTACAAAGTGTTAGTGATGCCCATGACTTCAGCAGGAGTTTCTCCAACTGGGATTTCTTTTCTGAAAACCTCAGCCTCTGAGGTGTGTAATGCAATGGGCAAGTACAGATTTCAGCAAGTGAAAGCTAGAAATTCTGCTGCTCAAGGTTGCAAGGAGCAGTGATTCTTAAGGGTTAAAAACTTCCTAGATATTGTATAGCTAAAATCACATGAATATTTATGTCATACCCATGATTTTGTGGAGAAATGATTTCCAGCCAGAGGGTCTCTGGATAGCAGCTGTGTGAGAGTTTCGAGACCAGACTTTGATTTACTGCTGCAGTTCACTACACCTCATGCATACCATCAGCATACTCAAAATTATGGTGTTTTCTAATCTGACTATCTCTGCCCTCTCATTACATCTTCCTGCCATTCTTTTTAGCCTGTCAGCTGTTTCAGTGGGTGCTTGGTGTAGCAGAGATATTTTAAAAGCTGTTTAGTTTTCTGGTCTGTTTGGTGGAGATCTTGGGGTACTCTAGAAATGATAACAGGTACAAGCTGTTTTACGTCAGAAATTAAAGCTGAAATTCAGAAGCCTTGAAAATTACATGAGAATTAAGGCCTTATCTGTGGCCTTCATCACCTTCCTTGTGCTTACGTTTTATCCATGCTTTTATTATATATCATTGCCAGACTATCCTGGCTCATTTTTCTGCCTCATCCCAATTCCCTGATGTCATATCAAGTGTCCCTATGCGATCCATCTCTCCACTCAGGTGTTTGTTCCTGGCTTCTCCCTGGTCCTTGCCCCATTTCTCCTGCTTTTCAGTGCTGTGACTTTCCTCTTTGCTTGATTTGGGCAGTGAGGGACTTGGTGGGAGTCCAGGGCCTGAGATGATGGGGATGGTTTCTCGCTCTCTCTTCTGGTGCCCTGAGCCACCATCACATCCAGCAGCCAAGGAGGGAATTACAGCAAGGAAAGTCCTGAGCAATCCCCACAAGAAGCAAGCCCTAGAAGCCCCAAAATGAAGCAAGATCAAGGCCGATAGAATCTGTGGAGGTTTTTCTCCCAAAAGCTAATAAATCTTCAGTGGGACGTATTCAAAGGCTTTTCACTTTGCCAAATTTGGATGTAAAAGGCACGTCCCTGTTCCCAGGGTGACACCAAATTTCCAGTCTCCTTTCCAGAAGATGGAGGCGTGAGAGCACCTCCAAAAAATAATTGTTAGAATTTTTATATCTACTAAGCACTTTTCTCTAATCTTCTGTTGGAAAACTGCCAGGCCTCCCCCTCTCCCACCCTCCCTGAGATTTCCTAGAAAACTCTTCTGGAGGCAGACACCTGGCAAAGGAGAATTCCAGCCCCCAAAGTTTTAATGTGGTGAAACAGGGGCTCCTGATGGCATGGGGTATCTGGTGTCTAACACCCTTCTGGCATCCCAGTGCTGTGCAGCACCACATCTCCCACCAGCTCAAACTCAGGGCCTCGTGCTAGAAAATTCATCCCTTGTCACTTTGAGCGGGGTAAACGGGAGATGTGAAAGCACTTTGCAGTGTTCAGGGAGTATCAGGCATGAGTGCAAATGGGAAGACCTTGGCAAGTGCTCCCTGCCCGTGCTTCAAGGTAACCCCTGCCAGCGTGCGCCGCCTCCTTGCAAATGCCATACAGCGTTTTTCACTCTCTGCTGGAGGAAAAAGCTGCCCTAAGAAAAGCAGAATGAGGGCTGATGTTTTGAAAGGTGTCCAAGAGTAACAAAACTCAACTCTCCAGGGCTGAGTTTTGCCTCTTGTGTTTCTCAACTAGGGTGGTTGAATGTGTTACAGACCTATCAGAAATTTTGCTACAAATGCACAAATATTAATCTACAGCCATTTCCTTTGCTTTCTTAAACATGAATGAGGATTTTTGTCTCTTTCTCCCTCCATAAATTGTTCATGGTCAGAGGGGGCATGTTCCGTGTCAAAGTCTTGACCGCCAGGATCAAACAAAAAACCCTTGTGAACTCAGAAGTGGAGACAAATAAATGACTATTACTTTTTTTTTTCCTTTTGCCTGGAGTTAAACCTTTTCTCTGTCAACAATATTGACTTTGTTCACTTGGAAGGAAACAGAGGGAGAGAGAGAGAGAGGGAGATTTCTCTAGATGCTGCACAGAAAAAAAACATTTTGGAAGGAGGAATGAAAAAAGACAGAGGTTACAGGAAATGGTAGACATTTTTTGTTGAATTAAACCATTAGGAGTGACCCAAAAACCAACGGGAAAGAAAGGAAACAACTGGATACATTTAGGTCACAAGAACCAGCCAAACGGGGAGCTGAAACCAATTATCATAAATGAATGTTTCTCTTTTATTCATGACCACCGTGTATGCTCCCATGATGCTCTTTGTCTTATTATAAAAACAGATGAAACTATTTCGTTTTGTTCTTATACTTATTAGCTAATGCAACTTTTGGGCAATTTATCAAACACTAACACATGTTGTGATTAATAAGCTCAGAGAATTAATCACAGCTAAAGCCCCTTAAAAAACAGAGGATGTCGGGTCCCTCTTAAATATATGTTTGTGCAGGATTATGTAACTTAAGCAGTGACATCTAGTTTTGATGCATATTCATGCATTTTACACGCGGAAAGATCCCTGAAACCATATGTTCAGGCAAGCTATAATTACAGTAACTTCCATTTCTGTGGGACTTTGCCCTGCAGCATGGGCAGAGCAAGCCCTGCTTGCCCCAGACGTGGGTGCTGGGGGTTGTGCACAGAGCCCACCCCTCCCTGCCGTCGGGAGAGGGGAGCAGCATCTGAGGTTTGGTGCTGGGCTTCAGAGGGGAGACGTCACAGTTGCTGTGGACCACAGGAAAAAAACCCTTCTGCTGCTTTTTAGATTCTTTCCCAGAGGTCTTGCTGCCCCCCTGTATCCTGATATCATTGAGGGGAAGGGGAGGAAAATGCCACCAAACCTGGCCATAGCAGCTCTCAGCATCTTCCTCCCTCCCACTAACCCAGCGCAGCCTCTAATGAGCCATAACTGGCTCTTAAGTGCCCCTAACCACTTCACTGAGGCTAGAATAAATTTCTAAATGGGGAAGAGGAAAGGCAGGGGCAGCCAGCATATTCTGCAGCCTCACTGAGGTGCAGAGAAGCTGGTTCTGTGCAGTGGGATGCAGCTCTGAGGCTGGGGGAGCCTCCATGGGGGCAGTGGGGCAAAGAGCTGGAGCTTTACCTAAGGATGGTCTTCTTGACAGGGAGACAACCATCAGACATAGAGGGGGCCAGGGGAGTACTTTTCACTGGAGCATTTGGTGCTGTGGAAGCAGATGTTTTGGATGTTTGGGTGGCCTTTGCCATAGGCAGATCTGAGTGTCTGCAGTGAGGAGGGATGTGGGGAAGTGGTCACCTGGGCACTGGCAGAGGCTGAGTTGCTTATAAGTATCTCCCAACAGAAGCATTGAAAAGGCTTGCTTGTGGCCTGGCTGAGGGACACTGTTGAGAGTGACATGCAGCTTTTGAGAATACTTGTTCTTCACTGAAATATGCATACACATACCTATTTTTGACTTTGTACCCCAGCTCCAGGCAAAAGCAAATCTTAACATCCTTGAGCATCACAATGGTTGGAAAGTCCATTGTTTGGTTGCTATAAAAATGAAGAAGTGCATCCCCTGTTTCCAAGCTCCAAAGTGCAGTGATGCAGCTCCCTGGTGCTCCCCGTTAGCAGCCTGTTCTGCTCAGCGAGGTACTTTCTGTGTCAACATCCAGTTGGCTTCAGCAGGAACAAAGTATTTGTTTAAGTGCTTTTATTGACTAGGGTGGGACTTAAGCATGTGTTTAAATGCTTTCTAGAACTAAGGCATAAATGATTCTCATAGCCCAGCAAAATAATGGGGCTGGTCTTCAGTCAAGCATAAATTCTATGCTGTGTACAGGAGTAGCTGAGTGAAATTCTATAGTATGTGTCAGACCAGATTTTCATAATGATCCTAAAATATCTGTATCTCTTTGTAGACTGCAATGAGATTTAGATCTCAGTCTTTGAAAAAAAAAAAAAAGGGAAAAAAAAGGGGAAAGTGAAGTTATTATCCTCTGTGGTCAAGGCATCTGAATAAACTCTTTCTTACTCATTAATGGCTGCAAAATGGAACTTAGGAAAGTTTATGCAGCTAATTTGTCAAGCATTCAACAAAATATGCGAAAGGATGGTGCCAGGCCTGCTTGTGTGGAACTACTGTGGCATTTAAGAAGAAAGAAACATCCCTAGACAACACCTGCTGGTGTTTTCCACAAGAAAAAGATCTTTTTCTGTGCCTCTCATGTGTCAGCAAATCAATTTTTTTTTTTCTCCCAACTTAATCCCAGTGAAGTGTATTTTTATTTTTTTTCTCTAAAATAGATGCATGCCACCAGAACATTTTTGGTGTGTGTTAACAACGTGTTGGCCCTACGGGCTGCATTTCTTCTGGGGAAGATAGACGACCTTCTTTCACTTTGAGTTTCCAACCGAGATCTCCAGCAAAAGAAAATTAAAAAGCAGGCTTTTCGTTTTCGTCTTTCGGCAACCCTGATGTGGTTGCCGAGGCATTGCTTAGAAACACAAACATTGCAGCACATATGGAAGTCTACTGTCTAGTGGAACCGAGTCCTAAAGCAACATGTTAAGTCGGAAAAATTTATGTTCATGCTAAAGCGGCAGTGTGGTAATCGGTTTCAATGGAAGTCAGAGGAATGCACCAGGGATGAAAACGGCTCGCTCCCTTGGATGCAAGTGCAGGAATTCAGACCCGTGGTCTGGGATGACTTGTGTGAAGAGGAAGTAGCTTTTGTTAGTCAGGGCAAATCAGGCTTGTGGCAACTGTGCTCCTCTCCTTGCACGTGCATTTGTCTGCATAGAGGCAGCTTTATTTCGGACAATTGTTTAGCGTTAAAGACCTTAAAGTCCATCAAGCCACCATATGCCCATTTATATACGCTCAAAATACTAATTTTCTCCTTTTATTTGGATGTAAATGAGGTACTTTCAGGCTTGCTGAGGGCAATGGAGGCACCAGTCCAGATTCTTGCTTTGCCAAGTCAAGCCATTCAACTCTTTCCAGGGGCCTTATTAGGGTTCCTTCTTTATGTTCCTTTGTAGTAGGGAAAAGGGAGATGGGAATGTCCAGGAAGGGATTCTTCGTGACTCTTTTAGGATGGTCTCAATAATCTCATGCTATGCCTTCTTATATTGATCCAAAAGAGAGCCTGGAAAACTTGCTTAGACAAGATGTGATACCTTAAAGCAAATAAATCACAGTAAATGCTTCCTCTCTGGAACCAGTGGTTTGCACTCCTGTCCACAAAAAGCTCTTGGCATCTTGACTGCATGTCTGGTTCAATATCTAAATATCTTCAAAAATTCCCCTCGTTTCTCATAATTATGTGTGTCAGTTTCTTGTTTGTGAACTTGAACCTCCTTACCTAATGAGAACAGTGTAATGCTAAATAATGATGGCTGCGAATTTTTCAGATATTTGGAAGAGTCATGCTTTAAAAATATTTCAGAGACAGAGCTTCTAATACCGTCAGGAATAAAAAAGGCAGACAATGTTTATTGCTGCTTGAGTTGTGTATTTTCTAGTCAATGGGCTAAAGCATTTTTGCAGATATAATTGCCTTGAAAATGAGTGTTTGCCTTTCTCCATTCCCAGGGATGCTGCCTGCCTAGGCACTCCTGCATTTTGGAGTCTAGAGGTGGATCAAGCATGGTGGTGGAGGTCAAACATGGTTTTGAGGGTGAAAGGTGTAGGGAAAAGGCACCTTCACCTGGTCCCATCCTTGAAGTGCCGTCATCACTTGGGCCACAGTGCTGAGCTCCAGCTGCTTCTTTTCCCCATGGATATCATACCCCTGGCCTCAGCAGAGCTAAAAACCTGTGCTTTCTGGGTTAGACATGCAGGTAGCCCAGGGCTGGGCTAAGCCCAACTCAGAGGAGCTGCTGGGGCAAAGGCACCAAGCAGGAGAGAGAGTTTCAGGACCTAGCACACAAATCCTTTGTATCCCAGTCTTATCATCTTGCCTGCTGAGGGAATAGCTTGCTTTTTAAGTTGCTTATTGTTTCAGGCCTACAGCTAATCCTCTAAGAAAGTAATTTCTGTTGCTCATGGCTAATTCCTCATCCTGCATTGAGAGTTATATTGGAGCAGAATTGCTGCTTAGTCACTGGCTGCTTTTCAGCCAAAGAAACATCATGGGTTCTGGATTATTGTGATTTTTTTTATTTTTTTTTCCTCCCTCTCTCTTTATTTCTTTTAATATTTTTTTTTTAAATCCAGATTAATATTTAAATGTCATTTTCAATGTTCAATTCCTTGATTTTGCCCAGTTGGAAAAGCCACTTATTTATTTGAAAAATATTTTTGGAAGCCTGAAGATAACCACGTTGCTCCCATGGTTAAAATGTTTTATATAAAACTTGTTATTACCATAGATCAATGGGATATGTACAGAATATGTTACAATGGGGCCTGTGTTAAGGATTTGTCAAGATTTCCATTATAAACCACTATTTTCAAGGGTTTATAACTCAGTCATAAAAACTCATTCCAAGCTAAAACTTGGCAAACAAAATGTCAACCCAGGAGAGATTTTCTTTTACCAGATTTACTTTAATGCTTTAAACTGATTTGTCTATTTTAAAATTATACGAGTGCCCTGTTTTATAGACTTTCAGCGTATACAGGGTGCGTGTGTGCTAATATAACACACATACCAAGGAAAAAACAACATTAAGAGCACATTAGCACAGCGAATCAGTGCTCAAAAAAACCCCACAAGAATAAAAATGAGGCTGGATTTGCACTTTGTGGAATCTTAAGCGTTGTGATGCCAACTTTGAGCTAAATCTTCAGATGGTGGATTCAGCTGGTTGGGACTGATTTGCACCAGCTGAGCTGCTGTCCTGTCATGATGCCACCCAACGGGTGACATCCCTAGGCATCTGAAAAAGCTGCTGTTGAAAATTGGTGGAAATTATGACACTAAGGTGAGAGGTGGCTAGAGAGGTTTGAGGACCTTCTCAGGGCAGCTGGTGTTCAGCTCATCTCCCATCCAGTAATTCTGGATCCTGGCTGCTCTTGATGGTCACAGGGAAAAGGTGGGTGTGACAATGAGGTGCCAAAATCAGAGGATTAAAGCAAAGCTCTCTGTCTCTTCCCTGTGGCTGAGAAGCCAGAATCTGGCATCACCATGTAATAGGTGGCCTGAGCTGTTTATCACTCTTAAACACAAATGTCATTGTCAACACCTACATTTGTCCTAGGTGCCATGGCACCTGGTCCAGGTATTCCTTTCCCAGTGCTCTGTCTCTGGCTGTGATAGATGAAGTGTGGCTCATCCTGCTCACAGCCCAAAGCCTTGCCTTGCAGCAGGGCCTGGTGCAGAGGAGGACACACAGCTGGGTTTGCAAAAACCCAACCTGAGCTCCTGAGGTTGGACAGGCAGCAGAGAAGCACAAAAGCCTCCAACAGATATTGGAAAGGAGCTCTAAGGCCTGAGGGAGCTGATTTCTGTCCTTAGACCACAGCAGGGGTCTCAGGTAACCCTGCTCCCAGCTTGCCTGCCCAAAACCTTGAGGTGAATCCAAGCTTTAGTTCTTTGCAGGACTGAGCTTTAGACACACAGGGTCAGACCAGCTATTCCCTTTCTGGAAGGAGATGTACAAGACTTGAGTTTGGCATCCTTCCCTGGTGCACCGGCTCCCTTTCTCCTGAAATCTTGGGCTGTGAACCCTTTTTTTGCTGATAAGACTGGGATGTTTGTCATCTCCAAGTACCACTAGGCCATGTTACACTCTGCTCCAGCAACCCCCTCCTGGGAACTTTTGTGGAGCTTGGTGTTGAGTCCCTCTTGCTCGTGGGTTTTGTTAATTGAGGGCAGAAGTAGGTTCCCCTCTCTGCCATAAATCCAGTGTGCACACACAAACACACACATACACACACACTTGTAAGATATTTAGAAAAGCTCTACACTGCATATCTTAAATGGGGAGGGGGGTTAAGAAAAGCAATAAAGGGCCTACATTATACCACATGTGTGAGCAAAGGGCTGTGGTTAACTCCCTTCAGATAGGTTTCAGCCAGGGCCCCTTTGTAACAGCCCCCAGAAGACTACTGAAAAGTCGGCATCCATAGTTTTAAACGGGTTAGTTTAAAAAAGAAATCGTATTAGAGACTTTTCCTCCCCCCACCTCTGCAAACCAAATACACAAGTGGTGCAAAGAGGGGAAAATGCAGCTGGTTTTGGCTCACTTGGGGTAGTCAGCTTCTCCTGGCACGCTGAGGACATTGGCTAGGGACAGGAGGGAAGAGCACCATGAGTGCCTCTACCTGGCAGTCTTTCTGTGCTGGGAGAAATGGATGGTTATTTTGTGGTCAGTACTCTGGAGAGGGATGATTTTGAATAGGTTGGTTAACATTTCTTGATGCATATGGGAGAAAGATAGCCTTGACCTAAATAAGGGAGAGGGAAATGCTACAACCCCTGTATCCATTTTCCTCCCTGCCCTGCCTCACCTTCCCTTCACTTAGGAGTGGTGACAAGCCACTGCTTTTTCTACTGCTTATTTGCTGCTGATTGTGGGGTCCTCTGCCTGTCCTGATGTGCCTGTGCTGCCCCCAGCCCCACTTACCCCCACGGTGTGCCCACAGCCAGCTGTGACACAGTGACACACAGCACCGTGATGGCTGAGCACACAGGGACATTAATAAGAATCAGATTGAGAATAAAGTGAGTTGACAACTGGGCTTTGATTTTTCCAGAGTGCTTTTTGGATGGAAAACTGAAAAATGCTTCTCTCTCTCTCTCTTTTTTTTTTTTTTTTTTTTTTTTTTTTTTTTTTTTTTCCCCTGGATGTTGTTTGGCAGAAAGGATGACTTTATTTGCATTGGCACCTTTTCCAGATCAGCTCCCAAAACGCTTCCAATCTAGGATTGCTGATTTTTCACTTGTCAAGAAAACAAAACAAACCAGAGTAGAAATGATGGTTTGGCTTTTGCTTTGTGTGTTGTGAAAAACTAATAAACAAAACAAATATTTTTCCAAGTTTTTAATGGAAAATCCAATTCCCATGCTTACCAGAGTTGCTAATTAAGCAAGCCAGAAGGAGGATACTACACCCAGGGACATGCAGCATTTCCTCATAGTTTGTCAAACTGTTTATGAGTATAAGAAACGTACCTCAAACACGTCTCTGCATCATTTTATTCATCACTGATGCTAAAAATTAAAGTATTGGATCAGTGGAAGCAAGATCTCACTTTTCAACTGAACTCTAAGTCAGAAATAAAACAGCTTCTCAGAGAACAATATAGCCACAGTGGAGAGAGCCAGGTCACCTTTTGGTGAATTTAAATGAGTTCTTAATGAAAAAGGGAATAAATTTTTCACACATTCCTCTGCATTAAAGAGGGGTCAGAGTCTAGCATCAAGGTGAGCCTAAACTCAGGAAAGACACAAAGGGAATTCCTGAGCTGCCGACAGAAATGTCTCTCCAGTCTGCCAGGAGCCAAAATGCTACTGCTGGAAAAACAGCAGGCAGGGTGGAAATCTGGGTCCAATGAAGGAGCAGCCAGGGAAGCTGTGGAGTGGGGTCGCAGAGCGGGGAAGATAAACAGCATCCCCCCACCACAGAGGTCAAGCTTATTACAGAGATGAGGCTGGTGGTGGGTGTGAATGGGTTCAGCCAGATGGCAGGCACCAGCAATTCTGTCCCCCATTAACGAAACTTTGCAGCATCCAGCCCTTATTGTAAAGATGGGATGCATTTGAACACTGCCTGTCAGGATTTATTAAAAATGTGTAACCTCAGGCAAGTTACCAAGTTCTCCATGTCTCAGTTTTGCTCTCTGTAAAATGGGCTGTTTCTCCAAGGGAATTATTGTAAGGATTAGCGATGGAGGTGGACAGGACAACTTTTTTTTTTTTCCTGAGGGTTAGTTTATATTTATCTGTCTGATGAAAACCTTAAATGTCAATGCAATGGACTTTTTCTAAATATGCAGGTCACCTCAAAAGCAGTAATCCTGGGCTGTTGTTTGTGTAGGGTTTCCTGCTCTGTAGTGTTCCTCAAAGATGCTGCCAGACTTGAGAATGATCTTGCAAAAATGGATTTGACTCATGTGACTGCCACTTTCCTCAGGTGGGAAGGCTCTGGGAGGACACAGCCTCTTCCCAGGGCACACATACAGGGGCCTGCTGGGCTGTCGTGGGATCTCTGACAGCACTGCAGTCACACCTGCAGTGCCCAGGTTCTCTGCTGTGGGAGTGGTGCCTTTGCTGGGTGTTCTGGTGTCTCTGCTCCTCTCCAGGAGTGAAGGAATGAATTGCAGCTCCGTCAGTAGCCAGGAGTTGAAGCATTGCTGTCAGGAGCCCCATGCAGAGCTGGGCTGGACTGTGGCATGATGTCCCTTCTCAGTTGGAGCTGTGGTAGCTCCGGCCCCGTGGTGGAAAGCTCAGCCCCACTGAGTGGGGACAGGGGGTGGCAGAGCTGTGGGCACAGTGGGGTGGGCAGCCAGCCCTCCTGGGCCTCCAGCAGGGAGTGCTGGTGGGTGCAGAGCAGTGGGGAGACATCTCCAGGAATAGGGTCTGGCTTTGCTTTGCATCTTGTTCCTAAATTAGACACTTAATTACTCGAGTCTTTCCAGCATTAATAAGGGACAGGCATCTCCAGAGGGCAATTCAGACCTGAGTTGTGGGAAGCCCTCGTTGATAGGGGAAGGGGCCCAGATTAGGTTCCTAATTTAAGCTTCTTGGTTGAGCACTTCACATTTGGTGCAAAGACTCTCAGTCTTTGGGGATAGGTCTTTGGGGTAAACATAAGAAAACTCCATGTTAAATCCTGCAAATATCCCCTGTTGCTGATAGTGCCCAGGAGAGTTATCTCCTCTGGGAATGGCAATCATCCTCCTTCCCTGTATCTTCTGGGGGGAAATCAGGAGTCCATTGGAGGTGGACAGTGCTGAACTGCCTTTCCTGTCTTAGCACCCAGTTCTTTTTCTATTATAACTTTATTTAAAAGGAGAGGCAGAGAGTAGTGAGGGGACAAGGAAAATATTTGTGTAAGAAAATTCCACTTTAAAAGACAGCTTAAAACTGGGATTAATAAGTCTGCTTTTATGGAAGCATTTCTACATGTTGTAAAACATTTTTAAAAACATTGTAAAAACTACAGAGTTTCACATTAAATATGGCTGATTTTCTTTATAGAGCTGACCTGCTTCCCAGAGGTGATGTATACACACCATATGACACAGGGGTTGCTAGGGTAGGCAGTGTTTTTACATTGATTACTGTAGTAAATAATAATGTAAAACTGTGTATAAATAGGGAGTTCAATCCAGAGCTACCCCTGGGGTCTGCAGTTCTTTACACATGGCCCATTTTTCATCACTT
Source organism: Phylloscopus trochilus trochilus (assembly GCA_016584745.2). NCBI lineage: Eukaryota > Metazoa > Chordata > Aves > Passeriformes > Phylloscopidae > Phylloscopus > Phylloscopus trochilus. The sequence continues at coordinate 8,503,061 of WQNJ02000093.1, read as the reverse complement.
TGGTGTTTTGTTTTTTTTTTTTTAAGGAAGAAGAAAAAGGGGGAGGGAGTGTGCTGGTTTTTTTTCTCTCTCTCTCTCTCTTTTTTTTTTTTTTTTTTTTTTTTTTTTTTTTTTTTTTTTTTTTTTTTTTTGTCTCAGAAGAATATCTCCTTTTGGGTCAGCCATTGAGCAAATGGCAAAAATACTGGTCAATGCTATAGGGAATTTGTTCCCTCAGCAATTCAGGAGTTCCAAAGAGGAACAACAAGGAGCTGAGGTGGCCAAAGAGGAGTGGGCAGATGAAGTGCATGCTGTAGTTTAGAGACTGGGGAAGACATGAGAATATTATCCAGATATCCCACAGGAGCAGCAGCCAAGTGAATAACCTCTGCTCCCTGCCTGGGTAAAATATGGAGTGGTGGGTTTAGATTGCAAAAAGCTGGCTTCATATAGCTTGGAAAAACTTGATAACTGCATGGATGGAGAAGTGCTGGGAGCAGGTCTGTGGGTGTCTGTCTGGCTGCTCAGGGGTGACCCCCACTGCTGGGATATACCCATTGCCACGAGCAGCTCTGGGGAGACAGATTTCAGCTCCCTTTTGATGGAGACACAATTAATCACCCCTTAAACACATGCTTTGATGACATTGCCCCTTAGACAGGGCTTGTCCCAGCTGGAGGAGAGTGGAGGGGAAACGAGGACCTTCCTGGCTGGTCTAATAGCCCTGGTGTCCCTGGTGAAATTATTGCCCGCCACTTAACGCAATTTGTTTCATTTTGCAATTATTCTTCAGGGGGATTTTATAAGCTCCTGTAATAAGTCACTTCTGCTGGGATCCGGAGAGGAAGTGACCTGCATTAGAGGCAGAAGCATTAGCCCAGCCTCCCCTCCACACTGCCTTGGGATCCCAGCACAGTGCTCTCCATACTCCTGTGTGTGTGCCTGTGGAAATCTGTGTAGGTGTATGTGTGGGTACATGTATAGTTCCATGTATGACTTTTTATAGAGAGATGTGTGTGTGTGCTATGTATGGAAACAGGAGTCTTCAGGTTTTAGGGGCCGAGAAGCACAAAAACCAGCTGAGCTCTCTGATGTTTCTGCTACAGAGAGGTGTGCCAGTAGAAAACAGTTGCCTGCTGGTTTTCCTTGGCCAGGATTGGAGGTGCTTAAGCACAGGTGCTCATGCTCCCAAACCCATGGTCGTGGCTGAGCTCCTGCTCTCCAGCCTGTGTGTGTGCTGTGGGTTGGCTTTCCCAGGAGAGGCTTTCAGGTTATGGCGGTGGAGCTGGGCGGTTCTTCAGTCAGCTGCTCTCCTGGGCTTTCCCGTGTGGACAGAAACATCAGGCTTGGGCACCTTCCCACGGGTGTAAGGCAGGCAAACAACACACCAATTCCACAAGAGCAAGAGCCCCACACGTGCACACTCACCATGAAGGTGTCACCCTGTCCCATCCACACACAATGAGCGCCCATATAACCACACACGCGGAGACAGACGCACACACGCTCCTCTTCCAGATTCCAGCAGGGCTGCGAGTTTTAACTACCTAAATTAAAAACAGATTCTATCCTCCGGTGGGGAGCTGCCAGGAACTCGTCTTTTCCCCCCTCCCTGACTTTTCTCTCCCAAATGCATTGGGGGAAAAAATACACGCAGCTCTCCAAAGGGGCAAATGGCTTCTCAGCATGCAGAGGGGTTGAGGGTGGGGGCAGGGGGACGCATGGAGGAGGAGGAAAAGGGAATGCACAGAATTACTTTCTAGTGGTAGAAGAATAAACAGCTTAAGTTAATAAAGTTGAGGCCGAGGAGAACTATTTGGAGAGTGTGGAGGAAGTCAGGGATTAGTGAGAAAATAGGAGTGCAACAGCAGCAAATAGTGTGGCAGCGCAGTGGACCTGAAGGGAGAGCAGAGGATGGAGGGATGGAGAGACTTGGCCAGCACAGCGGGGACCAGAGTGGGAAACTGAAGGGCTGGGAGCTCTAAGTCACAGCCCTGCTGCAGACACGTCACCTTGTGCTCATCAAAATCTGCCTTGGGAGCCAAAGCCTCTACCAAAATTATGCAACCTATTTTTGGGAGCAGCATTATTGATGGAGACGCCTTCTTTGTTGTGAGGCACGTGTAGCAGAAATTAAAAGGAAAAAAAAAAAAAAAACAAACCTAAGAGGAGAAAGGGGAGCTCTGGGGTGAGAGGACAATGCCAGCCCTATGGGAAGACACCAGGGCTCCCAGCCCTGCAGTCCCTGCCTGTCCCAAGCCCCCTCTGACAGTGCTGCTGTCCCAGCACGGGCAGCCCCTCTGAGTGACAGCCCCGGGCGCTAGGCATGTTGCTGACTCGCTGACTTTTTGCAACTGTTGGGGAAGCTTAGCAGATAAGCACACAACAGTTTTTATTATTCCAAGAGGCAGAAGACTCGCCTTAGTGAGCGGTAACAAATACGGACATTCACGACCAGGATTAGAACAAACTGCACTGGTGGGCAAGGGCCAAAGGCAGCACGGAGCTGCAGTGTAACCCAAAACCTCCACAGCTGTTTTCATTTTCCTCCCTTCAACACAGTCCCTGTGTGGTACTTCAGGGAGAATTATGAAAGTGGCGTGTAATTCAGAGAAGTAATGTCTTTCTTTTTTTTTTTTTTTTTTCCCCTCCCTTCTCTCTCGCTCTCTTTTTCTTGGAGTAATGAAAATTGCTGTGGTAGATCGTTTTGGATTCAAGGGAAATATCAGACCCTATTTTCTGCAGCATCTCACTCATCCCTCAGCAGTCAAAACCATAAATTTAATAGAAAAAAAAATTAAAAGAAAAAGGTGAAGAGCTTAGAAGTGCTGGACATTGTGCAAATGAATGCAAGTGACTTCAGGGACCTTGGTGGCCTGAGAGAGACTTGCTGCTTTCATTCCAGTACAAAGCCTGATCTGTACAAATCCCCACTCCAGAGAAGGGGATTCTTACTGCCGTGAAGCCCTGCTGGCTCCCGCAGGCGTTTTGATGGGAATTGTTTAAAAAGCGTTGAGGCCACATCCTCTGCTGTATCCTGGTGATTCACACCAGCCTGGAGGATGCTCTGCCTCTAACAAAAAAGATGATTTTTCTTTCTGGAGGACAAGTCCTCACCTGATCTAATGCTCTTTGGTCTTCTGGGCTTAGGCCAGCAGAGAATTTAGCCTTCTTGTTTTTGAACAGAAATGACCACATTGTGGTTCCTCTGTCCTGCTGCTGGCACAGTTTTCCAAGAGGTTCTGCATTTTCTCATTAAAATCTCTAATTCTTGCATGTACAAAAAAATCTGAAAAAAATTTCCTCTGTTTGGTCAACTAAAATATTTTGTTTAAAGCATTTTGAGGCCTTTCCTTTCAGTTTTGCAGCTCAAAAAAAAAAAAAGAAAATTTAAACATGTGTCAGAAAAAAATACATATCTTAATTGTCTAAATATTTCAGTCCAGCTTTATCAAAGACCTTACATTAATAAAAAAAAAAACAAAAAAAAAACCAAAAAGAATTTTTTTATCTTCCCATGATGTTATTCTTTAAATAAAAAAAAAAAATCCAACAAACCAAGCTAGTATAGTGGCATTAAAAAACCCCCAACAAACCAAACCAACAAAACAACCCCCTTAAAGCCCTCAGTTGCACTCCAGGAAATACTCCACCTCTAGTGAATATTAGGAAGAAGTGCTGAAAAGTTATATTTCTCGCCCGAAATTGTTGGGATTGTTCAAAAACCTTAGATAGCTGTTGCATCTTGTTATCAAATTCTGTTGGTCTTTCTTTTAATGGGTTTCACATGATTTTTTTATTTGACAAGAAAATAACTCAGAGAGCGACTGGAAACACTTAACGTGTGTACCCTGACACATCTGCACATACCATAATAGACACATGAATTTAATGCTCAGTTGATTCAACGCAGGGAGTGGAATTTAGTGTCAAGTCAATTAAAATATCCTGTTCCCACCCCCCACCCCCCCAACCCCTTCTTTTTTTTTTTTTTTTTTTCTTTTCTTTCCCCCCCTCCTGAAGTATTTATCAGGGTTGCTGCATGGGAGGTATGTGGTGTGGAAGTTGTAGGAGTGCTCGTGGTGTGTTTGTGCAGCACAGCAGTGAGCGTCCTGGCTCTGCTGCTGTACCTACCCCGTGCTGGAGTCACCACAGCCATGCAGAGCTCTGCTGGGCCACGCAGGAGAGGGGCAGGGATGGCAAAAGGCTGTCCTGGCTGGGCGGTGAAGCAGAGAATTGGTGAGCACGGCAGACACAAAGCCTGTCCTCGCTGCCCTGTGCGAGTCTGGAGGGCTACGGGAGCTAAACGAGCGGTATAAAACAAACTGTTATGAGCAGCAGATAAATACAGCATGAAAGAGATGGATGGTTAGGCAGCTGGGGTGTAGAAATATACTGCTTTCCATCTTGGCGTGAGTTGTTTTGGTTTTCCTAGAAGCTTATCCGTAGGTCTGTTGCACCCTGTCTGGGATTTCATACCCGCAGTCCAAAGACTTTGGGGTGAGGGCTGTGTGTGCCACGCTGTCGATGGAGTGTGTGGCACTGTCATGGCACTGGGAGGCACTGAGCAGTGTGGGGAATATGCAGAATACACAAATCCTTCATTTGGCAGCAATGATGCCAGAGATGCTACAAAAGCAGCATCATCTCTGCAGTGATTTTAGAATCAGTTTTGGTTTCAGTTTGGAAGATCGGCAGAGCTCGATTCCTGGGCTGCTGCAACGTCCTCTTTAAGTCAATGGGTTTTCCTGCAGTGATGTGCATGAATTTTGGGTGCAGAAATTTATTATTGACATCTGCACCTTGTACATCAGAAAAAAGCATGGGGCAGATCTTAACTATATCTAAAGACGGATGTATTTGGATGCACACATAATTTTTTAACCAAGGGGATAAACAATTGTCCTGTTTTCTATTGTTTTAATATTTCTTCCGGCGTAGACAACCTTTGCAGAACAAAGCTGTCTTTGTAAAGCTAAGTCCTTCAGCATGTGAACACTTACACGTGTCCTTCACTGTTTAACTGGAGGCAGAAGGAGCTTAAACCTTGGAGATAAAGATTGTATGTGACTCTTTGTAGAACTGGAAGTGATCCTGCACTGTGCCAGTGCAGTGATCCCAGCACACCATACCGTGTCTGGTTCACGTTTGGGGCCAGTCCTGATGTATAATTCATACACAACATTTTATTAACTGGCAAATTTCCCCCTGACACCGCCCCCGCAAATTCTCCAGACTGCAAGGAAGGAATTTGTTGTGCGGTGGCCTCTTCCCCCTCTCCTTGCCCATTTTTTTATGACTGAGGAAACCCTTTTATTGTATGCGAAATAAAAGCTTGATGTGGTCTGCCATTTTTTAATTTACCGTGGTATTAAATACAAAATGTATCCGCTTACAGAAGGTGGTTCATGGCTTGTGGTCTGGGCCTGATCCAGTGCTTGTTGTGCCTGGTTGTTGGGGGACAGGGAGAAGGTAAAATCTTCCCCAAGGTCTGAGCAGAGATCAGTGGGGTGAGGGCATGGGAGTCTCATCCCTTCTTGCAGAGTTTACCACCCCTGTAGTTTTTCTTGTGTTGTGCAATGGCTGCCCCGCAGTGCTGCAGGATTAATGTCACTCCCCTGGGCTGAGGGTGACAAAGTGACCCTGAGTACCAGCATAACGAAAGCAGCAGGTCAGATTCTGCTTTTCCAGTGTAAAGTGCAAAACCTCAGGTCAGCTGCAGAGGTGGTTGGTAAAAAGATGCAGTGGGTGACTGCACAGAGATAGCACAACCAGCCTCTGGTAAATGATGGGTCTGGGGTTCCTCAGAGGGAGGAGGGCTATGAGCAGCTGGGGTGCTCCTGTGGGAGGGTTGGGAAGGCACAGGCTCATTTTGAGGCAGCTCTGTTGTGCCTCCTCGTCTTGGTTTCACATTTGCTAAATGTTGTGGGCTTGTGGTACAGTACTAACAAAAATCGGATGAAGGGGTCTGGGCAGCCTGGGTGCTGATGGCTCTGTCTCCATAAAGTGCTATAAATAATATTTCGGGCTTTGAATACAAAGATCTCTGACTCCAGAAGGCAGAATAAAAGACATGAAAGCATCTGAAATACAAAATATTAAGGCTTTTGCTTTTGAATGATCTCCCTTTATACTGCTCCATTGTCATGAAACCCCTTTCTGACCATGGTTAGACAATGTTAGAGATGGCAAAACCGCCTTTTCTGGGAAAGGGAAGTTTTAATGGAGACAGATTGGGGCTCTTTCTGCTACTGTTATTGCTGGATTCCAGTTTTCTTTCTGGAAGGAGAAAGCAAAACCTAGTCCCAAAGAAAAGCACATATGAAAAGGAAAGAGGAAAGAAGAGCAATGCCAGAAAAAAGCTTCTGAAGCTGAGTCATGGCAAGATCTCCATGTGGGAGAGGGAGCAGCTCCCTGCCTTGGCAGTGCCAGGCAAGCTCCACCATGGACAAGCTACTCAAGGCATTGCTTTTTGTTGCCTTTTTAGTTGTAGGCTCACAGAAACATAGCTACATAATAAATTGAAATAGTAAAGTAATCCTGGCTGACTGGAACAGATGTATGTATATATATTTTATTAAATAGAAGGTTAGAGAGAGAAGGATTAAATTGTAGAGGAAATGGAAGACATGGGAGAGAAAAAGAAGATCAGGAATGGGAATCAGGGCAGCACATGGCATGTGCCCAGAGCTGATGGAGAAGGAAATATCTTCTGATCCTTTCCAGGGTAGGTCTGGTCAGGTCTCAGGATGTGGGTGCTGCAGCAGTGGGATCTCAGAGGAAGTCAGGGAGCTGTAGAAGTTACTCAGCATACACTCGAGAGGTGTCTTCAAATCTCTCTGGAGTGATGGGTTTTGCAAGGGGAAGAATGAACCAATCAGATTCTTTACATTTTTCATTACATAATCCTGATTACATTTCTTTTTATCCAGTTCTGAAAATGGTTATTTATTACAGAGACTCACACTCTGAAGCTTACATTGACATAATTACTCTGTGTAACTAGTCCACAGCCATGATTTTCATTAAGTTCTTATGTATGAACAATCTTCAAAATAGATATTCTGGCAATGCTATTAGTAATTAAATATCAAAAGAAAGAGCTCAAGTGTCTTGTCTGGTTGATATAATATGTTTAGCACTAAACCATTGCTTTGTTAGTTAAAAATGTGTTTCAGACAGCACAGGCAGTCTCTACTCTCTGCCCATTGAGAGTGCTCCAAAACTTTCACCAAGACATTGAGATAAATAGTGAGTGCTGAGGCCATCTTCTCATTGCTGACACTCTTTGAAGCAACAATCAGGTAAAGAAGATCAAGAGTTGATGGGAAATAATTAGAAGCTGTTACCTGGGCCCATGGATGCTCTGCTGTTCATGTCATTTCACTTTGGAAGGTTAGACTCACCAAAATAATTGCAAGCCAATCTCAGGGGCAATTATTGCAACAAAGATTCAGGCCTGTAATTTTCCTCATGAAGGGAAAGCTAAAAACACCATTTTGACTTTTTGCTGGTAACAGCATTTAATGGCGCACAGGCAGTTCTTGAGGCAGTTTCTCCCTCCCTCTCCAGTCTTTCCCACTCAGTTTCACAGACCATGAGGTGTCCAGGACTTACCCTCAGTTGGTTTACAGCCATGGCAGGAGCCAGCCCAAATCCATTATTGTTCTGGTCGTGGGCATAAGAGTGGCCCTTGCTGACCTAGGGTGAGATGGTCCAAATGCTCACCCAGATGAAGGTTTAAATGTCTATCACCCATGTGCTCTGTGAATTCTGCCGGAGTTTAGCTCACATGTGGCTTGGGCTTCTTCCTGTGGGAGGAGGTGCTGGTGCTGTCTGTGCCCACCAGCTCATGGACCAGCTCAGCCCAGGCTGTGAAATGGGATCACAGGTCCCTCTGTTCAGCAGTGGCTGCTGGAGGCAGGGCTGAGACAGAGGGTTTGAGGTGCCCTTGTGTCCCCTCCTTGAGCCCCCCAGCCACCCCATACTGAGTGTCTTCTTTGGGGATAGCCCTTGTTTGGGGATGGCTTGTCCCCTGGAGGTGATGTGGGTGAGCTCAGGTCATGGAAACAAGGGCTCCATCCATGTAACTATTGTTGTGTCCTGTTACCCACACCACAGGGAAAGCTTTCAAAGCTGAGCATACCCACTGCATGTGCAGGAGCTGTTTCTAAAACATAAATAGTGTGGCCATTAACTGAGGCTTTTCCTTTTCTGTTGTTGTTGTTGCTTAAAGACAGTTCATATTATGTACTCAATGTTTTTCAAATTAAACCATTATTTATCCAGAGGTAGCCAAAAATGTAGCCGAAAAACCACCTCTGATTATTTTTGACCTCTCTAAGGCTAATAATCTGCTAAAACGTCTTTAAACCATCTTAAAGAAAACAGAAACACCACTGCTGACAACTCACATACCTACTTTTTAATGCAGTGTTATTTTAAATGGCTGCGTTTATAAACCTCTAAAGGCTGAGGTTTGTAATAGAAATGCTGACAGATCCTTAACACTCCATCCCATAATAACAATATTTTGAGAAAGAATGGGAATGTGGACACCACTGTCCTTGTTATGGAGCTGGGAATTTATTCTCCTTTTATTGATTTAACTCATGTAGCCAGAAAACTGTTTTTCCTGTGGATTGGGGGTGAGGACAGAATCGAGATGGCAGCACCCAGATGTTGTTATGGAGTGGCTGAGAAGCTCAGCTCTGCCTCCACCATGGACCAAGCCCACCAGAATTTTTCCTTCTGCATTCCTATAGCACAAAAAAAACTTCACAGAAATGTCTCAGTGACAGAGGAGTGGTTTGAGAGGCTCTGCACAAAAGGGACCACATTCCCAGGTGGTGCACATCAACCTTTGCAGACCTCTGCCCGTAGCCTGGCACAGGGAGTTTAGGGAAGGGTATTAATTACACAAAACTGCAGCACTTCTCAGGAATGGGTGCTTTTCAGAGTCACTGACCACATAAGAAGCTCCTTATATGCATCCAGGTGGATATCTTTATCCTGCTCTCTTGGCCTCTAAACTTCCTGAAGGGGAAGAAAAGCTAAATGAGATTTATGTACTCAGAAAGCAATGTGATAATTTGTGCTGTGCAGTGGAGAGGGGATGCTACCATATCATCATTAAATTGAGATGCACAGGCCAGATGTGAAATCTTGATGAGGGTTGATATAATCTTTATAGGGCAGCGTGGCTTGGCTTGTGATTGTCTTTGCAGGCAGAGCAAGGAGAGCTGCAGGCAGCACAAAATGCCCCCATGTCCTTAGGTCATTATCGGGCTCTGATCGTGGGCTTCTTTGAGCTCTGCACCCTGTGATCTCACCCTGGCTCACCCAGGTCTCCCATAAAGAGCACCCATGTGCTGTGGATGGGAACACAGATGGTGTGGTTTTGTCCATCCCAGCACTGTCAGGCTCTGTTTCTGAGGGCGTTCCTTGGAAAAGAAGGCTGCTTGACCATTATTTTTCTTTCGTTTTATTTTTACATCTAGCCATCTGGTTCTGTCTCTTTTCCCTCTGCTGGGCTGATAGATGTGCACTGAATTTTTGTTGGCTTTATTGTTGGACTTTCAGTGTCATAAAAAATAAAGATAGTGGCTCAGGGAATGCAAGCAGGTATCTCCACCTTGTTCAGCCCCTCTGGATATTTCCACTGAGGTCTGGCCTTTGATGAACAGTGTGTGGCACAAATCAGGACAGACCAAGTGGAACTGGGGGTTTTCATGCCTTTGAAGATCACAGCCTCAGTTTTCTCCCTGTGTTTTCCCACAAAAAGTGAAGCAGCCCTGAAAGTTGCAAACGAACTTTGTTGGGTTTGTTTGTTTCAGGCTTTGCAATGAGGAGAGTGGCAAAACATAATGAATTAACTGCCCCCTCCCCTCCAAAAAAAAAAATAAAATAAAAAAGAGGGAGAAAGAAACACAGGAAGAGTTAATTGTATATTAACTTGAAATTCCTACCTGCCAGGAAAGCACAGCATCCTCAGACTTTTTGATGGGACTCACAACATTAGGCCAAATCAGGAGCACATCTCTACATCCCCAGTGTTTAAATGCAAATTTTTCCTTTACCATAAGCCTTTAAAGCACCAAAAGAGCAGGGGACTGCCTTTAGCTTGTTTTCCTGTAAACAGTGTAAGCATCTCTGTTGCTGGTGTGGGATGCCAAGTTATAATATTAAGGGTCTTGTTTATAATTTTGCAAAGATTTCAGCAGCAGGGTTGTATTTTTGCCTATGTCTTTGGCTTGGCTTGCCACAGTCAAACAGCTGGGATCACTGTATGTGTGTGTGGTCAAATTTACTGTGAACCGATTAGGATATTAAACAAAATGAAATAAACATGTAAATCTCAAAAACCATCTTGGAGTTGAGGTTTACTTCTATGGAAAGAATACAGATGGAAAAAGTAACATAAAATTAAAGACATTCCTAATGGCAGGCTTTTTTTTTTTCTTTTCCTGTTGCCACTATTTTTTTTTTCAAGGAAAATAAATAGAAGGAAAATAATTTCAAGGAAAATAAATAGAAATTACACTTTTTATAGAAATGGTCTTGCATCTCTAAGGAAAATGTTGCTGAGTAGAAAAGCTTGTTTTAAGTAATTTTAATGCTGTATGTACTTGTGTACTCCTCCATGTGACTGAATATATTTAGTCAGGAAACGAAAGAGAAGGAAGCTTTTATTGATTTGGTTTTTTCATCTGTTTTGTTACCAAAAGTCATCAGCTACAGCCTTGGCTGGCCAAAAGCGATTTCAGCAGACTAACAGGGATCTGATATGATCTAATCTAATCGATCTATGGATGAGAAAAGCTTTTCTTTTCATGCCAGTTTGTTTGCTTAGCAAAAATGTGACTCCGAGAATGGCAGGGACCACCAGGAATAAAGGAAATACCCTTGGAAAGTAAATCCATGGGGTTTTGGTTTTTTTCTTTTTTGGGTGGCCTGCTAATGATTCAGGTTTAACGATGGGACTGGATTTTTAGTAGGACAGCTTAATCAGAATATTAATTATTTGTGACTCCTGCTGTTCCATAGAGGACAGATCTTCTGCCTGGCACAAATTTCAAACTCAGTGTTCTGGCTTTATTCTGTTTCTGAAAAAGAAGTTCTCAACTTTCAAATTTACCACTGAAGGAGGTTTCTAAATCCCTTTTGATCTTAGCTGTCATTTTTTTAGTTCAGGCTTCTTTTTAAAGAAAGAAGTTAAAATGTGGAGGTTTAAAATTTTTGGTTTTAGTTTATTTGGTGTTGGGCATGTTATCTTATGAGTAAATATATTTTGAAAGGAGAAATAGAGTTTCTTCTAAAAGAAAAAAATCAAAGCATTTTATTAAAAATTGCTGACATTAGGTTTTTTCATTTTCTCACAACTCTTTTCAGTTTTGGTTTCTCCAGAATAAAATTCCAGCTAGTTTGGAAGCAGGCAGGTACTCTCCTCCTTTCAGTTCCTCTATCCATGGATTAAAATTTCTGGAAATTGATAAAGATCAAATTTTTTTTCTTTTGGTGGAATCTTTTTCTCTGTTATGCACCTCAGGGATCTCAAAATTCTTCCAAATGTGGCTTTTCAGAGCAAGCCAGTCCTTTCTCTTCTGCCTTGACAGTTTTCTGGGGTGTAGATATTCCCAGATTTTTTTTCTTTTTTGACAAATTTATGCCTCAACTCTTCTCCCTACTTTTTCTGCCAGATCTCGTGCTTGCATCAGAGTTGTATTTTTTGTGAAGTAAGTTTCTTGGGTTATTTTTGGCCTAGAAATGTCAATGATGGACCCAGACAACAATTTTGGATCTAGTCTACTGCTTTTTTCTTTTCATCCTCATGGAAAGCCCTCTTTTACTTGTTGCTACCCAACAAAAGAAGAGACATCTTTAGTAGTGTGAAGGTATGATGAAATTAAAAAAAGACTAAACTGTTTTTTTCCCATAAATGGAATAGCACATTGAAACTTCCTAGAGTATTTTCTTTTAGGGGGAAAAAAAAAATTAAAATATTGAATTTCTTAATTTTGAACCCATTGTTAATGTTGGATCATAACATGCCCTTAAGAGAAGTGCAGAAAATAGATATTAAATTTCATCCTACTGGATATGGGCTTGTTTATAAGCGTTACTTTCCACAAATCCTTTGAAGGGGAATCTACAAAACTCCAGCTTCTACTCTGGCTCCTTTATGTTCTTGCTGTGTTCTATCTTACAGAGGTAGGTTTGATCAAAAGGTCAGTGATTCTGACAAATACGTGCTACTAAATAAATTGCCCTGGATTTTCTGATGCATGAAAACATGCAGCCTAAACTTTTATGACAGTTTTGATACAGATGTTTAAGATGAACAGTTGGAAGAAAAAAAAAAGAAAAAAAGACAGAAGATAAAATTTCTCTTGCTATTTTGGTCTGATGGAAAATAGCCTGGCGTGTCAAATATGTGTGTGAATTCTCTTTGAGTTATCTTGGGCCTCATACCCAGCTTTTGGTGGTTCTTTTGCCTTTCTCATTTTCTTTAAAACAATATTTTAACACCTGACATTTCTGTTGCTTAGCCACTGAGACAGGGGTAACTTTTGAACTCCTCCATGTGCCAGACAGAGGGAATTCCTTAAATTTCTTCAGTCTTCAAGTCATTTCATCGCCACTGTCTGCCCATCTCAAACAGAGTTTAGGTCACAGCTGTAGCAGTCAGAGTCCAGGGAAAGGAAAGAAGTGAAAGCCTCAACACTGGCCTTGGAGCACACCAATGTCTTAATACATTGTCTGAATCCCATTTTCCCTCTGGTGCTGATCCAGCCTCATTGCCACAATGTCCCTTTCACCCCTGCTTTTTCAAGAGGAATATTTTGAATATGAATATTTGCATGTGTATGCCGACTTCAGTAACAGTTGTAAATGAAAAAAATCAAACTGACATAATAGAATGAAAAGACAATGTCTTTTTTTCTGGAGAAAGTTAGCTCCCCCTTTCTTCAGCCTCGTATATGAATTTTGTGATCTTGTGACAATTTGGGAGTTGTTTAAAACATTCTCATTCAGTTAGTTGGCTTTTTTGTCTTTTCTTTTTTTTTTTTCTCTCCTAATGCCTGTGCTGCTTTTTTCTCTGAGGACCAATGGCACTGCAGTGACTTTTTTTCAGGAAAAATCAAATGCAAAATTTAATGGGAAAAAACGATAAAAAGTATTTTAACAAGCAAGGGAATGCCTGGGGGAACCTGATCTCCTGAAATTCCTAGGGTAAACTGGTCTGGATACACTTGTGTAAGTACCCACCCATCTCTCCAAGGAACTTCATCCCCAGGTGAATTCTCAAAGAGTGTGTAGCATGTCCTCTGCAAGCCATTTTTGCCAGATCCTGAAGCTCATCGGTGCCATTTCAGGATTTTGTTACAAACTCCAGGGCAGGTGCACAGGTCAGCAGATGGTGACAAATGGATTTACTTTGCTTCATTCCATGTTGGGTTTTTTCCAAGTGAACGCAACAGCCAGGTCTCCAGTGTCTGTGTGTGGACTGGGGGTAAGACACGAAGAACAAGACTATTATTTCTAAAATCAGGCTTCATGTTTAGCTTGTTGGAGGCTAAAATTTATGCTGACATCCTGGGTGAGTCAGAGCCACATAAATCAAAAGAGGGGATTTCTTCCTCAGGGGCCAGGTTTATGGTCTGTGAATGCCCCAATTTTGTGCTGTTCTGTAAAGAGTTCCTCCCTTACCAGGTCTGCTCTAGGAAAGAGATTTAGAAATGAGATCTCTGAAATCATCAAGTTTATTATCTTCTGGAATAAACCAAGTGTTGTTTCCATTCTGATTACACTGATTAACCATGCCCTCAGTATTGTCCATTACATATTCAGTATCTATAGAACCAACCAGTGAATGAGTCAAAATTAAATATGAGAAGTATTTCCAATTAAATATATTAGATGATTGAACAATATTGCATAGTAATAATTTCATGTAGAGGCATGCTGGTCCTTTAAATCCAGGTCCAAGCAGATAATTTATTTTATTTTGTTGTTTATCCTCTGTCCTCCCATATTCCAGATTTGTGTTCCTGCAGAAGATAATTCTGTGATAAAAACAAGACCTTAATATACATAAATATGTCCTATATATCTCCCTAGAGAGATCAGGCTGTCTCTAGTCTCATACAGATCTCTGTTTCCTCTTTCTCTCTCCAGCTATCCATTTCAGATATAAGGGTGAAAAAAACCCCTTAAAATTAATTAATTGCTCTGCAGGAGTTACTGGGAATTGTGAAAAACACTCTTTTTTAAAAAAATAATTGTGTTTTTTTAGCCTTTTGTGTTATAGACATATGAGCATGTGTGTCAGGTTATTTCAGGGAAAGCCAAACAAGATGAGCCAACACGGAGAACACAGTCTGCCACTTCTGCAAATCCAGAATCACTCTTGTGTGGTGTTGGTCAGATCCAGGATAGACTTGGTCCTCATCCATTAAAAATGTTACTGAAAAGAGCAGCGACAGGTAAAACCAGCAACATCGAGCAGGACCAGATCTCTGCTTCCCCAGTTGCCTCCTAACACGTTTAATCCAGGAGGATGCCATTGTCTCCCGCAGCACAGCAGCCAGGCACATCCACAGCAGGGGAAAAGGCAGGCTGGAAAGATCTGCTCTGCTGTTGTGCTCTGCACCTTGTGACCCTGCCACGGACCAGCCTCCCGCAGCCCCCATTGTCCCCTGCTCTGCTCCCCATTGTTCCCTTGCAGTGGGAGATGGTGCACACAGCATGGGCTGATAGTCTTCGCTGCATGACATCATTTAGGTCAATCAGCATCAGTTACACCATCTGGAAAGGGAATGGCTTCTTAATGCTTCCTCACTCTGGAGGTCTCAGCTCCCTGCATACAGTGGTCTTCCTCCAACTGGGGGTAGCAAACATCTAGCTGGGAGCGGTAGTCCTGCTTCAGGCTTGGTTTTGTGGTCTTAGAAGCCCCAAAGAGCCACTTTCCCAATGACCATCCTTGTTTTCTGGGCTTTAGATTTTCAGTGTGCTCCCCCTGCCCGGACTCTGTAAGCTCAAATTTTTCTTTCCTCTCCCACAGCCTCCTTGTAGAATTTATTTGACAGTCCTTCTGTCACTTAATTTCGTTAGTAGATTGGGATGGAAAGTTTATAAGACAGCAATAAAAACAAGGAGATTACTCCTTTCAGGCAGAACAGGACTTTAAGTGATTTAACCAAGAAGGGATCCAAGCCCTGGCTCGTGCCTTATGCAGATGCTAAAATCATTACTGCCATGTAAAAATACATCTATTAAGTTTCCACTTTTGCATTTCCTCACTGCAGTGGGCTGTGATGCCATTTTCCACCTATTTCTAAGCCCAGCAGCTGTTTCATCTCGCCCCCCACTCCCTCCCTAGACCTTTCCACAGCTTTTTTTGCTGACATTGTGCTGTGCTGGGTGTCTGCAGGAGGCCGGGCTGGACTTTCCTCTCCAGCTCTGTCAGCAATTCATCATCCAGTTGAGGAATGGGTTATCCCAAGTGAGAATACTCCTGCTCATCTCTGCTTTCTTCTCGCTGTCTGCATGGTGGTTTCTTAGCAGAATTGCTCAACCAGCACACTGAATTAAGGAGAGCTGAGCAGTGCAGGAAGTGATTCCATCACCAGTTATTGCTCTCATAGCCTGAAGATGGCACGTGAAGAGGAGAGGGTTGCTCTGCCAACCACAGCAGGCAGAGCTGAGGGACCTGTGGGACTAATGAAACCTTGAGTAACTGGTTGGAAAATGAAGATGCTTTGCAGATAAGTATTTGCTTAGGGTTGCTTTGGTTATTTTTTGGATGGGAGAATTGAAAAAACTGTACGCTCTCCCTTGATTTTCCCTTCGTTCTGTCTCTTTATTCCTAAAATCCATGTGAGACAGGAGACAAAAAACCATCCTTAGTTTTCTTCCCTTCTCTGCTTTTTTTTCTTTTTCCCTAAAAAAGTAAAGAGAGAAAAGAGTATTAAAAGAGGGAAGGGGGCATTCAGAAAATAAAAAATTGGAAGGAGAAATTCAAGCAGCTTAGTAATTGCTGGAACAGTAACATTAAACTCTGTCTCTGTAGTGTCCCTTAGCTCTGGTCTCATAATTCTGGGTAGGAAACAAAAGGTGTAACTGCAGCCAATGGATTTTCTTTTCTATAGCTAAGATCTCTGCAGGGAAGTTCAGTTTTTCAATAACATGGCTCCTGTTTTACCTATAAAGTGCCTGTGTATGCTGTTTGCCTTGTAAGATGCTTACATCAGGAGCAAGCCAGTTGTCCCCCTGAGGAACCAAGATGTGTTTTGAATTGGAAAGGATGAGAGTACTTTAAAAACCTTTTGTAAAAAAAAAAAAAAGAAAAAGAAAAAAAGGCAGTATTGCTTGGCTTAAGTTCATTGCCTTGGAAAACTCTTATTTTGTAGCTCTCCAATGAATCCTCCTACCAGAGCCCATCAGAGTCTATGGTAAAAAAAAAAAAAAACAAACCCAAACACAAGGAGTTTATCTATCCAAAGACAGAAGTGATGCCTGGAAAGAGATTCTTCCATTGTGATTTAAAGGTGCTTTTAATTACCTGGGCAAACATCCACTCCAAAGTAGCTGGTTTTTCACTCAAGAGTATCATTGAGGGAAATGCTGTCACACATCTGCAAGGCTGCTGGTGAAGCATCTTGCTAATCACAGGTTTGTGCTGTGTTCACATGCACAACGTGCAGGGATGGTCTTCTATGCACACATGAAGGAAAACAAGAGCAGTGCCTTGTTGCACACATTTGTGGCACAAGGATGATTCACCTCTTCAGCACACCTAGCGTAGTACCTCAGGAGTTACTAAAATCAGATCAACTTTTATTTTTCATTTACCAACCCTGTATTTCATTGAACAGAAGCTTTCTGTTAAACTGAAACAGATGATGTTTTAAACTAATACTAATTGATTCCATTCCTGGAGTTCACAGTGGTAGCAAGTAAAATAGCTCCCTGACCCTGCCGGTGAATTCAGATCTCAGACTGTGCTGCACATTTTGACTTCTCTTTTCCTTTTGCAATGCCCACACAGCCCTGTGCTGGCTCTCAGCATCACTCCCCAAAACACCATCCTGCTTAAGGAGAGGGTTGTACTGGGATCAATGAGATGTAAGCAGGTTCCCAGCACCACTGGGGACACCCCTGGGGAGTTACTTCATTATTGCTGGAGTTCCTTCTTGGTGTGGTAAGGGTAAATATGCACTGCCTTATATAAAGGTAGGATGAAATCCACCAGTGATTATGAGGAGCTTTGTTACAGTGAGGCTTGTGTGAGAGTCACCTCATATATCTCATTAATAACTGAGGTTCCCTGTTCCACAAGGAAAAGAATCAGGTGCTATTTCTTCTTTTCTTTGCTGCCAGTAACATGAACTATAGTCAACAGCCCAAAAAAATACCACCTAAGCCCTCTCAAAAATATAAATATTGGGGATACTTGCCTGGGTCTACAGAAAGGGCCTCTAATTCTTTCAGCCAACTACATCATAAAAACATGCACACTATTGCTGGGAACAAAATCTCCTTGTATGATTGAGGTAGGAAAGTTGAATGTCTCATGCTGAGACCAAGGGCTTTGCACACTCTAAGGGCTGTGCACTTACAGACTTTAAATCAGCATGTCTCCAGAAGCCCCTGTGCTAGTGTTGGGTTGGGCACTCTCCCACTGACCCCTCATTCCCAAGGGGGCAGGAGCAGCCCAGTCACTCAGCAGTGCATTTAGGACGTCGCCAGGACAGCCTGTATTGAACCCCTTCTCTTTTAGGAGAAGTTAGGTGTCATCTGGGACAACAGGACATAATACAGAACTTCCCACTCAGCAGAAGCTGATGTTTTCCTGGGAGCTGTCTGACTGGCTGTCTGTGCATCCCTGAATCTTTCTATTTACATCCAAACCTGCAGTAACATCTGCCTTCTATTGCAAGGCAAATGCTCTCCAAGCTGTCAGCATGTCCAGCTCCCCAAGCAGGGCTCTTTAATGGAAATGTTGACAGCTTACTGGGAGCTCTGATGTCAAAACATGGGGCTCTGGAATTGGGCTGGCTATTTTTTAACTATGTAAATGAAAAATGAAAATGAAAACCAATGGCCACCATTGGTGAAAAAAAGATTTTTCTTTCGTGTCTCCTCTTCCACACACACCTTTAATCACAGCCTCTGGGACTACTTGAATTGATTTCTATAGCAAAGATTGAAAGTTTCCATTAGAGATGTTTGACAGAAGAAAAAAAAAAGTCCTGGCCTTTATTTAAAACAGGTTTGAAAGAGAGGCATGGAAATATGGGTACCACAACAGGAGCATCTGTTGTTGCAGGTGTATGTCTGGGTTGAGTTCCTCTGCTTCAGGAGTTTGTGGAGGCAAGAAGGTGCCTTGTCTTTTCAGAGTGGCTCATCTTTGTCAGTGAAGGATTTGTGTCCTATTCAATAGAGGAACCAAGTACCTTTTCCCAGGGAGATTAGTTGATTCTGCTGACCAAGGGATTGGCTTTTCTGAGGAACTGAATTGGATAATCCATCGATATGGGTTCACAGGAGTGGGATACCACTAGGCAAGGCCTGGGGGAAAACACCATGGGGATCAGGCAAGGAAGCATCAGGACATGCTGTGACAGCACAACATGGCTTGTTTTTGTGCTGCGCAACACCAGCCTCACCACCCAGAAACCTCCCTCACCCTTCAGGATGCCTCAGCTCCCACCACAGAGAAGGGGAAGAACTTTTCTGCTGGGTAATGGGGAAGCTTGGGTGATTACAGCCCTGGCAGTTGTGTCCACAGCTGGGTGGCATAAATCCCATTGAAAGTGTCTTAATTATATTATAAACTTACAGGCCATTAACTTCCCCTCTTTGACACGTGGAGATTTAATTGACAAGCCATTACTATTTTTTTTATGCTCCCTTGGTGTTTGCTTTTGTTCCCTTTCCAGAATGGAGCCCAGATCAGACCCTTTGGTATTAAATATGTCTGGCTAGAAAGTCCTCAAATGGATCAAAACAATCTTGATCAGTGGAAAGTTTCTGAAGTGGAGCTGGATTTTACAGTGTGCATGTGTGCCTGAAGTGTTTCTTCTGCAATGTTCAAATAGAGGGTTCATTTCACTTTAAGACCATAAAAAATAGAGTTATTTAATAGGGCCCTTGGTTGGGTAATTATGAAGCAAAGGAAAAGCAGACAATCCACCCAGGGGGTGTGTGTGTTTTTTCTTCAGTGGTGTTAAATACTATTTGGATTATTCACTGAATAAACATTAAATAATGTAATTTGGAAACCAGGTCCCATTAGGGATTTAAATGTGTAGCCTGTCACTGGTAAAGGATTAAGATATTAGTGTATTAATGTAATATCAAAAGCTGTGGATTCTTTCAGTGTTGCTTAAGTGCTTTCTGATCAAACATGTTTGAACAGTTTGTTGGTTTCTTTTTTTTTTTAATTGCTTGTTTCATGGTGTAATGAAAGTGAGGATGGATATAGCACAGTGTTTGAGTTTGCCTGCTTAGCGTGAAACTCTACAAAAAAAAAAAAAGAGCCTGTGGGTCTAATCCACCATAGCCTGAGACTGGAGGAACTTGGCAGACCCAACCCTTCACCTTTGTTTGCAAAGAGCCCATCATGCTTTGGCATTGTAAAAACTCCCTTTCACTGCATCTCCCCCTCCATTCCTGCTCCTCTCCCCAGTGCCACACAAACCATGCTTTGTGCTTTGGATATTTCTGCTACCTTTCATCTTGGAGGTCTCTTGGGACAAGGTGCTTCTACGAGGCATGAAGAGGGATGAGTAGATACGGCTTCTCAGATCTGGGGGCTCTTGAGACTGACTCAACCCTATACTGAGGCCAGGGCTGGAAGGGAACTTGAGAGGCCCTGGATGACCCTTTGGAGTTTCAAGAACTTTTCTACCTACAGCCCCTTTTGGAAATGGGTCTTGTATGAGTTCAATGTGTGAGACTATCTCCATCCCTGGGCAGAAGCATTCAGCAGGTTAACTGTGTTTGTGCTGTTAGAGGTGGAGAGAGGAGCTCGATTTTGCAATAAGCTCTAATATTTACACCTTGGAGAGTCTGCAGATGTTGGTTTCCATTGAGGAGCAAGTCCAAGGTGTCTACAACAGCACCACCAGAAGCATCTGCTAAAATGAGCTCCTAGGATTAAAAGTGCTTCCTTCTTTTGTGTGTTTATAAAGTTCATGTGGAATGGCCATTGTTGTCGCTAGGAAAACCTCAAGATCATATATTTTGGAGATGAGTCTAGACATAGGAGCATATCAAGCTTTTCTTAAGCAATCCCTTAAAGATTTGAGTGCTTTGGATTCCTTTTCAAGTGACAGACACTTTGCTGCTGAAGGAGGGTGAAACTGTGGGTTTGGCAAGTCAGATTGGCTTTCATCCACTCAGGGTCCAGGCTGAAGAGTGTATTACCAGGGCAAATATGAAAAAATAAAATTGCTTTTGTTCTGAGCTGAGCACATCCTATTGGCTTCTGAAGAAAAACAAGGCTTAAAATAAAATGTGTGTGTTTGTTTAAGCTGTGTCAGTGGTGAATATAAATCAACAGCTCATCCAAGTCAAAAATTGTGTGCTCCAAATCTGTAGACAATCAAGCATTTTATTTTTGATAACCAGTCACTGTTTATTGTAGTATAGAGCAATGTTTTAAAAAGAACAAGAGTGTTCCTGCTCACTGGGTCAATTCCAAGTACTGCATTTCAGCAAATGAAGCAGGAACTCAAGTTGATGAAATTTGCAAACAAATCCCTATGGAACCCCATCCATTAAAAATTAGCACTAAGTTAGATATTACAAACAACACTGGAAAATGGTTTCTGTAGCTATTGTCTTGAAAATCCTTGGTGCAATAAATTTTTCCCATTTTCTGTAAATGAGGGGAAAAAAACAGAGTTGCTGGAAAACACTTCAGTTCACCTAATTGGAAAATATAATTCAAATATTCATAATGATTCCTCTTAAAAATGGACGAAAAGAACATTCTTGAATATTATTTTGGAAGCAAGTCAAAATATGCACTTGTCGTTACTATGGCAATAAGCAAAAAAGCAGAGAAAAAAACCCCAACAACAGCAAAAACCCCCTCAGGTTTGAAAGGAACTTGCCATGTATGATTATTTTTATGATCACAAACCCCTTGCAGCAACCAATTTGCTGAGTATGTGATCTAATTGAGGGCAATCGTTGTCAGAGGGATGAAAAATATACTAGGCCTCCTATAATTTTCATATTAAAATGCCATGCCTTGGTTTAACATTTCCAAGTGGTTGTTTTAGTCCTTTTTTAAAAAAACAAAAGCCTGTTGAGGGTAGGGTAACTCTGTTGACCAGTATTTTATTGAACTTGTTTATCTCTGGGAAATGGGACCACCTGATCTCAATAGAGTTTTTCTTTTTTTTTTTTTTTTTTCCCCTCTCTCTTTCCCCATCCCCCTTAGCCCCCCTTCCCACCCCCCACCCCCCACCCCCCCAATCGCTGGAAACATTTCACAATTAAAGCAGAAGAGGCTTGTTCTGCGGTTCTCACCTTTTGTCCTGAATAGCCTGGAAACAGAGGGACACTTTCCCCGTTGAAGTCTGGTGTAATTTCCCCTTGAATGGGCTCTCATGATAAGAACAGGGGTCACTGGATGGGATGGTATGCAATAAAGCTTGTGATTGCATGGTTCTTCATCGTCACAAAACAGCCCAACACTCTGCTTTATGATAGCACAATTGGTGAGCACAATGGCCTGGGTAGAAAGCTAGAGAAACAGAGAGACGGGTATAGATACTGAGATGGAGATATCAGTCAAGCGATTGTCCCTCTTGGTGTGTTTCAAGTGCTGAAGTGTACAAGTGGCTGAGAACAGGGTCCCCAAACATTATGCTGAAAAGCGGTGAATGAATAAAAAGGGATGGCAGGAGTGGATGAGTCTTGCCTATAGAATGCACCTTTGTGGTCAAATGTATAAGATAATATATAGCAGCTGTGTTATAAGCCAGCAAAGGGAATTGAACTTACAAAGCTCAGGCTTTCAATAGCTTCCCTTGTGGGAACACCAAAAGTTTAAGAGGTGGAGGAGGGCTTATTGCTGACTAACGCCCACACTTAATAAGAGTTGCCTTTGCATGCTGTGGAACCTATCCTTTGGGCCAGTTGCTAAAGTCCTTATTTACTGCCCCAAAGTGAGAGCTTTGATTGAGTAAAGGCTGAGTAAAACCTGGATAAAGACTCAGGAGCTGGCTAGATGTGAAGTTGCTTGCCATGAGCCAGCGTTTAGAGCATCCATTTCTGGAAGGGCTGCCAGCTCCCATGGACTTGATCGGGAGCTGCAAGGGCTGAGCGTTAGAGGAGGTTTTAACAAACACTGGGACTTTTTAATGATAATACCAAAACCCGGAAACATTTGCTCCCGCTTCTTCTTTCCAAAAGTTTTATTAAAAGCAAACCCAAGCATCATAAAGCAGGCCCTCAGTTTTTCAGGGGAAATCTCCCCTTCTTCTCCCCTCAGTTCCATAAATCAGTGAGAAATAGTTTTGTGTGAGCTCAGTCGGTACTGTGAGCGTTTTGGCCCTACTAATAGTTAGAAATCGCCTTCTAGTGATGCAGGAGGAAAATCATAGACCACTTTTTTTTTTTTTTTTTTTTTTTTTTTTCAAATCCCCATTCCAGCCTTTCTGTAAATCTTCTGTGGATGGTGAGGAAGGGAGTGAGGTCAAGGGAAGTGTCGGTTGGAAGAGGAGTTACGAAACTCTTAAGGGGAGCTAAAATACTCAGTCTTTGAGTCAAATAGGGGGATATTCATAAAGGACCAGCTGCTTTTCAACATAAATAATGCAGAAGAAAAATAGTAATGGAGCATACTGCTTTCCCACCAAGGTCATGGACAAAAAGAGCTTTTAAAGTAATACGGGTACTGAGCAAATTTGATTGCAATAGATTTCTACAAAGATTAGCTGAAAACTCTTTAGTTTCAGAAGTGAGCTGATAAGAATAGGTTTGTCCTGGAATAATCTCAAGACCAAAGACAAGGTCTTACACATAAGAACAGAAGGATAAAATTGTTACATCCTCCTAACAGCTGTACATAAAAAGAGATTGCAAATGTTTAAAGGTGTCATCTTTGTGTAAAATCTTGTTGTATGGTATTAAAGATGCTCTGTGTTCAGTGATCCAACAACCCATCGATACTTGGTTAAAACTCCCAATTTATCTTACAGCACAGTAGCTTTTCTACATATCTACAAATGGACACAGCTGTAACTATGTCTTTCTAGTCCTTAATCCTCTTTTCTGGCCTTTAGAAGAAAATATATTTCCAGGTATGTGAATTACAGGCCACTGTTTTGCAATTATCATTTTTAATTGAGTGAAGGTTTCACAGATGCACAGAAATTTTTGTGGGATGGTCAGTTTGAATAGGTTGATTTCTCACTTGAATCTGTGGGTGCTGAGGCCCCCTGGTAATTCTTCATCTGTGGAGAGAAGATTTTCATAGTCTGGATTTGGATTCTAGAGAGGTGGATGTGGAATCAGGGGAGTCAAGGTTCACCAGACTCAGGATTTCTCTTTCTCTGGAATACCAGGGAGAACATGGTGATGGAATTTTTTTAAGAGATGGCCATGTGATCAACGATCTTGGCAATGTATTAATGCTTTCTACTTTATAATCATAAAGGGACATATAAATTGCAACAATTGTGCAGTGTGTGCTTGGATTAATGTAACTGTAGGTGAATGTGAATGTATGTATGATGGGTAATGCTATAGTCTTTGTCTAGGAAAAAATACCCCTGTCTGAAATTGGTTAGGGAAATCCCGAAATAATACAAAGGCAGATTACTGCTTTGGTTTCTGCTGGCTTCTTCTAGCAACAACTGTTTGACAAATACAAATCAAGCAAAGAATCAAACATGTGTAGCATCAATGATTCTCATTTTTTTGGAAAGACTTGAAATTAAGGGAATCCTCTGTGATGTAATGGTTTGTACAACTTGCTCTTGGAAGTCTTTTTTCTTTTGTGGTTATCAATTTAAATGCAGCTTTTCAAGGAAAGAATCCATTAATCTCAACTGAGTATACTTTAAAAAACCCACCTTGAGTTCCCTTGGTCGAGGAGGGAGTTTTTAAACTGGTCATTGTTGTTTATGGGCTGTTTTGTAACTGGAGAAAAATGATCTGTTCTTTTGGAAAAATAAAAGGAATCTTTTAGTCTCAGTGAAAAGCGCTACAGTTTTTAGATGAGAGGAAAATTTCATATGATACAATATAGTCTTTATCTTGGCACACATGGGGAACCAATCATTCTATTCTATTCTATTCTATTCTATTCTATTCTATTCTATTCTATTCTATTCTATTCTATTCTATTTCATTCTATTCTATTCTATTTGCAGTCAGAGTAGCTGGAAATAGATTTCTGAAAACATATTTAGCTAAAAAGGAACCATAATGTCCCAGAGCACGTGTATTGTCTTAGGCTTTGGAAAATCGTGAGGTCTGGAAAAGTTTTGTTTTCACCTCTTTCCATACATTTATTCTCTGTGGATCTGGTCCAGAGCTGACGGGGCAAAGTTGACTCCCACTGCACAGGTTGTGTTCACAGCGTCGTGTGAAGTCAGGGCATGTTACACTGATCCCTGCACCTCAGAGGGCTGTTGTCAAAGCAAATTTTTACCCCTGCAGCATTCTGAAAATGAACAGTTCTGAAAATTTTGTTTTCCAAGGCAATCTGTGGCCAGCCTAAGCCAGAAAACTTCGTACTTTCTCAAAACACAGAAGGACTTTGGAGCAGACTCTGACTATGATTCAGTGGAGAAATTACTACTGTACATGGGTTGCTGCTCATTTGTGTTTTTTAGAGATAAGTTTGACCTGTGGAAGTTGGCTTCAGACTTCAAATATTACAAAAAAAGGAGAACATTTATATCCATTCCAAGTCAGTATCTGATTCTTCTTTAGTTTTGCATAATTTTTATCATGCTGGATTTTAATTAATACAGGAGGACTTTGATCTTGCAGAAGACAGTCCTTGAAACAACATCAGTGTGATCACACATCTAATTAACTGCCATGCTGCAAAGTAATAGAATAAAAACAGATGCACATATATACACAAACACAGCATATTTTATTTCATGCAACATATATATATATTGTACCCAGATTATGTGTCTCAACTTGAATCTTAAGTAGTACAAAAAGCTACAAAAATAAGTTCCTCAAAAATATTTGGTTTCAATAGAGCCATTTGTCCCAGAGGATTAGGACAAGCAATGAAAAAAGTACTTTGACCTTCATGGGCTGAGCACAAGAGGAACCATTGCTGGAGAAAGCAATTAGAATGGAAGATTTGGGGGGGATGATATAAAATAAGAGCAGAGGAATAAAATATGGAGCAAACCAAATGAAAACGTCCGCTTGGGAGAGCAGGGTGCTTCCAGCCAGACCACACTGCTGGCCAGACATCATCTTAAATAGATTATTCAAACAAATATTAATTTGAGTTGCTAGGATGGAATATCTGGTTTAACTGTTATAAAGCACTGTATTAATGTGCAAGCCAGTGATTAATAACAAATGTACTCCCAGAGAACAAAATGTAAGATTAAGGAATGTTGTACAAAACGCTTGCAAGGGTGGGATGTGCTTGCTCCAAAGAGTTTCAAAGCCAGCCCAGGACTCACTGACTGTGTGGTCACACTGGGTTTGCCTCAGTGCTGGCAACATATCCAAGGCTGGGCTCATCACCAAAATAGCCATTTTAACTGGCTCAGTGATGAGGAAATCCAGTCTTCTGCCTTCCTATCTTGCCAGGACCTCAGCATGAAAGGAAAAAAAAAAAAAAAAAAAAAAAAAAAAAAAAAAAAAAAAGAAAGCAAGAGATAAAGGCATGGGGAAAGGTGGAGGTGGGGGTATGGGAGGGAGAAAGTTCTGTCATGATAGAAGCTGAGTGTGAAGAATAACACCAGTGCTGTTTTAGGAAGATACTGGTTTTTCACTAAACTTCCAGGCACTGGCTCTTGAACAACAGCTTAAGCCCAGAGGCGGTTTGATTGTTGGTAGAAGCAGAGGCTTCACAGAGGCTTCACTCAGCCCTTGCTCTCTAGGCATTGAAAATTTGTTCTGACACAACTAGAGGTGACTCCTTTAGTCCTCATGAGTGATGCAGGCTGCTTGAAGAACCTACAGTCTCCAGAGAGGCCATTGAATTTACTATGGCATATCTGCTTTTGACTCTTCACTCCAAATTCACAGAATCATGGAGTGATTTGGATTTGAAGTGACCTTAAAGATAATCTTATTCCAGCACCCCCCCATATGCCTACATCAGAGCTCACACCCTGCCCCCTGATAATGTAGTATTACCAGATATTCCTTCCTAACAGGGTTAATTTGAGACAGTTAATAGTGAGGTTCCAATTGGCATCTTTAGACTAATAAGAAACCCTCTCAACCACTCTGCCATTCTGGTTCCTCACTGATGAGGAGAAGAAGTGCCACTGGGCTGTTCTGATCTAGTCCTGAGACCTCAAACTGGGTGGCAGGAGATAGCAGGAACCCATCAAATCCTTCCCCAGCCTCGGGATTTCGACCTCCTCTCCTTCCTGCTCCAGACCTGGATTCTCTTGTGCTTTGTGAGGGATTCAGACCATTCATATGTCTCTAAAGCAAAGCCATCAAACAGGCTGGTCAGAAAAAAATGACGCACCACTGAAATGACTGAATCTGTGCGTGCAAAAACAAAGAAAACCCTCTTTCCAAACAGAAACCCCCTTTCAAAGCCAAATCGCTCAGCTGAGGCATTCAGTGTGAAAGAGCATTTTAGGTAATGGTCCTTAGTGGGAAAAAAGTGTCTGGTTTTTGGTTGTGCATCCCCCCCTAGCATTACCTGATGTTTCCAATTTTTCTGCCTCCCAATAAAAGATCTGAGCAGCTTCACATGTCAGCTCAAAAAAAGGGAGCTGATGGAATAAGCTCAAGAGACACCATGGGTTTTTTTCCTATGTGATGTTTTATCTGAAGAGTCCAACAAAGATATCCAAGTATTCTTTTTCTTTACTTTTCTTTTCTTTTTTTTTTTTAAGCTGGAAAGAAACCTTGATTGTATTTCAGTTCCTTTAATTATTTTGTCTAGCAGTGAGATCAAAGGCCTAGGTCTCAAAAGGAATCAGTCCTGGGCCAAGCACTCCAAAGTGGGTCCTCCAAGTTCATAAAAAAATACCATATTTAGTCATCTAACCTAGTCTGCTATTCAGAACTGTTTGGGCCTGCTGCTCTCTAGCCAGACATGGTAAGCTGCCCCAAGATTATCAGATGACTTGTGCTGCATGAGCAGTGAGTACTTCTAAGCCTGTTTTCTGTGGGTTTATTTGGGGTAGTCCCAGATAATCCCGAGGAGTGCCTATTTTTTGTTTTTCAGTATCAACTCAGTCTCTTTCTGGTCAGGTCTCTGTTGGGGTGGCTGTAAGTGAAGGACTGGAGGGAGGTGGGGGAAACAACAACTTCCTCTGCCCCCTTTGATACTTTGAGCTTCAGTTGGCTATGTGGTGATGCAGTTTTCAGATGATGCTTTCATCTGGCTCCCTTTTCCATCCCTCTGTCCCTGCATTTGTTACTCTTCGTGCACGTGGATACCTCGAGCCTCTGGAAGGACCCTGTGGAAAGATAACACCATTAGCAACAGTTTAGGAAACGGAGGCTCATGGAATAGGGGCCAACTTCCCCATTTACAAAGCAAGCCCTGTAGGTTGTAGGAGGGATTCCTACAACCAGCTCTGGGGCTGACCATGAGTCTGGGCACTGAGCTTCAGGCTGCCACACTTGGAAGGTGGGTCGGTACAACTCACTAACGTTATTCAGAAAATCCACAGCAGAGTCAAGAGACAAGAATACAGATCTCCTATAAGACAAGCTTTAAATCTAATGCCCAAATCACCAGCATCCACCATAAAGACCTTATCTCTTGAGTTGCATGAATTATAAGAATGACTGCCCTAGAAATGAAGTAAAGGAGCTGAACTTCTCTTATTTGGGACCCAGAATGCCTGTGTCTTCCACATCTCAGATCTCTTCTAACTGGGCTGGATATTTCCCAGATCCCTCCTCTTTCTGTGCCCATCACCATCGTCAGTAATTTCTATTTTAAGTCTGTCTGGGGTGCCATGGCTTCTGCAGCCTGTACTATTCCTTCACCACCCTCATCCCAGCTCCTTCTGGAAACTCCATGGGTTTTGCAATACTTCAGCATCAGCTGTCAAACCACAGTGTAATCAATCTCCTGCAGCACTTCCTTCCCTAAGCAGCTGTTTACAAATCCATCATATTTGGCCCATATTTTAAGACTTAATTTGAAGTGGAGACAGGAGGTCTGTAGTCTGTGTGCCATGACTGACACTGGTAATGGCCAATAGAGGCTGGAAGGAATCTCCCTGCACATCCTCTGTGGGCTTGTGTGGGCTTGATGTGATGAGTGTGATTGTGCAAAAGCTCTCCCCTAGGAATGCTTGTTTGGCTGTAGAGAGAGGAACCATCTTCTTTTGTCACCTGCAGAGCTGAGGTTACAGAGTAAGAGGGGTAACACAACTGAATAAATACAAAACTTTCTTCAGCTTCTTCCTTGTAAGCCTCAAAAAATACCATGGTATTATCACGACCTCCAGCATCTGAGAGATGATGTTCCCTGACATCTATGGGAGCCCTAGGAGCTGCCAGCAGCCCCAGAGCCTCCAGAGGAGCAGGGGACAGAGGTTAGGGCTGATCTGGGCAGCAGAAGACCCTTCCCCAGAGGCACCCTGCAGCAGATCGGTTCTGCTGCAGCTCCCAGCCTGATGTATTAATTGGAATCAATATTGTAACATCACAATGCCAGGTGGAAAGTGCTGGAGGTGTAAAAGCAAGCAAGTCTGCTGTGCATCGAGATCTGCTGGATGGAGCTCAGCTTACCAAGAAAAGCTGGGGTCAGAGCTTGGGTCTGTGTGCCTGAGCAGGTGCCAAAGCCCTCAGCCTGCTCTGGTAGTAGGAAGCCTTGGCAAAGACCCAAGGAAGGCAGTTTCTGTAGGTGTAAAACCTCCCAGTTTCAGTAAGAACATCCATATAATCAATGACTATAGCCTAGAGGGGTGCTGATATCTCCTTGAGCCATGGTAATTAATTACAGAATTAATTAAAGGAAACAGTTTGGGCTGGAAGGGGCCTTAAAGATTATCATTCCAAAGGATAGAGATGCCACTTTTTGATCTGATTGCTCAAAATCCCATCCAGCCTGGCTTTGAACACTTCCAGGAATGTGGCATCCAAAATATCTCTGAGCAACCTGTGCCAGTGCCTCACCACCCAACATCTTCCCAGCACCAAACCTAAATCTCTCCCCTTTTAGTTCAAAACCATTCCTTGTCCCATCACTCTGATGTGTAAGCACTATACCAGCCTGTTAAGCATGAGCTACTTGACCCCACAATAACTTTCTTCTCAGACACCCTCCCTGCCATGTGTTGTGCTCTCTGTAAATAATGTCCTTGGGGTTTTACCACCAGGCTGGGACAACAGGGAGATGCTCTATCTGGATGACTTTGGGAAAATTCCACCATGCCATGCTCTGCCAGTCCAGTGCTGAAGTTTCTTACCTCCTGGATGGTAAGACTGAATCAATATTTTCCTGTCTCTTTTCTGCTCCTCTCAGCCACTTCTGCACATGTTTAATCTGTTGGCTCTTCAGGCCAGGTCTACTGCTCACTAAGCCACAGTGGCATTTTGATCTTGCCTGGGTCACCTCAGGTCTCCTGTGTTACCCTTGATGATGATGGACTGGGGTTTGATGTATGTCCTGAGACAGGGATAATCCAGCTCCTGTGCTCGGCAATTCTTTCTCTTCTCTGTTCCCCGGGGTGCAACAGTAAATTAGAAGTTTTTCTGAGGCAAGGACAGTATTTCAAATAAACATTAGTAAAATACCCAGCATATTGGTCTCTGATAGACATTCTTAGGCTTTAGTGGGTACAAGTATTTTATTAATACTGGCAATAACAAGAGCATAATAATAATGGGATAATAATAACAACAGCCACAATCTAATACAAAGCCACTTTCTGTCGCTTTGAAGTCAAATGAAAAGATCCCTTTCTAATGTTTATTTGAAATATCTTTCACTTTTGTTCATCTGGAGTTTATTTACGTTTCAAGATTCGCAGGTTTTTATTTCAAAATTTTGTAGATTGATAGTTTAAAAAAAAAAGAAAGCAGAGAAATGTGGATACTTTATTTTCAAAATCTAGAATTTCACTAAAATCTGAAAAGAGGATGTCCAGCTGTTCTCTGCTTGAACTTTCTTATGTGTAGGATTTGCATGCCATGTGTTTAGTGTGAGAACTAACATTTTAAACGCTAAAAATTTTCTCTTTATTACTGAATGTACATTCTCAGTCCATTTCTTTCTACAGTAACTGCACCCCAGGGTTTCTTTAAGCAAAGCTAAGACCCCCAATGCACACAAATTTCACTTACTAGCAGGAGGAGAGCACGGTCATGTGCATGTGACTTTTTCAGGATGGCTGTGATTGAGTAAGTGTGGTAGAACACATTAAGTGATGCAAGAGTCAGCGCCAGTGCAATTGCTTTTCTTCAGGCGCTGGGGTTGTGCTCTGTATCTCAATTTTTACCAGCATAGTGGCTTGTGTTATTGCTGTGCTGTTTTATCCTGAGCTGTAACTCATGCTTAAACTTCCCAGATGGCCCCGGGCCAGACCTCTGCTTCTTGGGTGTTTCAACCAAAGTTTGCACAACAGGGACCCAGGCTATGACTGAATCCTCTCATCACGTAAAGAAATATTGTTGTAGTTAACGAAAGAGGAAGGAGCTATCCCAGAGAGATTTGAAACATTTACAGCAACCTATGACACTGAATGGCAAGTTGTGTGGAAGTGTTGCTGCTCTGGTTGGGCACTGGTCACTTAAGAACCACTGGCATAAGTGCCACTGAAGAAACCTAGTAAAGAGATGTTACTCTAGTGCTCATCACTATGACAACAACGGATCCTTCAACATCTTCCCCAAAAAATTCTTTTTCCATGTTGTTTAATTATGAACATACCAAAGTTGAGACACACACATAAGTGTTGTGCTTCCACATATGAGGATCTTTCACTCCATTCTTGAGGGCACTGTAATAATTTATTCTCTCTGCCTTCTTCTTCTTTTTGTGCAATTATTACTCTTTAAGTTAATCACTTGCTGAAAGTAAATAAATTCCTCTCAAGGTCCTGAGCTGCAATTTTGTCGTGTGGAGGGCAATGGGTTTCCACATTACTCACTCAGAGTGAGAGTACTTCTAATTCAAATCTGTGACGCTGCATGTTCATTTTCCTTCAGCACCCTTTGACCAAAACTTGTTGAAATTAATTGTGCTGCACTGATTTCATGTCACGGAAATATGAAGGAGAAATATTAATCAGTTTATTAAAAATCCAGCAAATGTCAGGGTATTACCAGCCTTAATTAAAATGTGTTTAAATTCTCTGCCCTGGGCCCTCTAGTCTTTTATTTTGTTTAAACTGAAGCCTGACATTTTCAGTCAGCGCATTATTGTCTAACAGCGGGAGAGTGAAAGCTATACCCCTTTCCTTAAACACACCAGGCTGTGGAATGTGCTCTGTCTCTCTCCCATTCCCCTTCCATTTGTTAGGTACTGGACATGAGACCCTGACTCTGTTTGAGAGATTGCTTTCCTTTAGACTAAAAGGAAAGAGTCAAGCATCAAACCACCCCTGTAGCCAGAACCCAAAAGCTGTATTTCAGGGCTTCAGTGGGTAAAATCTTTCAGTGCTGTCAGGAAGGATTTTTTTTTTTTCTGTACCAAACCAATAATACTGTGTATTTATTGGTTCAGAGTTTTTTTAAACTTACACCATAAATTGTAGCTAAACAAACTGAACAAAAATTCCCAGGTCATAGCGACTGATGGTTCTGTCCATAAAAATGGATAAAAGCCAGAAGGAATATTTTCATGCCACCCACAAAATATTTCTGCTGGGAGCAATTTGACTTTCTCACTGTGGTGCCATCCTGACACCATGTCCCTATTATCATGTGCTTTCTCCTTCATGTCAGTTCTTCTAATTGGTCCCAAAACCATGGAGCAGTGGTCCCAGTGCTGGCATCAGGCAGCAGTTACCCCTGTGGACATACATTTCTGTCCTAAGCCTGCTCTCAAATGGTTTAGCCTAACCCTGCTTTGGAGATGGGTTGGAGAGGGAAATTTTGCACAAGTATGTAGTGACAGAATAAAGGGTAATGGCTTTAAGCTGAAAGAGGTCAGAGGGTTTAGGTTAGATATTAGGAAATAATTCTTTACTTTGAGAATGGTGAGAACTGGCACAGGTTGCTCAGAGAAGCTATGGATGCCCCATCCCTAGAAGTGGCCAAGGCCAGGCTCTGAGCAATCTGAGCTGGTGGGAAATGTTCCTGCCTATGACTTGCGAAATTGTAGCTAAATGGTCTTTGAGATCCCTTCCAATCCAAACTGTTCCATGATTCTGTATTTCTAAACCAGAGAAGGGAACACCCCACCTGAGGCACTGATGAGGAGTTGTTACTGAGCCTGCACTCCTACCCTAACTCTGCTCTGTGGAGACACATGTGTGTTTGTCATTTGCCAGGGTGAAATA
Organism: Phylloscopus trochilus trochilus; assembly: GCA_016584745.2. NCBI lineage: Eukaryota > Metazoa > Chordata > Aves > Passeriformes > Phylloscopidae > Phylloscopus > Phylloscopus trochilus. The sequence goes on along the minus strand of WQNJ02000093.1, from coordinate 8,470,419 downwards.
AAAGACACATATATTGAATATAGGAAATATACTGAAAACAGAACACAGGCAGGTGGGTACATTATGTCTGTTACTTAATAGACCTCTCATTTGGCTAGTCCTTGTTTGCATCAGCAGTTTTATTTGCTCTCACCATTTGGTCAGCCTACATTTTACCTTGGGGAATCATGGATTAATCCTGCCAAGCTGAACTCACCTATAGCTCACCTCCCTCAACCCCATTCTCCAGGCTCGTTCCAGCTGGACTAAACCATTATAGAGGCTGTGTATGGATAGTTTCTTGTGATCCTGGGTCTGTGTATGAAAGTATATTGGTCCTTTCTGGTTGGGTGGCCATGAGAATTCCACCTGTCTCTTCAGGCATTGGTTGAACCTTTCTCCCAACCTCTCTACAGCAGGAAAACCTGGGTTTAGTTTGGCAAGTGTCCTCCCACCTGCACATATTTTGCCCCACAAGACTCATGATCTGGGCTGTTCTCTGCCTTCCAAGTCTGATTTTCCTTGGCTTCTCTTCCTGCACTGGATGATGTGGAAAGAAGTCTCCAGTGATGCCATGTAGCTGGAGATGGTGTCCATAAACCAAAATATGTTCAAGTGCCTTTCCCTTCTGAGATGGACACCTTTGATCTGCTGTTACCAAACCTCCTGAAATGTTTTCTGGCTTTGTTCTAACTTTCCATAATCCATCCTTTTTTGTCCAACCTGGCTCTAACACAGTGATCAAGTTTCTGCTGTCCTCTGTCCATGTGCCTTTCTGGGTCCCCATGGATCCCAGCTATCCAGCTTCTACCAGCACAGCACCAAGCTGCCTCCTTCTCTGGGAGCCTCACAGCCACATGAAAGGTCTTGATCCCAACAAAGCAAAAATGTTATGGTGAAGACTGATTTTCTTGGCCGGGGGTGAACCACATAACCACAAACCCATCCTTCCTGACACTGCTGTGCCTCTGCTTATCACCCCATGGGCGTGTGGTGATCAAAACCACCGTGGCCTCGGGCAGCTCCACCTACGTGCACCACCCCACATCAAGGGTTCTGAGTGCAGGGGGTGGCAGCAGGCAGAAAGGAAGTCTGGAACATGTAGCATCAGCCTGCTCAGTGAGCAGTGGGGCCTCAGGAGTCACATGTCCTGCAGCTTTGTGTCTTGTGGTTGGACTCGCTGTTGTCCAAGATTGGAGCACTGTGGCTGCTTCTGTGCCACAATTTCTCTGAGAAACTTTGTATTTCAGGGGGTCAGACAGGTTGAAATTCTTATTCTGTCTGTCCAGTCATTTCATGTTTTGGAGCTGGTAGATGTGTTGGAACTCAACACTTAACAGTATTCAGATAAGATGCAACTAAAAGGTTCTGCTGGCTTAAAGACCTTTAAGATTTCTTTGTGGATTTCTTTTTGCAGAAGAAATGATTATTTTTGTTTTGCTAATGGTCTCATCAACATAGTGTACTAGTACTTTGTGATCCCTGGAAGTACCATACTTGATTAGATCTCCTTAGCAATATAAGGTACCAAATAAAAACCCTCATCAATCCAGAAGCTTAGAAATTGGGGTGCTCCAAGTCCAAATATGAATTGATCACCTTTTACTGTTTTCTAGGGACAAACCTCAAGTACAGAAAAATTACCTTCATGGTTAAAGTCACCCCCTCCCTCAGTTCCATCTTTGCACATTGCTTCCTTGGATGATGAGCTCTTGGAGCACAAGAAATCAGCTTCTTTATTTGTGCTCAGCAGTGCTCAGCAAAACAAGGCTCCTAATCTGAAAGCAGCCTTTAAGGCCATTAAAAAAACAGAAATGCAGTTTAAATATTCCTGTTTTCTAGAGGGTTTGACTCAGCCAGCTCTGGGAAAACCCACCTTGTTTCCTTCTCTCTGCTGGTGTTGGCTTGGGTAGTTTCCTTTCCCTCCCTCTTCACTTGGATGAGGAGTGATCTCCCTTCCCCCAGAGCCTGGGATGTCCCAGGTCATGCTTTCCCAGTCAACATGAAGCTCATGACACCAGAAAAGTGCTGCTTCTCGCACAGCATTGCTCAGGGATAAAAAGAGAAAATAAAGTATCCACCTGTCAATCCCACCTTCTCTGTCAGCCTGTACACAAGCTAAAAAAATGCTTTCAGGAAACAGTGTCATTGTTCAGATCTGTTGCCACTCTGAGTAATACAAACCCCAGTACAAACTGGGGCTTGTAAACAAACATCACCAATGATTTCACTGCAAAAACCCTCTTGAGAAACACACTTAACATTTGGTCAGCCTGGCAGAGAGAAACTCTCCCCCAAGCTTTATAAAGGAGATGAGTCATTTCCACCACTGCCTGGGACAGAAGGAGAGTTTACTTAGCATAGCCCCATTTGATGGTTTTCTGCTTTGTGAGTCATCGGGACTTTCTTTTCAGCTGGTCACCAACAGAGTGGCTCTGCTGACAAGTGGGCTGTGTACAAGGGAGAGACAGCTCTGGCCATGGGCAGCCAACTTTCTCCTCTGCCCCGTTGGAGCAGGGGAGCCCAAGCTAGAAAGCCCTGTGCAATACTCTTGTCACTCATCTGGTGGTAGATGTGGGATTTATGGAGGGATGGCAACTTGCTTATTTAAGTTAACCATGGTTTTAAGACATGTAATCCCTCTGTGCTGTGATTGGTGTCCCTGCAGCTCCATCTGGCTCTACAGCACACAGACCTGAGTGGCACATGGGAATAGCCTGCAAGCCAGATGCTTAACATTTATTTTTAGTGATGAATAAACTTTGTAAGCATCTCATTATATAGTCGCCTGCCCTAATTAGTAACACTCAGACAAGCATTAATCTGCAGAAATGCTTAGCGGTGCTGAGAGTTCTCAGTGGAGCTCTGAGGAGACATCTTCTCTGTGGAGGGATGGAGGGGAGGGCAGTAGTGGAAACAAATGAATGCCTGGGGCCTTGGTGGGATCTACTTAGGTGTTCCAGGAGTTTTCAATGTGTTGGGTTCTCCTGAGTGACTTAAGTTCAGCAACTCTTTGCTGAACTGCACTGAATGTCCAGTGGATCCCATTAACAAAAAGGAATTTGATTTTGGCCCTGTGATTTGCATCATCATCCTGAAAAGAGCAGACCATTGAATGATCTCGTATTGATCTGTAGTGATGTTGGCCCTCCCTCTGCTGCCTTCATCCTCCTGCTTTGAAAGTGTGAACAGAGAGTGAAGGCAGGACGGAATTGCTTGGTCTTTGGGCTCCTGATCCTCTCCCAAGCCCAACAATCCCTAACACCTGGGTCTGACTGCATCCTGTCTTGTGTCTGTGAATGAAACCCAGACCCTGTGAGGAGCCCCGTGCTGGCAAAGCCCTGGTGCCACCACAAAACCGCTCTTCCAGGAGGATGTTCCTCTTGAATGTCCATCAAAACAAAAGTTTCCCATGCTGTTGGATAAAAGATGAACACCCAGTTATCTCTTGCTGGAGGAAAGCCTATATTACAGTAGACCCACAGTCCCCCAATGTACACAGACAGTTTTCCTGAGAGGTAAAGCAATAACTCTAATGCAAGACAGAAGACATGACAAGCAAGTGGAAATTTTTGCATAAAAGAAAATACCAGAGACTACAACAGATATTAATGAACTGAGAAAACAGACAGATGTACGTTAGGGATTTGAGTGATACCTGGGAGCATATTTTACTTTATTTCCTTCGTATTTTTACATCTGGCACTTTCACTATATTAATGATTTAAGGAATAATTATTGTAAGGTTGAGTTTCCTTTTGAAAACTTTCAGTGTTCCATCCTGGAATTCGTTCCAGATGCTGGTAACTAAAACTGAAGAAACATGCTTCAAAATGATAGTCTTCTCCAAGTCAGGATGACAGCAAAATATGTAAACGACCAATGGCTCTTCTAGCTGCTTGGTTCTTTATGAGCTATCTGATTCCCTTCCAGTTTGTTTAAAATTTTTACCATGCAGATGTTCCTTTGGGTGACCAATTTTTATAGTTTTGAAAAGATTATATCAGTTTTCCATGGTATTGTGTTACTGTATTTCTTGGATTTTTTTATAGCACTTGAAAGGCTAATTTCTTAATCAGACATTACTAGTGGAATGTAGAAAGAGAGGTTAAAAAGCCAAACTGGCACTGAGAATTAAACACAGGTTCATAATAATATGAAAGGAAAACAAAAAGCATCAACTTGAGGATGTTGTTATTGAATGAAAGTTGAGAAAACTGCTAGGAACATGCATTTTTTATTATTATCAAAGGTGTTAAAATATATACATAGCATATGTCTGGCACTGAATTGTTGTTACACAGTTCTGTAGTATTCAGCTGTCTTGGATAAAAACTATCACTTTGATACTGGAAAATTATTATGAAAATGTTAGTTTTGGGCCTACTAGTAAAAAGCAAAGGTTGTCTTGCATGCCAGTGAGGTTTCAGTCAAGGGTTTGCACTGTTTCCAGAAACTATCTTTGGCAGCCACCAACTTTCACCTCCGTCAATAAGCCTGCATAACATTTTGTCCTTCCTTATCCTTGTCAGGAGGGCTGATGGGGAGACAAGAGATTCGACTTGGCTTCACACCCAGAAGTTCAGAGACAGATTTCAAACACCACTTCAGGTTTAGAAGTAGCAACTGAAACGGGATTTGAGGAACGCTGGTACAAACATTAAGAAATACTCAGAAAGAAGGAAAAAAAGCCATTTCCCACCATAGGGTTATTCTGTTTTATTTCAAAGTAAACATGAATGCTGTTATACTGACACACAGCTTACGTAGATGCATGGTTTGGGTCCAGTCCAGTGCTACCATAATTGCAACAGGCACACCAGAGGCAGGTTGTTTTGGTTTTTTTTTTCAACCATTCCCAAAATCCAGGTTTCTTCAGCTCAGGGTCTTGAGCTGGGCTCATCCCTCCAAACAGGTATGCTGTTTCCAAATTCTTTAGAGAGTATCTTATTTCTGGAAGCTCGGGATTCAGAATGGGCCGCCTATTTCCCGCAGAGTAGTTTCCATTGAGTCATATCATGTTCATGGGAACAAAAAAACAAACCAGAGCTGTGTTAGTTTATAACGCTGTGTAAATGTTACGTAACTTGGCTTCTGAAAGTTTTCTTTACCTTCTTCTGGAGCGCTGGAAATTGGCCCCAGCCAGCGGCAGGACGCAGGGCTGGTTGTGTTGGCGCTCCAGCTGGTGTTAGCATTTTCTCTGGAGCCTGTTCAGGGAGTCCTGCTCACACAACCAGCGCTAAATCATCAGGCTCAGGGTCAGGCATAAGTTTTTCATCAGATGACAGAGTCAGGGACATGTGTCACCTCCTCTTTGCCTCCAGCCAGTGCACGGAGCACAGCCCACCGCTGAGGATCGCCCAGGAATTAGCACCTAGCAAATTCCCTTGCTGCTTGCAGGAGCCCTAGACATCTCTCTGTCTGTTAGCTTTCCTGCTCTCCTCCTGTTTTATGTTGTAGTTTGTGGCTTTGGGTCCTTTCTTCAGCTTGTTTTAAGCTTGTTACAAGTTTGGGGGAAATGTTTTGCAGCTTGCTCTGAGTGGGGAAACAGAAGCAGAAATGCTCCATATCTTACATTTCTGTCACTTTTGCAGTTGCAGGGGACCTGGTCTCACTTTGGCCCTCCATTCCTGGGTAGAGGTGTACTCTACAGAAGGAAATGTATAAGTGTGATAGAGAAGCACTGATCTTTGTGCTGAGGTTTTAGTGCCTGTTGTGTGTGAAAAGCCAACCACCTGCTCTGCTGGATTGGAGATGAGTACAAGTCCTCAGACATGATGATTTTTCTGAGTCATTGGGAAACCACTTTACCAGCTTTTTGCTGTCCCCTGTTTTTCTAAACACTCCTTAGTGCTGAATAGTTGGGCTGTTGCCCAAAGATCTCTGCCTGCAATACCGTGCAAAGGATTTTGGAGCAGAGGTGCTGCTTGGACCTTCAAGGAGATGTGAGATTTCCTGGGGGGGAGCTGCCCAGAGAGGGCCAGCACTAGCCAAGCCTCCTAAGTGCTTCATTTCCACTGCTATGAAATCCATGCACACACAATGCTGTGAGCCAAACCACAGGTCGCAAATCAGATTTACTTCTAAAAATCACCAGCAACCCAAGCTGGCGTTTTCCTTTTGGTGGATTTTGTTTCTCAAGCTCTCCAGGAAGTGGGTGGCTATCTCCCCTTCTTCTCTGTAGGCTTTGGGGTCAGAGCAGCTGCCTGACCTCAGGTACTGTGCCTGCATTCACCTTGTACTGAGAGAGAGCAGTGCTGAGAAGGCCAGTAAGAATTGAATTCTGTCTGGTACAAGCAGAAATAAGTCAAGCATTTCTAAGCCTTCCAGCAAACTTGATCAACACAAAACAAATTTCTTTCCTCAGCTGTTGTCTTCCACCCCTTTTCCTCCCACTTCAGCCTGAATTAAGTGAAGCTATCCATGGATTCCCATAGGGGATTCACATGTGCAGTTTCCATGCCAGTCATATGGACTCTCACTAGACTTACCTGGAGCTGACTTGTTTGGTATGAAAAACTATAAATATTTTGATCAGTTTTAAGTAAAACAAATGAGCTCTAAAGAACCCAAACCTGGCACCTGTGCAACTGGAGGAGGAGAATGCTACGACCTGATGTGCTATAGGAAAAAGGACAGCAAGAGCATATTTCCTCTGACCTCTCTGAATTTGAGGGTTGATGGCTCAATAAATTAGAGATAGGTCTAACTCTCTGGAAAGTGTTTACAGATACCAGAATGGTATTTCTGGTTGCTGGGACTACATTTTAGACCTGGCACTTCTGTTCTCTTAGCTGCTATTAAGATTCCCATGCATTTATGCCAGGGTAGGATTGAGTTTATACTGTCCTCATCTCTATTCCAAGCATGCTGAAAGGGAAGAGAAATGGAGAGACTTTAGGTCACATTTTGTTTCCTACACTCTGTCTATGTAAGTGAGAAGTCAAGGAGCTGACTAAAAAAAATACAGTAAAGAGAAATATAGATATTTATATAAATGTGATGTATGTTGCAAGAAAAAAATTAACTGAGAATTAATGTAATTTTCTCAAAAACACAAAATAATTTGGATTGTGAAAGGGTTATTAGGGTTGAGAAAATAAACATTTCCTGTTGTGGTTTCTGCAAAATATCTCCAGTGGCAGTTTTAGAGTCATCTGTAATTTGTGTTCTCTGGGGAAATATTTCTGTGATTACATATAGGTCTGAAAGTTACAGTAAGTATGTCTCTCCTGGATCAATGAGCCCTGGAAATCTTTATCTTCATTAGTTATAGCCTCTGTCATTGCAGGGCTCTGAAGGATACATTTAAAGTATCAAGCGTAGTCATTATAATGCAATAGGAAATAGTCTAATAAATTATCTGTCCTGTTGTTGTTTCTAGGACAAATATTGGATGTAGGAAAGATTTATTAGGCGGATATATTTGTGAATTTATCTTATAAATTAAACTTTTTGGAAACTGAGTCTGTTATTAACACCAAGACCCCACAAGGATTTAATTAAAGGCCTATTAGTCAAACTAATTCCTGACATGACATAGGTTTCTATTACACAAACATATTTGACTTTCCAAACATGCTTGTGAGATTTGGCATTTTGCTGAGAGATACTTATTGATAAACATAACTGGGAGAAATTACTGAAAAGAAATTCTGGCTTCCACTGGACGTATAAATTACCTCCTATTACTGGTGCCTGGGAAAAAAAATGAACATATTGTAGAATAATTCACTGTTATAAAATCACTTCTAGTAAGAGAGATTCAAAATATTGGACGTGACCCTATATTTAGAGAGCAAAAGGATAAGGGCCACACACACTTCCAAACCAGACTCATATTTTCAAGATATGAGTGTGAAAACTCAGCCTGTGTTGTAACAGAGTTAGAGCAAAATGTCAAGAGGAGCTCAGCACCACTGGCTGCAACACAGACCTGGGGGCTGGGATACTTGAGCTCCCCTCCCATCTCTGTCACTGAGAGAGATTGGGTTTATGATTCTGTGGATCATAAACCCACAGAATGGTTTGGGTTGGAAGGGACCTTAAAGATCATCTGGTTCCAACCCTCTGGCCTGGCCAAGGACACCTTCCACCAGACCAGGTTGCTCCTTTCCATGTGATGTTGGGATTTAAGCCAGAGTCCTGTTTGGATCTTGCTTAGGACCTTGTGATTGCATGTTTCCAGGGTTGTAGAGAAACCAGGCATGGTCTGAATCTTTCATCACTCTTTTAAATGCAGAAAGCACTGGCCATGATATCTCCCTGGACCAATTGCTGGGATAATTGTGCCATTTCATGCTCACCTGTAGAATAGATATAACAGCATTTCCAGGCACTTCTCTCTGAATGGATTTTAGAACAGAGGCTGGGAAGGTGAAGTCATAATGGAGATTTGGTCCCTGCTTTGCCTCTGTAACAATCCCAGCACCACTGGAAACAGACAGGGATGGTAACTGTGCATGAGGCCATTGATGGAAGTCAGACCTGGCAGAAGTTAATAGGAACAAATGTAATCACAGCTCTTCTCTTTTCAGTCAGGGGGTTTTTACGGTGTGAGTGAACACTGCTTGGCCTGGTCTAGGTTTAGGTACAGCTGATCTGCCTTGGGGTCTCTTCCAGTGCTGGTTTCTTTGACTCTCTTAGATGTTTTCACACAGAGGTTTTACAGTCACTGCTGATACATCATATCTCAGCTAATTCAGCAGACACCTTGGTACAATTAGTAAGAAGATATTCCCCTATCGCATCTAAAATGAAGCTTATTTTACAGCTTCTTGGCATAGAGAGTGTTTTGGTAACCTCTTACACCAGAGCCATAGAGGTAGAATTCATCAGATTAACATTTTAGCACTGTGGCTTCATCAGAAGGGTCTGCTGTGGTCTGCATCTCCTGGAAGGGCAGCCATCCCCTTCCTAACACCCAAGTATTGGTTCACGAGCACAGCAGCCAGGTGACAAAGTCAGCCTTGCTCTTACCAGAGAATAAATAAGGGAGGGTTTTCACACCAGTTCCCATCTATGATCCTGTGGTGTTTAGTTGTGGTGTCTCAGTTTTGGTGGGTAAGACACAGGCAGAAGAAATGAACCTTGTCCTCCCAGTGCTGGTGCATGGATTGTGCTGACAGTGGGCAAAGGTGACACACATCACCCATTCTGTGGTTCAGGCCCACCCTGGTGACAAACTGCTCATGGAGGAGAATGGCTCTGAGCCAGCACACTGGGCTGGGGGATTATCAATGAAAATGTAATTAGTGAGAAAGCTTTCTGCAGTCATCCTCAGTGTTCAGTAAAAGCATGGCTTGATGTTTTAAAAATTTATCCAAAGATGCTTTTAAAAAATCCTGCATGTTTATTCCAACTATAGTTTTTCCTTTACCAAAATCTGTATGAAAAAAAAAAAAAGAAGTATATTTTGGAGATTTTTTTTTTTGATGTACAAAGAATCCAAAGTCCTGCTCTTGTCCTGTGCCCCTAAAAACTTCAGTGCAGAAGTCTGTGGAATTTTGTATTTAGTTCAGGGGTTTATTTCATATCAGTTAGAACAGGACTGTCTTTACAAACAGACAAACAAACAAAAAATATAGGCTGAATTCTTGTTTGTGCTGCAACGAGACCTATTGGTGAGACTTCAGTGCAGAAAATGTAAGGGAAGCAGAGTAGAAACTGAAAAAGCATCCACACTTCAGAGAGTTACAGAGATGAATAAAGTCATTGTCCATCACCTCAGCTCTTCCCTGGACAAAGTAATCCTAGTTAACCACCCCCCATCAGACAAAGATTAGCCTCATCTCTTTCAGCAGGGCCAAGTGGATGGAGGCAACTCCATACACTTTGAAAAAGGTGAGGACTGGAACATGACTATCATGAGTAGCCTGGATAGATGTGAAGACATCAAAGGAGAAATAATTGCAGAGAAATTGGGAGCTCAGTGGGGTTTTTAGGCCTGATTTAAGGCAGAAGAAGGAAGCAGATGATGTTGGCTCTAGTCCTGGCAGTGGTGGTGAGAGTGGAGGCTGTTTCAAGCCCCGCAGTCCTCTGTGAGAAACTAAAGGAAATTTCTCTGCAGACTTTAATGGAAAATGTTCTCTGCTTTTCAGTCTCATTCTTGTTGAAAGTGGAAAAATTTTCTAGAAATTAAACTTCAATGGAAAACAGGGGTTTTGAAACTTTGAACTTGTCTGTTTTCCAGGAAAACCTTCATTAATAGCCAACATTATTAGAGAGGACACATGAGTCATGAAAACCTCAAGAAATTTTCATCATGAACTAGCAAATAATGAAAAAGAAACAAATCGTCTAAGAATGTGATAGAACTTCTGGGGCTTTTATCTTCTCTCTAAATGGCAACAATATGGAAGATTTGAGCCAATATTAATCACATCTCCCAGCCTAGAAAAAGAGACTGACTTCTGCTGCCAGCCCACTGGGTGACACTGCTTTGCAGTCACCAGCACTGAGCCAGTTCACACCAGCCTGCCTTTTGGCCCTGAATCTCCTGCTCATGTGGTATTTGAATATCATCTCTCCCTGCACCCTGATCAGATTAAGCACAGGACTTAAAGAGATTAAGAGTCGTCACAAAATCAAGGCAGAATTCATACTGTGTTTGCAATGCACTGGAAAGAAAGTTAGTAAAGCTAATAAAAGCAAAAGGTCTTATTAATTTCTTTATTTTCTCCTGGCTTCAGCTCGGGGCCTAGAATTAACTTGTGGCAAATGCATACAAATCTCAGACTTAACTACAATTTCATCCTCCTGATCTCCTTTCTGAAGGGTTGCAAAATCCTCAATGAAAAGCCTCAGGAAACCACTAAATATCATTGCTAGTGCAGTGCCAGGTGCTACTCTCATGTCCATCAGTTGTCAGTTCTTCTCAAGACTTGAAGAGATCAAGGTGTTGTTGCAAAATGGGAGAGGTGTTTGCACCAGCAGTCCTGGTGACTCAACATGCTGAGGGAAATACAGATTGCAGAAAGTACTCAAGCACCTTTAAGATCACAGTCATTTTTCATCTTTAATGATCATCATCCCTTCTCAGGGACAGATTCATTAAAATACCTCTTTGTCCTTTGCCAGATAGTTGTGTCATATTTTTTTTTTTCCTGTGGATCTGCTGAATCCAAAGTCTGCGTAGTGATTTTGACTTTCCATCCTCATTTTGACTGCCATGAGTATTGTCAAAGATTTGGCTTTTCCTGCCACAGCCCAGGGTCTTGAGGGCAGCACTAATGCAAGTCAGTGTTGAAGACTGATCCATGTATCCCAGAGAAAGATTGCTCCTCCCAAACTCCTCTGGAAATACCAATCAATGTTGCCATCTGGAGGACACACGGCTTTACAGTAGACCCTGTTTCCATTTTATGCTGCTGCTGTGATACCCCCATCATGAAAGCCCAGCTCACCACAAACAGTTGTTATTCTGCTTTTCATGTCCCAGATTTCCTTCAGTTCCTTCTGCAACTGATTATATCTGTTAGTCTTTTTTCGTATGTTCCGTGAAGCCTATCATTATTGTATTACTTTTACATCTGAGAAATTGTTGCTATCATTATTAAATAATAACAACCATATCTGATATCTTGATTTGTCAGAAACGCAAAAAAAACCCAACCAAACCCCGTGTTTCTTTTACAAGTGATTTCTGGTGTCTTGGAAAAGCAGTTTTCCTCAAAGCAAGGGCTGTGCAGCGTGGCAGATTCAGAGCAGGCAGAGCTCTGGTTTGCTCTCTTTAGAAAAGCCAAAGAGCATATTTCTCATGAAACTGAGCCCTGGATATAAAGTGTAGAGACAGAAAGTGCTTTTACACAGGTCAGTTTAACCCCTTCATTTGAAATATTCCTAAGGACAGGATATCATCTGACAGAGCTATAGATAACAGATGTCTGATATCATCTGGGTTTCTGTAACCTGTATGGTGAGGGTGGTGTCTCCATGGGATGGTTCACCTGACTTACCCAGACATCTGCTGTAGGAGGAATGAAGAGCTTCTCCTTTTCCCACTAACTTTAGAGGGGGGTCTAGAGCAGTCTTTTCAAATACATGTTCAATTCCTAGATAGCTGAAGGTGACAGAACTGAAAACATATGGCTGCCAAAGCTGGGTTGAAACTCTTAGATATCTTGAGACACTGACTTCACTAATCTAGACCAGGGCATGTTCTCCCTGTTCTAATCTAAGACAGTGAATCTTTTGAAATGATTTTATAAACAGTCACAAGGATGAAAGAGGTAATCCAGGCATCTCTGTGTTTCGTACCAGGTACTCCAAAGAAATTCACTGTTGTGGTTTACCACTAATTATATTAACTTGTGTCACAGAAGTGATTCTGCAGCTGTATCCCAACGTGCACCTGATATTCCGATTTATGTTGAAACCTAAAACAACAATTAAAAATAAACCCTCTGGATCTTCTGCTCCTGAACTACTTTCTCATCACTCAGAGTATTTTTTATTTGACATGAGGTCCATTGCTCTAAGAGAAGATTTCCTCTGACCTTCATGAGCTCTGGATGTGGTTCCATTTCTTGTGCTTTAGTTGAGATTATCTGGGGGATCTGTGGTTGGTGTGACCATTCCAGATCCTTGGGTCTGAATTAATTAGTTCTGGGCCGCAGTTGAAGTCAGCACCTTCTAGGGAAGACAATCTAAAGCACCACAGGTTACATGAACATTACTAGAAACAGAAATCGTGCTGGAAATTACCTTCAGAGGTCATCTTTGCCTACTTCCTGCCCCAAGCTCTGCCTAAGCCTCTTGGTCAGAAGTTTGTTTAACCTGTTCTTAATGGCCTTAACTTCCAGAGATTCCATCACCTCCTCCCCAGAAAGCCTCTCCCAGGGTTTCACTGTTGTTCCTGTTTGAAAAAGTTGTTCTTCCTCCCCAGAACTTTATGCAAACTTTCCCTGCAGCGTCACACTATCACTCCCCATCTTACCCT